>CM069441.1:22667071-23109712 GCA_035610835.1 Ophiura sarsii
GATTGATTATTTGATTATTGATTATTGATTAATTCATTATCATTACCTATTTGTTTATTTTACTTATTTATTTGTTTTAATCACTTAACTATTCTCTTTTTTCCCCCGTTGCTTTTAAATTTTATATTTTTGTATGCATAGTACATGTACATTTACCTGCATAGCACATCTAGACCTTTTTTACCTTGCCCTAAGTGGAACTGCTTGGCAGTATTAATTTTGTAGTGAAGTTATTTTTGCAAATGTCTTAAACGAACAGGCATTGCAGATATTGAATGCGGCATTGATTCTGTGAAAACAGCAACACACATTTATCCCCACTGCAACTTCTGTGTGTGAGAAAACACTTGCTTCTGAGAGGATGTGGTATATACTGAAGTATCAGTTAAAATATATTCCATGTCACAGACAATTTAACCAAGCTTTACGGGTGTCATATTAGCAGGTGATCTACAAATAGATCTCTTAAACTGTTCCAGCCAAGCTGTCATGAGAGAAGATGTTTATATCTTCTATTATGTGAGTGACAAACTGATCTCCCGGGGTCAATTTCAAGTAAATGCCGCCCACGGGAAAGCAGGTCAGGCCTCTTGGCAAAGCCTAGATAATTGAGACTGCAGGGTGAATTGATATCTAGCATAAAGATAGGCATACGTGCAGATTCATCTAACAGCTACTGGTTAGTTTTAGATAAATAAAATACAGTGGTGTAATTCTAACCATTTACATGAGTATGGCTTGTTGATAAATATTAAGAAAAGCATTAATATTATCAAATTATTTTAAAGTAATCTGTCTGCTTGAACTTTATCAAAATATTTAGCCCAACAGAAAATGCCTGGAGAAAATGGTTAAGGAAAGGAAATGAGGGGGAAACCAAAATGAAATTCAGAATGTGGTGCGTTTTTCCAAATGGGTAGCATAAACGAGAAATATGGAATTTTTACAGCTCTTTTTATTGTGGAATAAGTATTTTACTTACTAATTTACTATCAAAAATAAATAAATAACCATGTTTGTAAAAATGAAATAAAAGACATGTACTTAAAACTAATAATACGTGCGTATTATTCTTGATTGAATTTCCCCCCTGTAATCACTGATGATATATATTACTTTATAACAATATTGTTGTTGGACTGGTCCTGTCCCTAAGGTTTGTTTGGACAAACCCAAGAGGAATTAATGCCTCATTAGTGTCATATGAGTAGGGGGTTGGTTATCCAAAGACAAGCATACATAATTAGTGTCTCAATAGTCATGGTAAAATGCTGAATTGAATATATAACTTGTAAAACCATAACGGTTAACATGCAGTCAGTTAAAGATAGCATCTCCTGATACCTCATTTTAAAGATAATGTCCCACTTCAGAAACAAAATAACAAAAACAAACAATCAAATAAAAATAATTAAGGCCAAGTAAAATAAATAACATGTTGATCGTCCGAACTTTTTTTAAAAATCGGTGAGGGAGGCCCTTATTATTTTTTATTATGTTATTTTTGTTACTATTCATTTCTGTGTAAACATTCCAACTGTTTTAAAGCTTTTCCTCACATTGTAGAAATGGAGAGGCCCTCATCATGTTTTGTCATTTCCTCATTTTCCTACCCCTTGGAGAAATACTGTTCAATGTGTTTATAAATAATACTGAAACACTGGTGTGCATCTGCTTTCATAACATATATGAAATAAAGTTATGAAGCAAATAAGAAAAATAACAACAACATTTTAAATTCTCCAAAAATCAGTGAGGGCAGGGACGATCAACATATTATTTATTTTACTTGGCCTAAAAGCCAATCAAAAGAAAGAGAAAATGGGGAAACGGGATTGATCATTTTTTCAGTAATAATGACATGCAATTGTTTAAAGTGGCATGAATTGCCATGCATACGTACCATTTTCTTGTGTATGTGATCCATTTTTAATGTATTTACAATTCTACAAAACCCTTAGGTGGAAGAATAATCAACCAAATTAAAGGGCAAAGTTGATACAGCTAAAGCATTTTTAAATACCAAGCAATTATATACACATTTAGTTAGCATGGCAGGGTCTACGATTCTAAATGGATGATAATGATAGTGATGATGGTGATGATTATATTGAACAAATCTAGTGCATTTTATGAAATTTAATAACATTGCTGTTCATGAAATGTGCCATCAGTGATCATGGGTGACTATTTACAGTCATCTGAACTAATTACAGCAACATCCGGATTTCCAAAGTGGAGTGCAAAATAGTCCATGCTAAGACCGACATACAGGGTTCCTGCACCTTTGGGACAATTAAATTCCATGACATTTCCATGATTAAATTATGAAAATTCCATGACCTAGTTCATCAAAATGCTTGTATCAGCTAAAATTGTTGGGCATAAAAAGCGGATTTACAATGCTAAAATATGAATGTTCAAGCTCTAAAATATAAAATAATTTTGTCTTCGCAAAATGTCATTATTTTTTCCATGACTTTTGTCATTTTTACAAATTACCATGACTTTTCCAGACCTGGAAATTGAAAATACAATTCCGTTTTTTCAGACCGTGGGAACACTGGATAACATGTTTGCATTTTAGCCTATAAAAAAAGTCGATTCGCAGACATTGGCCGATTTTAGCGATTTACCATTTCAGTAAAGAGGTAACAGAAGCAAAAGAGGGGGAGGCACTCGAATTTAATCGTATTATGCAAGGTTAATACCGTGTCTTCGTGTTCATGTACAGCTGTGATGTAGTCACCAATATGTACCTAGTGACAGGGAACTTGCGGTTGGATTATCGGCATAACGATAAAGAAACGTATTGTTATTCAGATAAATTGATAAAGGTATTCAGGTGGTCTCATAGCCAGAAATACTTAAAGTAACGTTTATAATCCGTATCTTGGTTGATATAACTGTTTTTCCATTTAATTAGGACAAATGGTTTTGTACCTAGGTATATAAAAAAATGATTATTGAATTATTTTCCGGGTTTTTCTCGCAAATAAATACGTAGAACTGTTATTTTCATTTTAATGTTTCCTTTATTCCACGTGCATAATAAAAACGGAAAATAATAAAAAGTATCCACTAAATTATGAATAGGTAAAATGACATACATAATATTTTTCTTTCGAAACCTGTATACGGTCGATGATGGTCAATTTGTTTTTATTGTGGTAACCGCTTCCAAAGGGATAACACATTTGAAGCTGCGCTGGATTAAGTTTTTGGTTGTCGTGATTGTAAAGCTATATGATCAGCCTATTCATAAAGCCACACTATCATGAATAGCATTTGATTATGGAGCGCAAATAATCATGATAATAACATCTATAAAAGTACCGCTGTTTCATCATTGGTCAAAATGGGTTCCTCTAACGCCCAATGGACGAGGTCCAAAATCGATACCGATGCGCCAGAGTTTATGAATCTACTATAAGTACTGTGATCCAGGGGAGTTCTGATGGACTTCACAAAATAGTAAGACCTATCATTAAAATTGAGTGATTCCCATGGTGGGGGCAGTGTCATAATAACCAGTGTGATGGAGAGTGGTGGGAGCACCCCCCCCCCACCCCCTTGGAAAATAACTGAGAGTTAATGCAGGTGTCTATGGAGAGTGTCCAACTTAATTCAGCCCACTCAAATATTATCCTTGCACCCCCCCCCCCCCCCCCCCCCCCCCCCCCCACCCACGCACACACCTTGCAACAGTATGTAAACTGTTAGGCACCTTTCGTCAAGCAGCTGAGTAGCTGTGTAGCATCCTTTGCATTTATAACCGCAAATTGTTGAAGGCTACAACATTTCAAATCTCAAACCATGCATTTTCAATTAAAAATGCAACACAGTACAGTCTTATCTAAATTTAACGACGTAATGATTGTGCAGCTTTAACACAGGAAAAAATAACAAAATTGCAAATAGTGATGTATAGAACAAACAACTGAAAACCCCATCTTATTTAACACTAATTTATGTTATATAACTAATAATATTCCCGCTAAAGTAAGATAGTAACTATAATCTACCCCCATTTATGAGGTGGGGTGTTCAGCAGTTCTCCAGACAGTCAGCACCTAACATTAATGGACTAAGTGTGACCAACCTTTGAATGACTCTCTCATGTATACAATCCCATGGAGTTTCTGAGCTACATTTTGTGAGTGTAAGAAGAAAGGAAGTATGGGTTTAAACAAAACAGGAAAATCTATAGTAGTTAGGGAGGGAAACGTGATTTTAAAAAGTAGTATGGGTTTAAAACATGAGAAGTGTATTATAGTAGGGAGGGATACAGCTGAAATGAAAAGCATAATTCTGGAAATCCATCACAGAATTAGTCATAAAGAAGTATGAGTTTAAAACAAAAATAGGGACAGCGGTCCCAAATAGGTCGTCCATTTATATGGGTAGATTAAAAACAAGGTGGCTCTCAAACCACAGGCATCAGGCAACTAGAAAGAAAGAGGTTAGACCACTGGCGGATCCAGGATATTACAAATAAAATAAACATCCTGGAGTTTGGTTGCAATTGTACTTCACCTGTTTAAATGTAATTAATTTTACATATGCAGCCAATTTGACATCTTGACCTCAGATGACGTTTGACCTTGGGTATGTGACCTTTGACCTCATTAACATATGAAGGTTTCCATGTTGCATCTATGACCGAAGTTTTGTTGCAATTGGTCATTGTATGGAAAAGAAATGGACACATGTAATAAATTTTACATATGCAGCCACTTTTACATCTTGACCTCAGATGACCTTTGACCTCATTAACTTATATAGGTTTCCATGTTGCATCTATGACTGAAGTTTGGTTGCAATTGGTCATTGCATGGAAAATAAATGGACAAATGTAATCAATTTTACATATGCAGCCACTTTTACATTTACATCTTGACCTCATATGACCTTTGACCTTGGTATGTGACCTTTGACCTCATTAACGTATGAAGGTTTCCATGTTGCATCTATGACCGAAGTTTGGTTACAATTGGTCATTGTATGGAAAAGAAATGGACAAAACAAAAAGTGTATACCAAATTGTTGACAGACAGACCGACAGACTACACAGACTACACAGACAACACAGACTGACGAAGGATGCAGCCACAAGTTATCTCTCCTACGGACGACCTAAAAAGGGGTAATTAATTGGGAGGGGAATGTTATGAGAGCACATCATATTTAATAGAAACACTAGCAATTTTCACAAGCTGTTCTCTATAATGGTCTTGTCAATTTGACTGCAGATGCCCTAATCAAGTAAAATTCGACTGTATCTTTCTTACTAAAGTAAAATCTCATTTCAAAAGGATTAGTGTCTCAATTGAGCTTTTTCACCAAATCGTTTGTTAAAATGTGCCCAAAGATGCTATTGATTTAATTCAGTCTTTTTAACAAGATCACATTAAGAGTGTGCTCCATTCAGTGAGTGTCTAAACTTTCATTCTAGGTGATTTGATTGCAATCATAAGGTATCAATATGTATTGAAACATGGAGGGAACATTTTGCTCACATTACCAAAAGAGTGATATTTTTGCTTGAGGGAGACATGTTGACCTGCCCTCCCCCTTTTCAGGCTTGACACCAATGATTGCAATATTTATTTAGCAATATTTTATTTAAAGGTATATTATGTGATCTTTCCAGGGAACGCCCTCAACATCGAAAAAAAAATTGAAAGAAGATTTTCTTGCAGATTTACATTTCTGATCATAAATCGTACATACATTCCAAGTTACAGGGCGATACGATTCTTAATTACTTCAAAATCATGATTTTAGAGTGAAAATAAACTGTCGGATAACTCCGACAGTTTATATTTTTACTCTAGATTCACTCTAAAACCATGATTTTGAGGTAATTAGGAATCGTATCGCTCTATAACTTGGAATGTATGTATGATTTATGATCAGAAATGTAAATCTGCAAGAAAATCTACTTTCTAAAAAAAAATAATGAATAGAGGGCGCTATCTGGAAAAGATCACATAATATTTTATTTAACACATGTGTTGACAAACCTGGTGATGACTCTGTGGTGTATATCTTCCCATTGTTTATCAGATGAGCTGACAGTTGGGTACAGGGTTTTGTAAGAAAATCAAGTGAGTTTACCACAAAATTTGGTTAAAAAAACTGAAGGTAGTGATTATACAACTTCCATGAACCACACTGAATATGTTCAAGAAGTTATACCTCCCATCTATGTGTATCATAGCTCATAAATGATTTAAAAGCTTCAAATGTGCTTTTTAAATATGTGCAACTAAGCCGGGCAAACTGTTTGAATTAAGGAGCTGGCTTGCACTATCTTTCTCTGTCATTTGGGTGAATATGTATGGTATCCTGAAGATCATGTCAATGGCAAAGTTCTATGCCCTACAGATAAGATTTTAAAGTGTCCACACATAACTTATCAAATTGATTATTGTGTGGTACAGGGTGTTTAAGATAGCAATAAAATAGAGAAGTTCATAAGTATAATATTTGGCCAATGTGATTTGTTGTCATGTAGATGATGGGAAAGGACTAGGCCTTTGGGATGGTGAGAATAAAAAACTACAAAGTAGTCAAGTGTTTGGGATGGTGGATGGAAAGGGGACAACTGCAAAGGTTGTAAGCATACATGTGAATTGCATGTAACCTATTTTTCTTGGCAAAGTGACCCTTTCTTTTTGAATATGAGCTGGCACTTTCACACCCTTCATCCAGGCCCAATATGCAAAAGCTTATAGCTTTTACATTCTTGTATATAGGGTTTTGGGTAAACGTAATTTATTTTTAATTAATCATCGTTGTAGTCATAATATTTGCAATATCAAGTCAATTTTGCTGCTCAGCATTTGTAGAACTAAAAAGAGTTAAATTGCTGATAAGATAATGGCAAAGTACAATATCAGATGCTGAATGCTACAATGTCTCAAAATATGGTATTCCTTTTATCAAATTCACTAGTTTTTGTGCTCTGGAGCATCAAAACCATCTTCACTGTGTCTATACTTCTATAACATACCTCTTGATGACATCATCATGGACTTTCTTGAACCCCTCCGGGTCATTGCTGCTTCCCACCTGCGGGCTGATTGACTGTAGGCTTACTCCTGCCACAGTGGTAGACGACCAAACAGCAACTGAAAAATATAAGTCATCAGAGATGTTCAGGTTCCTACCAGATTGTCTCCCTCCCCCCTCACATTCTAGGTGGTTCAAGCCCCTGGTTGGAATGTTACCCTTAAAAAGCTACGAGCATCCAACATCTGTTAATGAAGTGTATCTTCACTTATGACAGCTCAACTACTGTTTGACTACCGGTATTTGGGGTGGGTGCGTTAAATTATGCCAAATTTTGAATGTTTTATCACAAACCCAATTCAAAATGACAACCCAACTGCCAACCACCTACCACTTGAATCTCCATGTTCTCCAATAATCCATCCATGGACGCTAGAAGGGGCTATATCCAATTTTTCACCGATCAGAAACCGGAAGCGAGCCGTATCCAAGTTGGTTCCACTCCCGATGATACGATGCTGGGGTAGTCCGCTGAGTTTCCATGTCACATATGTGAGAATGTCCACAGGGTTTGCAACCACTATAATGATGGTGTTTGGACTGTGTTCCACAAGCTTTGGTACAATGCCTAATAAAAATAATGTTAAGTTAAATGATGATTGAAAGATTTTTAAAATGAAGGGCAGCAAAATATGTTTTAAAGAGCTCGGCCCTGTTTAGGTCAACCCATCTATATTTGGAATTACCATTATTTATATGTTTCTGTGATAAACAAATACTGAAACTGAGGGTTCCAAACCCAACAATAGATTGAATTATTATTTCAGAGCCAGAAACAATTAGACATTCTTTGCATAACTTTAACCAAAGTCCACTTTCAATTAGGTATGGACCATACTGTAGCATTTTCAAAGGGTAACGGAATGGTGACATTATGTTCCTATCCCTTAACACTTTTGGACCGGTGATTTTGACATTTCACGGGTAATAAATCATCTAAGATTTTGTCAACAGCTGACTATATGTGGTCCATTTTCAGGGTTATGATGGTTATTTTATGCCCTTGGGGCATAATTATGACCTTTGCCGTCTTTTAATTGGACCTCATAGTTGGAAATAGACACATCCTTAGATGATTTATTACCGGCGAAATGTCAAATCACCGGTCCAAAAGTGTTAAGGGATAGGAACATAATGAAAAAATGTTAAATTGTCAACATGTGACTTCAATAGATCTGAGCGGTACCTTTAAATATATAAACATTACACCAAATGAAATCCACCTTCTCAAATTCTAAGGAGGGTTAAAGTAACATCCCCAGTCCCACCATTTAACCCTAGTCAGCTACACCAATATAATTCGACCCAATAAATAATGTGCATGCCTTGCCTTCCCCAAAAAGACAAATCCCTTACCCCGAGGTTTTCTATTCCACACCATGGTATTATGGTGCTGGGACCACCACTGCCTTTAGCTTGCTATATCTATCTATCTATCTTTGTATATTCATATTGATATTGCGGTTTTCCATTTGAAATCCATACACCCCTCTATGAAGACATTACCATAACCTTCCACACAGGGAGTGTACATTTCAAATGGAGTCACCCATGGAGGTGACCCCATTTGACATTTATAGGGGTGTATGGATTTCAAATGGAATAGCCCATACCCCCTAGATTACAAAATTGTATCTGAGTGTTACCTTTAAATATGTCCACATTTCTCTGCACCAAGTTTAATCTACTCTCCCCTTCCCTCTGGCGAGCTCCTGCGCTGATGATACAGATCTTGGAGCCAGCTGTCACTTTGTAATCTGCATTCAGACATATAAAAAATCTCATTAATGCCACAAAAATAAACACCTGTTGTACGGGCAAACGGAACTCTCAGGTAGGGTCGGTCGGTTGGGCGGTTTTTTTTATGTTTGTTTTTTCTTTAAAAATGTCGGGACATTTTGATGAATTTTCAGCAATGTTCAAAATTTAAAAAAAGCAAAAACAAATTTCAACAACAAAATCAAAAGTTTTAACAACAAAATGAAAAATGTGCAGGAAAATGGTAAACATTTTCCAAAAATGTATAGTTCGAAGAAAAAAATGGGTTGGTTGGGCCCGTAGAACAAGGTTTTTTTGTGGTGTAATCATCGTAATGGACTCAGTGGGTATAGAACAAACCAGACATGTATCATCCCAATACACACAAGAATATTTTAAGGATTTAAATTTTCAAGAAAAAACAACATCAAGTTTTATCCTTAAAATTTTCATAATTTTTACCAATGTCTATACTCTTCACAGGTGATAAATATGAAAGACAACAATGTTTGATAACTATAACTGGGCCAACCTTATTCTTTTAGATTTGTTTAAAAAAGAGGGGGAACATATTTATAATGGAAAAAACATCATGGATTTGATTTCAAATTGCCTAAATACCACTTTATGCATATGAAATAACCACTATTTGAAAAATTAAAAAAATATTTTGTACATCAATCCAATGTTTTAATGCATAATGCAACTAACCTGTATCTCCCGTTATCTTGGCTCCTTTAACAAAACATAATCCATGTCTTAGATCCATTACTTCTCCTTTTAGTTTATCAGCCATCACATCTACCAGAGCAATATCACTTGCAACACCCTATATACAAGAAATTAGAACAAAGAGAAGTCTCAATCACTGGTTGTTTGTATATTGAAAATATATAGCATTAAGTTGTGTTTAACATTGGTGGTGTCTGTTAATATGTGTAATATTGAGTTTGCTTAGTATTGATGATAACATAGAATATATCTATCTACTGGAGCTAACATCGAATTTGTTCAATATTAAGTGCTATCTACTGAAGATAGTATTATCGTTATGTGACATTGGGTGGTATCGACTGACAATAGCATTTAAATTGTGTAATATCGGGTGCTATCTACTGAAGATAGCATCATTACCGTATGTGACAATGGGTTCTATCTACTGAAGAAAGCATTATCATTGTGTGACATTATGTGGTATCTACTAATGATAGCATTATCACCATGTTACATTGGATGCTATCTACTGAAGATAGCATAATCATTGTGTGACATTAGATGCTATCTACTGAAGATAGAAATATCATTATGTTACATTGGGTGCTATCTACTGAAGATAGCATTATCATTGTGTGACATTAGATGCTATCTACTGAAGATAGAATTATCATTGTGTGACATTAGATGCTATCTACTAATGATAGTATTATCATTATGTTACATTGGGTGCTATCTACTGAAGATAGCATTATCATTGTGTGACATTAGATGCTATCTACTGAAGATAGAATTATCATTGTGTGACATTCGGTGGTATCTACTAATGATAGTATTATCATTATGTTACATTGGGTGCTATCTACTGAAGATAGCATTATCATTGTGTGACATTAGATGCTATCTACTGAAGATAGAATTATCATTGTGTGACATTAGATGCTATCTACTGAAGATAGAAATATCATTATGTTACATTGGGTGCTATCTACTGAAGATAGCATTATCATTGTGTGACATTAGATGCTATCTACTGAAGATAGAATTATCATTGTGTGACATTAGATGCTATCTACTAATGATAGTATTATCATTATGTTACATTGGGTGCTATCTACTGAAGATAGCATTATCATTGTGTGACATTAGATGCTATCTACTGAAGATAGAATTATCATTGTGTGACATTCGGTGGTATCTACTAATGATAGTATTATCATTATGTTACGTTGGGTGCTATCTACTGAAGATAGCATTATCATTGTGTGACATTAGATGCTATCTACTGAAGATAGAATTATCATTGTGTGACATTAGATGCTATCTACTAATGATAGTATTATCATTATGTTACATTGGGTGCTATCTACTGAAGATAGCATTATCATTGTGTGACATTAGATGCTATCTACTAATGATAGTATTATCATTATGTTACACTGGGTGCTATCTACTGAAGATAGCATTATCATTGTGTGACATTAGATGCTATCTACTGAAGATAGAATTATCATTGCGTGACATTAGGTGGTATCTACTAATGATAGCTTTATCATTATATTACATTGGATGCTATCTACTGAAGATAGCATTATCATTGTGTGACATTAGGTGGTATTAAATGATAGCTTTAACATTATGTTACATTGTGTGTTATCTACTGAAGATAGCATTATCATTGTGTGACATTAGGTGGTATCTACCAATGATAGCATTATCATTATGTGACATTGGTTTCTATCTACTGCAGATAGCAGTATCATTTTGTGACACTGGGTGGTATCGACTGACAATAGAATTAAAATCATATGACAATGGATGCTAAGGCGACAAAAATCACTATTCTACAGGCCGACGGACCCATTTTTTTAAAATGAACAATTGTACAAAATAGTTTGAACATTTTTTCGAAAATAAGCAAAAATATTTAAAATTGTTTTAAAATTCTAACATTTTTGATATTCACCAACATTTTAACAATCATTTTGAAGAAAACACACACCAAGAAACCAACATCTGACCGACTGACGACCCTATTTTTTAAAAAACATTTTCTGAAATTGTTTTAAAATTTACAAAAATTCAACAACATTTAAACAATAATTTTGAAAACAAAACCGACAACACAGGAACGTGTGCCCCTAGAACGGGGTTTTCGTTGTCTACGTACTAAAAAATGCTTCATCATTATGTGACAATGGGTGTTATCTACTGAAGATAGCATTAACACTATGTGTCATCTTCCAGAGATGGAATTATCTTATGTGAAAATGGGGTCTATCTACTGAAGATAGCATTATCTTTATGCGACACATCAGAGTGGTATCTACTGACGATAGCATTATCATTATGCGACACATCAATGTGGTATCTACTGAAGATGAGCATTATCATCATGTGACGCTGTGGTATCAACAGGAGATAGCATTAAAATTGTGTAACATCGAGTGCTATCTACTGAAGACAGCATTATAATTAAGTGACATTGGATTCTATCTACTGAAGATAGCATTATCATTATGTGACATTGAGTGGTATCTACTAATTACTGAAGATAGAATTATCATTATGTGACAATGGGTTCTATCTACTGAAGATAGAATTATCATTATATGACATTTACTAAATATAGCATCATTTGCGTAAAACGTGCGAATCGGGGATACACATACACACTCTACCATCTAATCGGGATACACCTGCAAACAGGGATATCCCCAATCTCTGAATAGGTGCAAATTACTGTAAATCATGTCACAGTGCTATCCAAGTGGGGTCCCCTATTAGCATGATTAGCATGCACCATGTGGTACCCCTGTTAGATAGTGCAATGTCCCATACACACAAATATACACACCAAATGGTGGAAAATATCCCCAATTCGCCCGGTAGGAGTGTATACACAATATCCCCAATTGCATAGTATGGAACTCATATCCCCTATTCACACGTCTTACGCACAGGGGTGTGGGGGTGTGTGTGTGGTATTGGTGCTATCTACTGAAGATAGCATAGCATTTAAGGCGCTATTATATAAAGTATTATATTATATAAAGTATTAAAAAGTGTAAATTAGTCCCTATCTATTTATCAAAGGTGTGTGGTTTGACATTGTTTGCTCTCTACTGAAGATAGCATTAAAATGTGGTGGTATTGGGTGCATTTGGGGTGTGATCTCCTGAATAGTATTCACCTGTTCAAGCTTGGGATCATCTTTCTTACCCATGGTAGAATACTGAATGCTATAGCCATTCCTACTTGCCAAACACCTATCACAGACACCTTTACCCTTCCTGCACCATCAGTTTGCCAGTAACTTATTCCCCTCTCCCCCTTTCCCTCCAATGCCCTCCCCCACCCTCTCCTCCCCAGATCCTTTCTTACCTGTGTTAGAATACTGAAAGCTATGGCCATACCGACTTGTCCAACTCCTACCACGGACACTTTGTGCAAATGAGCTCCATCATCCAGCTCCCCTACCTGCACCATCAGTTTGCTAGCGGTATCTTCTGCCATGATTGGATTCCTTTAATATTGTTTATAGAATAAACCTGGGAAAAAACAAATAGTATAAATACTGATAAGGATAAGGAAGACACTTTGTTTTAAGAATGCAAATCATATATTTGAAAATATTTTGAAGATTTTCTATTTTTTTAGAAATAACCCCCCAAATAAACAAACACACAAACAAACAAACAAACAAATAACCAAAAAACACAGACCAACTAACCTAATTGAGAGGTTTTTTAAATTATATTATAGGCCTATAACAGGTTGTGGGGTGTCACCAAAATAGTAACTGCAAATTTATAGCAGTTTTCAAAATTAAGGTCTGTCATAATTGACCGATAAAGAATAAAAACAAGAAATCAATAGCTGAATTACAAAAAAAGACATTGTCCACAAAGCAGAAATAAAAAATCGAACAGAACTAAGGTCAGGGACGCTGGATTAACACGGCCCACGATAATTAATTTTTCTCTATCATTGAATGCAAAGTTCCCTATGGCTGGCCTGATTCAATCAAGCTGACAATTGACCAGGCCAGTTTATTATGATATCTTGTCAGCCGCACCAGGTGGATTTGACTAGGGATGTGCCAGCTAATCAAATGAAAAACTAGCTAAAAATTAACAAATTCTATTACTGTAAAAGCTGTCATTTTCGCAGTGGTTTTATTTTTGCGCTTTTCACACAAAATATTTTCAACATTCATGTAGTGCATCCAGAAGGTCGCCCTCGAAGAAGAAGAAAAAATCACGAAATGTGTATTTAATCAAAATGCCCGAAAAGCTAAGTCCGTCTTAAATCATGAGCAGGGGTGGGTGGTGGATGCTGGGATTAGGAAATTAACATGAATTGTCAAAAGGGAACTGAAGAGATGAAAAGGTGTCATTTTACTCTTTTAAATGGTGGGAAAATGTTCCCTTCTATATGACAAAAATTTTAAAAAGTTAGATAGTTTTACCAAATTTCCAATAATTTTATCAAATTAAGTGTATGAATCTAAAAATTAAGAATTTGTATTATTGTATTTTGATACAGATGTAACAAATATATTTAAAATCAAAGCACTTTATAGCATAAAGTTGTAAATGTTGGTGTAGCTAAAAGGGATGAATAAGAAGAAAATAAATTAAGAAATGCTCCATTGATTTACCAAAATGTATTAGAAAAAGGGCATCTTAATGACCAAAGATGTAATATATAAAATGGTGATCACTGTTTGTGTCTCATGATCCTATATGTGACCTGGCACCACAAAATGAGCGTAAAGTTGCTGGGGCTGATTTTGGCTTGAAATAGGCAGATTTCACATGGGGAGGTCGAAAATTAGATATTTTCATTTTCGGAAAGACAAACTATTATGTATTATTACGTTGGCAAATTTTGTTTGTGCCCTATATCTGAACGGCCAATAATTTTATGATGCCCCTTCTTTTTATTGTGTGAAATTAGTAATGGCGAGCGTAGCGAGTTGGAATTTTTTTTCATATTTATACAATTTGGGTGTCTTTATAACCCGAACAAGTTAGAACATTCTGAGCAGAAACCAGTGAAATGTTTTACTTTTGTGAGCATTGGTGCAGAGAGATGAGGTGAAAAGCATGCAATAAATCACATTTTTAAATCATGAAATTGGATTTTGTAACATTATACACCCTGTGGCTCTATGTCTCGACCGTTGATGATTAATATAGATGTTTTTCCACCATATCGTCGATTTGCTGTCCAGAAGTCGTCTCATAGTAAAAGTTTTTGAAGTCGATATGTTTTAAGAAAATATGCGCAAAGCGCAGAAAAAAAATGGCATTTACATTCCAAAATAGCCTCTAAAATCACCCCAATCACCACCATCTTTATATATAGTTTAAACAAATTTACACAACCCCCCCTGTTCAAGAATAAAAAGTTACATAACCCCCCCCCCTATTTCAACATATGAAAGTTACATAACCCCCCCTATAGTTTACCCAACCCCCCCTCCACCATAAATAATGAACGGTCCCTAAATAGGTTACTGTAAAACAACTTAATTTCATGTCAACTTAATTTAGCGAATTAGCATTTAGGCAACTGTTTGCGGCAATTTAATTTGACTAATTTGTATCATCTTCCTATACAATGTATAACCATTATAAATAATATAATTGGCGGCAATTTAATCAGTGGCGGCACCAGCATCATAATTTCTGGGGGAAAAAGGGGGCAAGAATTTTGTTTAGGGGGCATGGAGAAAAGAAAATGTGCACGAAGTGTGCACATTTATTTTGCCATTTTTAGCATAAATTGTCAAATTTGGTATAATTCTATCTAATTTGGTATGAAAATGTGCGCTTGCATGCAAGATATAAGCTGTTTTATGCTAAAATTGTAACAGTTGGTCTAGTTTAACCAAATTTACTAAGAAAATGAGAGCGAAGCGCACAAAAAATTGCTATTTTATGCTAAAATTGTCAAATTTGGTCTAATTTGAACTAAATTGACATTTTGGGGGGAGAGGAAGAAAAATATTGTGGGGGCGGGGGGAATTCCAATTTCCGATGAAAACATGGACCCAGCCTATATACTTGGCACAGTATACTGCGCCAAGTAGCCTTGACACCCGTTGTGTACCAGAAAATACCTTGCTCCGTGTGCCGGAAGTCTGTGGTTCAAATCCTGGGAAAAGTGGGGGGTGGGGGGGGGGGGGAGGTAGAGTTAGGGTTATGGTTTCCAACCATTAACAATTTACATCAATTGAAATAACCCAAAGAAAACCTCTTAGCAAAGTCTTAGTTACGCACACCCCTGGCCTCATGCAAGCTGGCCAATTTACATGGTATTGTGCGATGTGAAAATCCTTTTAGCTTGTGTTATAAATCAAGGGTTATCTGAAAAGGGAATATATTTGGTATCAAAATGATTCTCCAAGTTATCCAAATAATGTTTCCAGTTTTATACTGCGAATAAGATTACCAGAGATATAAAATTTTAAAAAAGGTATCAAGACTTTTGGGACATCTTGTAGGGTGTGCTTAAAGATACTTACTCTATAATGTTTATACCCACATGAAAAATATTTTAAAATCTTAATGGTAGGTAATCAAATATTTTGGAGATATTTATTCATAGTTTTTAAAAAGAGGTAATTTTCACGCGATTAAATGTTCGCACTTTGTCAATCTTCAGCCATTTCGGTTGTTTTTAAATTCGCGATTTGAAAGTTCATTTTTATTTTTGCTGTAGCTGCTTCGAGCGCGAACATTTATGTAGCACAAAAATGTCCATGTTTACAGTAGTCAAGCTGATATTCAATTGACTCTCCCTAATTAGGTTATTTTATTTCACTTGACAAGCCAATTTGTATGCTGGTCTGCCTATGAATGGATTGTAGAGGAATACCAAACAATTTATTTTTCTTAGAGGGTCATGTCTTCTATGTCTTTCAGGACTCCCAGGTACGCAGCAATATCCAAACTACTTATGTTACATGTATGGCATCCTAAGGCAATTTGGTACATTTATATATGGAGGTTGTAAACAGGCAGCAATAGACTCGCAGTATGGGTAGAATTGAATGAAATCTGAACCATAATTGGCATGTACAGTTTCTTTATTTGGTATAATTGGGTTAAATTGGACTAAATGTGTTTTGACACTCTTTTAGTCTAAATATCTGTCCGAATTTTCTAGACAGACAGTAATTATTGGGATTGTAACAATTGATAGGTTTATAGAAGTTCTACATGTATGTACATGAGCATAAGCAGCAATAATATAAGGAGCTCTGTAATATTTTGAAAATATAACAATTAAAAAAAAAAAAATCATCTAAAAAAGAAATTTATTTCGTTTTAAAGTATAACAGAATCATCCAGACTTCTGTTCAAATTTAGCATAATGAACAGATTTGATGAAAAACATTTCTAAAACATGTGGAGGCCTTTTCCTGGATATTTGGTTACCAAAGAGATAACAATAGTGCCTTCTTTTTTCAATAAAATGCAATTAGGAAAGATCCATAAAAATACCTCTTGATGTATAGTAATTATAGTAATTGTCCTAGGAAATGGGTATGGGATTTACCAAATGGGGGAAATTGCAACCCATGTTTGTGGCATTTTTATGGAATCATTTGTACCTGTGGCAACTTATCACCCCCACCCCCCCCCCCCCCCCCCCCCTAAACCCAACACCCCACCCCCTCAGATGATGTAATCATAAGACAACATTTTATTTGACTGTGTGTAGAAATGATTTGACCTCAATTTCGACTTCCTATGGGCATATTATCTACACTGTCTTAGCAATTAGGTCACTTCAATATTTATATCAGGGAATATTTTTTTCTTCAAAATGCAAAGCCATGGCATGTTGAATAATTTGCCATGCTAGTAGTACCCTGGGGCTATTACACTATGTGCCTTTCTTTTGGACTTTTGCCATTGACATAATAGGTAATGACAGATAAATATGCATGCTGCAATTGTTGTTGTATGTATATGGGTAAATCCCAAAATGACCTTTGAGTTACAATCAATTACAAAATTAGAGCAAACACCCTTAGGCTATAATCCTATAGATACTAGAATATTATATATGAATTTAATATAGACATCCTATAACTTACCTGTGAAAATAAAACTATATCTATCAGGGGCTATTTGGGTATTTTCACAGTAAACCAACACCAAATCCTGACGTATGTCAAATAATTTCAAAAAAGAAAAAGAAAAAGCACTGTTGTGATTTTTTTATTTGGCCTTAATTTCAAAACAGACCATTCAAGGTTTTTCAAAATAAGTAATACTAATTAAAATTATTATTATTTAATATGTAAAGGTTTTGTGTTTCAAACATTTTGAACAATGTTCGAGAAAAATCCCGTTAAATTTTCATAAAAGAAATTTGGAATATATTTTTGTAAAATCTATAATGGTTCCCCAATGTATAGTATTATTAGTGCCACCAAGATACTACATTTCCTAGTTATAATCAGTGCAAAATGAATATAATTCATGAAGAAAAACGCTGGCTGCACGTACTGATAAAAAGGTCGGTCGCCCCTGATCATCTGAGTGTGATTTTAATATGCTGCCTGGCCTCAATTTATAAAGGGCAAGGATCCAAGGAAAGTATCAGGTACGAGCTGGTACACAACTGGCGTTGATGATGATGTGAAAAAGGGCAAGGCATCTTGCAATCGACCAATACTGCACTGGCACAATGTCATATCATAATATAGAGAGCGAAGATTTAGAGCTAGTTTTTATACATAAAATAATATCAAGACGCCTTTAAACCGATAAGGCAGGTTTTAAAAGGTATAATTCTATTAGATCACCTATTCAATGTAAAATTGCACTTACCTGTCTGATAAAACCAACCTACCTCTGTCAGTAAGTAACACGGGATATTCCGAGCTCTCTCTCAGATAGTTATCAATCGGAAATTCGCCACCGCACATGTCAGATAGGGATTTCCCGATGAAACAGCTGATTGGTCACACGTACACCATGTACATCATGTACGGAGTGTCCCCCTTTGGAAGCATAATAAGTGGTGCATATACCGTCGTCCCGGATGCTATTTTACGGATATGTAATATATCGCACTGAGTAGAGGTTTCGAAACAGATCCATCAAAAACGGTGTTACCCTTTTAGCTTTGTTATTGAAAGGCGTTGATTTGACCTGTAAATACTAACGCACAATATAAAAAATTACATTATTATATTATTACTTGATCTTTCTTTAGAGATTAAATTTGGCGACCTGAATAGAATACTGTATACGGCTTAGGCCTATGGCATCTGTTTAAAATACTTGTATTATATGTGTCTTGAAGATGCAGGAGTGGACCTGCCTGTTTACGGTCAACAAATATGTTATGCTTGTGTTTAGGTGTTATTTTCTAATAGTTTAACATTGTGTACGGTAGACTATGGGTGCTATCTACTGAAGATAGCATATCATTGCTATCTACTGAAGATAGCATCTATCATTGGGTGCTTTCTATCAGCGATGCCACATTATATAGTTGGTGTTATCTACTGAAGAGCATTTATAGTGTAGTTTTAGGGTGCTATCTACTGAATAGCAGTTGGTATTGTGTTTTGGGTGCTGTCTACTGATGAAAGCATTATCATTTTATAATTGAATGCTATCTACTGAAGATGAAATCAATATTGTGCTTTGAGTGCATGCTGCTATCTCTACCGATACTTAATCGATATAAATGATAAATGTGTTTGAACAATAATTGAATGCCGACACTTTGGAACCCGGTACTGTATCTTAACGGAATAAATCGTATTGAAAACTGGAAACCATACCAAACCATAGCTCATTCTTCGGCTGCCCTTACTTGAATCTAATGTGTTTATGCTATCTACAGAAGATAGCACATTCTGTTTTTGGCTCTTTATCTACTTTATGTAGTTCAAGTAGCGTTTCGGGGTTAATGAAGCAACCTGATTTCTTTACTTTAAGATGGCATGCCGAACCAAATCCAAAGGACCGAGGGTTAATGAAGTAGCCACGGGAAATGGTTTAGGAGGGTTATGAATGATTATCGATCAACCTGGTTGGTAGGGGATTTGTAGGGGGTTTCAGAGGTACCGCTGGTTAATAAAGTAATGCGGTTTGAGAGGTAGGGGTTAATAAAGTAACCACGGTATGGTCTAGGAGGGTTCAATCCACTGGGGACCGAGGGTTAATGAAGTCAACTAGAACCATTTTAAAAGAAAATGAGCTCCCATGCATTTCTCAAAAGTTACGGGAACGTTGTTTTATAGCGCAATTCCAAAATGGCCACCATACAGGGGCCCACAAATTCTAATGGCTTTAATTAAGCTAAAAAGCACACCAAATTGTTCGGCTGAGCACAAGGATTCCGAAAAAGTATAGTTTGCACTACTTCCGATGTTTGGTTAACGAGTTATCGGGTAAAACGTAAAAAGGTCGTTGACCTTTACATATGGGGTCAAAATTTAAACTTGCTCCGATTTTGAAAAACAATATCTCATATTGTTCGTATGATCACAAGGATTCCAGAAATAGGTTTTTTTTACCACCGGGAATATTTTGTGTAGGTCAAAAGGTCAAGGTATACTGACCTATATAGAATCTGACCTTTTGACCCCTTTATAAGGTACAACAGCCACTTTAGGTGGTAAAAACTATCATTTCTGGAATCCTTGCAATCAGACGAACAATTTGAGATATCATTTTTCAAAATCGGACTAAGTTTAAATTTTGACCCCATATGTAAAGGTCAACGACCTTTTTACATTTTACACGATAACTCGTTAACCAAACATCGGAAGTAGTGCAAACTATACTTTTTCGGAATCCTTGTGCTCAGCCGAACAATTTGGTGTGCTTTTTAGCTTAATTAAAGCCATTTGAATTTTTGGGCCCCTGTATGGCGGCCATTTTGGAATTTACGCTATAAAAGAATGTTCCCGCCACTTTTGAGAAATGCATGGGAGCTCATTTTCTTTTAAAATGGTTCTAGTTGACAAATTCACTAAGAAACTAAGGTAGGAAGAAAATGGTCACGGAATCCAAGATAATGACTCTACTATTGTAAGTCTTTTTAATGAAATTATGTGTGTGGACTTTAATTTCTTGACTATTTCTTTTTAGCCACAACCTAGAATATTTAAAACTATAGTTATTGCGAAGACTACATCTCAAAATGTTGTTAATCTTCAAAACCTGCATTAGTCGGTAATCAGTGCCTTCAAAGTGAACGTGTAAACCTTGCCTGATAGTAATAGCAAGATAGCATGGAGACCGGAAACAAGACTACTGGAATCGAGTGTGTGGTGAACGTTATTATCCTCTTGACCCAGATTTTAACCTATCCATTCCAGGTGTGTTGTAAGGGATCGACTTGGAATGCTTTAATTTTTTATTAATTTTTTATTTGCTGTTGTTTTAAGCATGTGTTTGTTTATTTATTTGTTAAAGGCATATTATGCGATCTTTTCCATGGAACGCCCTCTATCTGTGATTTTGTCCTAGAAATGCTTTTTTATGGTCAAATTAGATTTATAACCATGAAACTAAAATATCTTTTAAGTTACAGAGTAACTAATATGCTTCCTAACTTCAAAATCATGGTTTGAATGGGTTAAAATAAACCGTGTTGGGGTTAACTCCGACAACTTATTTACTGAGTGATTTTTTGTTCGTAAATAGAATTCCATGGTTTGGCACTACATTTTCATGAATTCCATGGTTTGGCACTGTGTTAACGCCGTTTACAGTGTTTCCAGCTACGATCGCAACTGTACACTAGTGAAGATAGACGATAGTATGGAATATTTTTTATGATGAAAATCGGAAAAATATGTTGAAAATTCCTTATATAATTGGAATTATATATCCATCGTGATTTAGTAAAGTTATGAGATTTTTCTACGGAAAATAAAGTCAAGATCGATTTATGAGTCCAGGAATGTCTTTCCTGCTAGTCAAACTTAATTATAAAACAGAAAAAAATATGTGTAAAAGTTTGAAAAAGCCTCACATAAATATTCCTTTAAATTATTCGTTTTCTTGTGCCTGCAGGAGGAGTGTATAACAAGGTATGGTGCATGACCTTGCCTGCCCTGCTGGAATCAATCTGAGGAAAATATGTTAATGTTTCCGTTTATTTGTTGTTGTCTTTTCTGTTGATTTATCATGTTTGTATTTTTCTTTCTTGGGAAAGTCAAAGCAGGTATGCTTTGTTTGTTTTTTAAAGTCCAAACAAAATGTTGGGGCCTTAAACCAAGGAGTGCTGGTAGCTTGAATAATAATTGCTGGGAGTAATTGATTTCAATGCTATTTTGAAATGGTGTTTCCATTACCAGGGACTGGAACAACTTTTGGGGGCACACTTTGTAAGAGGAAGGTCCTGTAACTACACCCCCACCAACACCACGGACAGAAGTTGAGATGGGAAACATGCACTTGTTTGAAATAACATTTTTATTAAATTTACTTTTAAGTTGCTATAAAGTAATCTTATATCATCAACATATAATACCAATAACCTTACAGATCTACAAATTCTAATGATACATATCGATCTGCTTGTTATAAAATGTGCTTTTCTACATTGAATATGGCTATGTTAATATACATGGCAAACATATAAAGGTACAGTTTCCAACAAAATCTTTAAACCATTTATACTACTCATCGTTTCAAGTTGAAGAAATTGGTGCATCACAAAGTCAATTTAGAATGCTTGAGTTTTAAAGAATTAGTGTAAAAAAGATTTGTTCACGATTCAAATGTTCCAATTTCAAATTGTTCATAATACAGAATCATAAAATCATTAACCTTGTGCCCGTATTCAATTTTTAATCTCTATTTATATTATCGTGATCAAAGTTCCTTTTCTTCATCGAATCAAGGCATAAGTACCTATTTGATATATGGGTAGGGATTGTTTTAATCAGGTCTTCCAATTTACTCTTGAATACGTTGAATACATTATTTCGTTCATAGCTGATACATCAAATTACCAGAGATAAATGAGATGACACTCAATCGTAAGACGACAAGTTCAAAGTGACTAAGAATGACGTCAACTATATATGAACCAAACCTAAAAACATTGGTCACATTTTGACCACGTCCTAATGTCAATTTGTCATGTTATTAGCGCACTATCAACGACAAAACACACACCACATAGTGCCTAATCTAAAAATCAAAAATGTTATGTGTTTTAGAAAAGTTCAATAAGCAAAGCTCAATACCAGAAGCACAATATACTTGATATCAGAGGGTAATCACAAGGAGCAGGATACCATTAACATTTGTATTGGAAAAGGTATTGATCACTGATAAAAAATCTACAAATAAAATATTAATGAAAGAGTTATTCTAAATTGAATTATGGCACTGCAACTTTCAAAGATCAATTACCCTTTTTGTGGAGCTAATTTTGAAAAACATTGTATAAAACCCGGTTGTTTTGGAAAATGTACCTTTACACACACAAAGTTCTTTGTTGTTTTTGCATCAATTAAAGCTATATCTATATCTACAAAATATTTAAGTAAACAAATAGCAGCATTTACACAGAAGTTTTATTTTCTGTAAAAAGTTCATATTAATAATAACAATTAAATAAATGTAAAGTGAATATACAAAATCATACTTTTGCTTTTTTACTCCTCCACTCCATCCATTTGTTACATTACAGTCACTAATACATGGGAGGGTAGGTCAGGTGGAGGTACTCTATGGATATGAGGGAACAAGGATTTGTTTCCGCATAGGGTCACATTTTCCCCAACCTGGCAAGTGAACAGGCCTGGAAATAGCACCCACCCATAGTGAGTAACTTTGACATCAAGCGAGTGAAGATGCAAAAGAACCAGGCCTACAGGTGAGTACAAAATTCAAACTCACAGCTAGTGGAATTTTTGTTGGGCAGGTATTTTTGTGAGTTGCCTGGCTGGTCAAAAAAAATTCTGAAGTTCCAGCCCCTTGTGCATAAATATTCAGGTTCAAAGATATTTTTGCTAAACCAATATATAACTTTGCCATTTCCCTTAAAATTTCGGCAAATTTGTTTAAAAATTGAGAAAATCTCTAGTAAACATGGATCCAGAAAGCAGAAAAACCTTTAGGGTTCATTGTCACATTCCTAGAAGAATGTACATGAGCACCACCCCTCCCCAGGTCACAACCCCACTAAACAATGATGTGTTGTTCTAATTTTATGACTTCTACTAATGTGTGTTATTTAAATTTTTACCATTCCAGACCACTTCACCCTCTCCGATGATCAATAAAAATAGAACAAAATTGTATAAACATTGAAAGGAAAATGAATAGATAAATGATATGCAATAAAACAATGACCATGTATTGTCTCAGCTTGGCACATACAATGATGGCATCATTAGAAATTCAGGGTGTTGAAGTGGCACTAGGATTAGAAAGTTATTCTAATTGTAAGTATAATTATTAGGAAATTATGGTAAGGGTTGAGGTCTTAATATTTTAGGTTTAAAAAAAAATGGCAGTATACAGTGTTGCCTCCACTGGTTGATTCTTTTCCCTCGCCCACTTGAGGAGGGTGACTATTTTATAGAACTTCCTACATCCGCAACTTCACCAATCCTTGATATCTATAGTTTGATCAGCTCCAAATTGGCAAAGCCTCTTTACAGCAGTGAATGAATACAGAAGGACACAGGTGCAATTGAAGTGTATCATATGCGTGATGCGTGTGTGTGCAACCAAACCCGCATATTTATCGCCAATGTGGAACTGATAAAACTATAATAGTGGACACTCCTTTGGAAGCTGAGACAAACGCTTCCTTCTTGGCCTCTTTATTTCATCTTAAATACTGAGTTACTTGGATTTCAGCCAGCACCAAGAAAATTAAATGATACTACTCATTTAGTATATAACCTATATTTCAAAACAACCAATTCAGTATAAATTTCAATTAATATCCTATAGGCTACACTGCAATGGTAAACATTTGAATCAAACTGAAAAATGTCCAAATCCGTAAAAATGTTACTCTCCCTGAAGGCAAAATACCCTGCCTGTCTGAATAAATCATGAAACATGCAAAGTAGTGTCAAATGATACTTGCCATTGTCAACTTTTGATTGTGACAATTGTATGATTTTGATCTTTCGATGTATATATTCATAAGCGCTCTCTCTCTCCTTTGAGCAGCTATATTACAACCAATGAAATCACTGATAATAAAAGTACATAAGATAATAATAAACAATGTTTAGAGAATAGGATTATTATAAGACTGTTGCACCAACCCTTGCCACAATTATGAGAATATCAGGCAAATGGACTTTTTATTCAATTTGCAGATATCCATTTGACTCAAAATATAAGCTTCAAGCATCAAATTAGTGGTTTTTAAATGTGAATAAAATCAAAAATATCTGTAAAAATGATGCCCAGAACATTTGAATGTGCCGTATTTTGACAAGCAAAAACAATTATTTGCGTTGGTATTCTTCATTTGCATATGACATTTTTGTCACAGATTTCTAAAAAAATGAGTCGATAGGGCCCGTAGAACAGGGTTTATTTTTCTTTGCCTCAGTGAGAGAACCTTTGTTCTTAAGGCAAATCGATGCCTTGGGTGACATCATGATGTTGATATGTCTAAATGAAAAAAGACACACAATCGACAGTTGGTGTCAAGTTAAACTACATACATGGGTTATTTAAGCACATTGATGCTAGGCTAAATCTCTGTAAAGTGTATTTATACAACTAAACTATGTACAACAATAGAAAAGCTGAAAAACCTACATTACAGAACTATCGTTGTTCAAACTGGTACACCAGTACGTTTACAATATATATAACAAGTTTTCAAGTTTAGCAAACAGATGCCTTTTAACAGCTGGAAGACGCTAGTATAATGGACATCCATGTCAAGGAGAAAAACAATGGATATATGATAATTCATATATCATAATACATTAAATACATATATACCATAAAAGAGGTATTTTATATAAAAGAAAATAATATCAACAAATCAACATTCCTGAAACAGTATAAACCACAAGATTGGTGGTAAAATGTGTAATATAATGTAATATTTTAAAGTAAATAGGTGTTATGGCTACATATAATACTCAAGTTTGTATAATAATCCCAAAGGTATATTGTACATAAAAAAGAAGGGTCTCTAGTTTCAATAGCTCTTATCATAACGGTTGGAAAAAAAACTGGATATCAACTAAATGATTGTGTTGGGCCTTCTGTACATGGAAAAAGGTCCATAGAAATATAAAGGTGAGAGTTCCTAAAGGATCACTACACCAGAGCCCAGTAGTTGGCCAGTATAGATTATTATTCCTTGATCGGCCGTATGCGTGCACATCATTGTTGCTGAGGGTCCGTGCTTTTAATACTCAAGTCAAACAAGATAATAACATGCAGGTCTTTACAGTGAATGTCAGTGCCCCGCGGTTCAAAGAGTCTAAAAGTTACGTTAAAGCTGTTGGTCCCCTGTATTTAGCGTTCACCCTGAACACGTTAAAATAGTTGCAGACCTTATCGTAAAGAGTAGGGGATCATCCCGGGTCTGTTACCTGTACACAAACTCATGTCCCTAGGTTTCTGGGACCTTGACGCGATAACAATTTGAAATTGTTCTGCCAAGTATTCTATAGACAGATAATGAGATTAAGGGAAGTGTCAACCCTATCATTTTGATGATCAACTTTTGCTTCTAAGTTTGAGAATATTGAATAAAAGTACATAAAAGTATACATTTATAGAAAGGAAATTTGATAAGGAATCCGATGGTGATATCAATGTGATACCAAATAAACTAAATTTTGAGAAATGAACCAAAAAGCGATTGTTTTACCCCAAATTTTTCAGACAGCATAACTATAAAATAAAAAAATGGTAATTTGTTCTAATATACATTTTTGTAAACAAGACAATTTTGTCTAGGAGGCATTTTTTTCTTTTTCCGAAATAAGGCTTAGTTTTGGAAATATTGCTAAAAACATCGGGAAAGTGTAAAAGTCGTGTTTTTTTGCATACATTTCGCTAGAAATGGATTCATATCTCGAGTTTAAAATCCATAATCGAAAAAATAAAAATTTGCCTCCTAGCGCTGAAAGTCCTCTACACAATGGTAATAAAAGCTTACCTGATAGTTTGATATTTTTTGAGTTATCTTGTCTGAAAATTCGTAAAATTCCTTCAAATTTGAACTTCTAGAAAACATCGATTTAGTAAAAATATTGACATTTTCCACCATTTAAAGCTAAATGTTCATGGAATACAAGAGCGTGTGACCTAAAAGGCGAGTATACTATTATGAACAATCAAAATAAACTATCAGATTCAATTTATATTGTCACAATATGAAGAAATTGGAAGAAAACTGAAATTTAAATGATCGTAAGAGAGGCCTTTGTTTACATTTTTAGACATTGTTTTGCGCTCTTTTGTTTTTCGCGTCTACGTCGCAGATATAAAGCGGCGCGTCTAGTATTACGCGCGGGAAGTTTCAGCGCGCGACGCAATGATCGAACAGCTATCGCAGCATTTGAAAAGCGCGGAACTCCGCTTAAATTCCCGCCAAATAACCATGCGCCTTTTCCTGACTCAAACTTACCAAAACAACAATTTAAAATCACCCAAAAGAACGGGAAATAATCGCTTCCGATTAGTAACTTATGATGGTAATGATAGAATACATATAAAAGTATAAAATAATAGAGAAATGTGAAATTCAATTTTTGAAACAAGTGCCGGGTTGACACTGCCCTTAAGAGCACATTTAAAAGTGTAATGGCCAATCACTGTACCCTCTAGTATGGTCAAAAACCAGACCTTGTATATATATTTAATTCTTAAACAGCTAAGAAAGTTTGAACCATCTCTCATATTGAAACCAGTGTCATTTACATGAGGCAATATAACACAGGTAGGCGGAGCTTCAATTAGGTAGAACAAGTACAACTTTGTTGGGGAACAAAACTAGAACCTAAAAAAACCTGACATTTCTCATACCCGATACAAAATTCAACAATAAATTTCAAAGTACACATATCTTTCAATACCATTTTGCTTTCCAGAGAAAAAAATGACACAAATAATTGACAAAGAAAAAAGATGCAAAGTGCAGTCAAATTTGAGACAACTTTTTTAGCATAAAAACTGAATACAATGAGTTGCAAAGATACTATCAATTTCAAGATTCATATTGTACTATACTTTGCAAGACCAGTGCCTCCTCCAATTGAGGCATTTTTGAACAAGAAAGACAGGCCAAGTGGAATGCTTTCCACTTAACGGTGTACAAAAACCTTCAAAAAACTTACTTTACTTATATATATAAATAAACAGGGATCATGGACTACGTACAAATTACATTGTCATAATTAATAATAAAATAGCTTGCATTCTTTGGGTTAAGTCACTGTTGCCAAATTTGCATGTACAATGCCTTTAAATAGCTACCAATGGATCGCACCATTTGGTCAATAAGTAGGAGTCTAATTGAGACAACTAATATAAGCTAAGCCTAAGAATGTTCCTCTTTATTAAATGGCGTTAGGTCAGACTCTTCAATAAAATACTGATATATGGGGTCACCATGACTCCCATATGACACGTCTGAAGTGATTCCCTCGCCCCATCCAAGATATGGTTAATATTGTGAACATGATGTAGAGATTAATGACTTTTTTCTAGTACTGTGATGTAAAATAACTAAAATATTTCACTCTGGGATCTCTAAAGGGCTAGGTCACCATGAGCAATTCATTGTTTCTCAAGTGAAAATGCTCACATTCCTTGGCTGAAATACAGTAATTTATGTCTAAATATCTAAATATAACTTTTGAGCCGATAAGGGTTATAATGGGCATCACAATAATTTGAGAATTTGTATCAACATCCGAAGATATTTACTGAAAACAATCAACAATAGGTAGACATAGACACAAAACATTTCCAAAATATTATCATGTAACCTTTTCGTCTCAATTTTAACCCTTTAAAGATCGGAATGTGCACGTCCCATCCTCTCATCACAAAGACAAAGCTAAATAGGTCCACTTTGACTAGTTAACAGGTGAACTAGCTCACACCTGTTCATTTGGTGATAGATGAAATAGAGTTGAGATGGAGAAATCTCAACCTTGAGATATTCCTAAAGGATTTGGCTGGTAAAAGCGGACCTAAACATGCCAAAGGTTTAAGTCTAAAATGTGTGGAAGAAACAAGTGGCACATTCACACAAACCCCATCAATGCATAACAAGTCACTATCAAAGTTTCACTTCCCACAACCTGGAAAATCTGACCATTTACTACAGTGAGAAATGGCCAGCTGTTGGCAAATTGAAGGCACTTACAGGTTTACATTTACGATAACAAAGTTTATACACTGTATACTTTCAATGGGGCTTCACACAATGATGTTCAATAATGAGCCTTTACACACTGGACTAACGATCGATCTTTGCACGATCTATCATCCATTCGTTGGCGCAATAATAGTTGCTTTGACGATCAATTGCCATAATGGACCACTTCTCTGTGTGAATACAATAACCGATGATCGACTTGCACATTTTGAAATGGCTGAATTAGTCTTTAGCAACAATCAATCGTCCACGGATCGATCGTCGGGCCAGTGTGAAAAGGTTTATTAGACCTATGAAGTATGAATGTAATGTCAATGCATATTACATCAATAGGCTCGGCACTGGCACATACAATAACAGCGTTCATCTTTGATGGCACAAGTAGTACAGACATACGAGAATTAGAATCATGTGCCTAATAATATGCTGCGTTCACTGGAAATGCTCCAACGGTCACATTCGCATTTCAGTTGAATGTATCATTACCTTAATTGATTAGAAGCCCTCTGATTAAAACTGAATTCAGTAATTTCAGCAACTTAAGTAATGGTCTTTGTATGACATACTAATAAAGGCTGTAAGTTCTAAATGTTTAAATGCCTAAAATGGCTGTTTAAACATTTGCGAAACGCAAGCCCTCTTGCAATTTAAATACCCATGAAAATTTTGGTTAAAACAAGTAAGCTTGCTCATTTCATCCGACCATTACAGCCTTTTACTATCTCGAATCATTCACGGTCATCACTTTTGTCTGTCACCATTTTGATTTTGAGTTGCTGCCTTTGAGCTTATACCCTTTAACAATATCGCATGGACACCATACACCAAAAATAAAAGAGGACGACATTGATGGGGCTGTCTCAGAGGCAGTCTACATAGGCTTACAATTTACTTTATAGAAATGCTACCATATTCATGGTGGCTAAACTTTTAATTTTGAAAGAGGATCGGGGCAATAATGAGACATTTTCGACAATCAATAGAGCACTATTAAATCTCTTTTAGGTAGACCCACATCTTTGGCATCCTTTGTAAATCGCCATTGTGATATGAAAAATATTACTGCGATATCATTGCAAATACTTGTGCATGTATGGCAGTGTAAAAATGCATTGCAATTTGAAATGCGCATGTGCCAAATTCGGCAGGACAAATTTGTGACATTGCATTGTGTTTTAAACGCATGCTTCTTTAATCGTTTAAACTGTTAGAGCATTAAACTGAAATTTACAGCGTTATGATATACATCTTGAATAATTTATATATCTTTCATTTCAAGAAACATCAACTGCCCCTAAATTCCACCAGTTATACATACCATTTTTCAATGTGACACGTGTGCATATTAAGAAAATCCATCTCTATAAACTTTTCACTATCATAGTATAATTCTGATTAAAATTGAATGAACAACATGCACACGGCTCAAAGATGATCACGACTGAAATTATCACAATTATGTTTGTACGCATTTCACAAAATGCATGCCATACGGCGTTCCAATTTGTTTTTCAACTATAAATCCGATTTTAATCATATAACACATTTCAATGTCATTTGAGTTTTGAGTGATCATTACCGCCACCCCCACGATAAATTAAAAAGGGCGCTGTGCAATATCAACTATTTATTTTGGCATACTATTACATATTTACTATCATAAAGTCAAAAAGCTCATGTTAAGTGGACGGCCACATCTTTTACTGTTCATATCTGTTAGTCAGTAAACTCAGTATGCTAATACAAATATCTCATTTTGCTACAAATACACTGCTGCGTATGGCTAATAAGATGCCATATAAGTACGCTCTGCTTATTTTCCTTTGTGCATGCCAGAGAAAATCACAGTAACCACAGCTTATATAGAGCATAAGACTCTACACTTACTTGGTACATCTAACTCTGTGCATTGATGTCAGAGTGTAGTCCAGTGAAGCACCCTTTTATCGAGCATGTGATTGTTTGTAATGCGGTGGCAAAAGTACCCACGCAATGCAATTGAATATAAATCCTGGTAGCCACGCGTAAATGCTGGGTTGAATACTAGAATATGCTCTGACGTCACTGCACAAAGTTAGATGAACGAAGTATAATGCAGTGGCAATTGGGCGTCCTAATAATAATTGTCCGCTTTGTGTGAAAAGGTTTCCTATGGCATGGTCTGGCGTATCCTCATGAGGAAGGAGACACGACATACTGCTATTTAGTTACCCAGTGTAGGCATCACATATACTATAATACTTGTAGTATAAAACACAGCTGACAATACCATATTATAAGAACAACTTGTCAGGATACTTGGAAGATTTGTATTGTACAGGTTTGAAAGTTAAAAACAAATAACATTAGTAAATACATGTGACCTGATTACATCAAGAAGGATGGACGTTGTCAACAAACACACTTTTGAGATAGGGGTCAATAAAGTTGGTAAAATATCAAGAATATAATGAGGAAAATTACCATTTTTCATACTCTATCGTGTGATTTGAAAGTCTGATCTAAATAAATGATACAGATTTGAGTCTTGCTACAATCATGGCCCCATTTCCACGTGACGGGTCACATATCAAGATTGTATGCAGTCTTAACAAAGCAGTCACTATATCTACAATCAGATCTATAATACAGTCATGTAGGCTCAAAGAATGATTCGTTGTTTACCATGATGTTTGGTATAAGTTCCAATCTAGAATTATATCAATACCGTGTCAAATAGGCAAATAAATAGAAGAACATACATATTCATGAGTTATGATTGATTTGATTACCTTGGTTTAGAGAATTTAAATATAGATTGTAGCTGTTTCCTTATATACACTGAGCCAAAAAAGAAACTTATAAAAAAAGAAACTTATACAATTTTAACAGATCACCAAATAATATTCTGTGCATGAAAATGTACCAAATTTGGATACAATATTACGGCAATGTATCGCTTCAAATGGCAGTCAATAACCAATTGTTTGCTTCAATGACACAAGAGAAATGTGCACTGCCCCTATGGTGATCTGTTAAAATTTTATAAGTTTCTTTTTTGGCTCAATGTATGTATGGTTCGGGGGTCTCATAATGTATAGGCTGTACCATATTTGGAGTCGTGACTCGTCGCTGTTTATTCTCATTCTCATTTAGTCTACTGGTATTTTTTATCTTTTATCATGAAAATAATGCTTTTTTGTTAGATTTATTTAAATCAAACAACAACCGAGTTCTTATCCAACTTGGCTGCTATGAATAATTGTGTTCTTTTGCACACGGACATGCAGCAACTCTGCGTTATACACATAACGCCTTCACTGGCATTTTGTGTGCTAGAAGGTCTTAACGCAATGACCATACGCACTAAAGGTATAAGCGCCTTTAAATTGACAACATTAGTATTTGCCATATGAGCCAATTGGTAAATTTGATCTAGAGAAGAAAAAAATTGTGGATGAAGTTGTGTATTCTAGGAAATGTGCTTCATTCATATCACCATAAAATAACAGTTTACTCAATACTCAGTAGTGTATAATGCCTGGATAACAAGAGAAACATGTCACAAGTCACGACTCTAGACCCAGGATATTTTATGCCACATACTGACACTTTTGTATAGAAGAGAGATAAAAGATTCATGTAACAAAGCAAACTTACTTATCTCATGAAAATAGTTTTTGCCAAACTACCTTTTCTGTGATATGAGTTTATTACTTAAATCATATCTGGAAAATTACCGATCTGAACTCGGAACCAGCATTACCGCTGAACTATCTTTACTTTAAAATCTCAGTCAGAATTCCAAGATGAGCCACCACACAAAATTAATGAAATAGCAAGTAGGAGATGAATTCAAAGTATTCACTTCACCAATGGCCTTTTCTTTAATAATGTTGTATAACACAATATATAAGCTATCAATAAAATATCTACATAGAAGTTAGTAGTTATTGGTACATCATTGCACATTGTATTAATATCATATAATAATAAATGTCTTACCATCACCCTATAACCGCTGACCATTACTGTTTTGTTGCATTGTTTTTATCTACAGATGTTCTCAAAAGTCTGTTAAGTTTTAGGCACTTTCACTTCTTTGCACCGGACCTCCATTTCTGGAGGATCCATGACCGCCTCCACGATCATTGCCTCCATGGGCACCGCCTCTATCGGCGCCACCGTGTGCACCCCCAAGTCCAAGTCTATGACCACCTACGGCACCTAAATTTGCACCACCATCTCGCTGGTCCTGTAGATCTTGCCCAGCACCATCACCAAGTAGTTCTGGTTGTTGCACAAGCATCAGGGCACCTTCTGGTTGCGGTCCGGGTAGTACTAGATCAGGATTCATGTTTGGTGCTGGTTGGTCATTGGATATTGTTGACAGATTCGGGATGGAACGACTGCGCACACACTGGAAGTCTACATGACGACTCCTGGCCTCCTCCTTTTCCCAAGACATGCGTAGAAATGGTCTTTGAACGTAGTTGTAGATTACTGCAAACAAAAATGTAAAAATATATGGATTTAATATTAGAGTTATTTGATATGTTCTTTTAGGGACAAGGTCATAATAAGTCAAATTCATATCAAGTTTTATTTCTGATCTTTGATAATAATAATAATAAAACCGCATTTATATAGCGCTTTACGAAACACCTCAAAGCGCTTAACAAACATAAAAAGAACAATATACAATGTACACATGAATTAAAATGATGAGGAACTACTTAATGTAAGAATGTTCTGACAGATTGAAAAGATGAGTCTTCAGTGCAGTCTTGAAGCATCCAATGGATTTGATTATGCGGATGTATCTTGAATACATCTTGTATCCAACAAAAGACTCAAATTCATGAAAATAAAGAGATAAATTACATTTTGAGGTATTTCATTTTCATTAATCTATTGATTTGTTACCAAACCAAAACTTTAAATGTACATAACTTTTAATGATCGGTAACTTTGGTTAGGAATGTGATATAACATTGACTATGGTACCATACCAAAATGTCCCTTAACTTTTAATGATCGGTAACTTTGGTTAGTTTATAGTTTATAGTTTATAGTTATAGTTTATAGTTTATAGTTTATTGACACCAAATCGCAGCTAAAAGCTGAATTACATGGATATTACATACGGTATAAAAACATCAAATTACACATAGAAATGTATACAAAGATAACAACAAAATTGAAAATTAAAAATGCTAAAAGAGATTAAAAGGTATCAAAAATACATAGATAGTAAAGGTAGGAAGTTAGGAATGTGATATAACATTGACTATGGTACCATACCAAAATGTCCCTTAACTTATACATATTATCATGATATAAATAACTCAATTTTCATATGTCCCTCCTTGTGCCTAATTAACTCGCATTGAGTCACATATACTTACCCTCTGGTTTTAAACCTGGTCTGTGCTTAATCTTCTCTTTGTAAGTTGGATAACCTGGAGATAAAAAAAATCCAATACGGTTTGATGTAAAAACTATCCGTCAGAAAACCCAATGAGAATTATTTACGGAGGAGCACTAACATGACAAATGTCATGACCATATAAGGCAAGTAGTATTGCCAGATTAACAACACCAGTTTAAGTATAGTGAAGATTAAAGAAATGAATCAAGTATTGACTTAATTCATGCTGGGGGAGATATTGGTATTTACACAAGTTTAATCAATACACATGCATATTCACCAACACTGTATTATAACTAAAATATAATTAAAATGTAAACAATCACAAGATCTTTATTTTATTCCATAATAGTAGAATAAAATACAAATAGGGTATAAAGCAAGGAAAGTATAATACATGTCTAATTCGGAATCCTGTGGAGACTGCATGGACTCTGATAGAGCTGTCAATTGTAAACGTTTAACCGTTTAAATGCTCAGATGGAGTTTAAACCTATAGAAAATTCGCTAAACGGCTAAACGTTAGCCCAATTAAAATACACTTAATTTGCAGCGGCCAGAAAATGTGTATGCAATGATACGCGGATAATTTTGCTCACTGTTTCAAACCAAAATACAGAGATATTTCAGGATTTTTTACCTAATATTGGAATGAAAAATAGTCCGGCAGGAGATTTTCAGAACAAAATAAGCGGATTTTACAGTGTAAAAGTTGGTTGCAATTTCAATTCCTGGGGTTCCAAATCCTGTGCCTGCAGGCCAAATATGTGACTTGAGAGTTTGTGTTCAAACGTTTAAACGCACGTTTCTTTAGTAGTTTTAACGGTCAGAACATTAAACGGAAATTTACAGCCGTAACTCCCGACTTGTACTATATCTCAATGTGTTTCACCTGAGTCATGTTTTAATAGGCATGCAACACATACATTCTCGAATGACCAAGGCATTATGAATCAAGACTGCAATCTATATTACCTTCAATGCCTAGTCTTATCTTCTTGAGTCCCCTTTCCTTCAACACAGACTTGGCTACATCTCTGTTTTCTATGTACTTGAAAAACCTGTACATCAGTGTGTTGCAAACAACTATAAAGGAAAAAACAAAAACATTACATTGATTGGCTAGTAAATTTTCTTTCTTTCTTTCTTCATTCTCTGATTGAACAAAATAATATGATTAACAATTGATGTGGGAGAGCCAAATCACAATTAGCAATAACCAGCAATATCCACCAATGCACATTTCTGTTCAACACCAAAAGATGGTGATGCTGAAAGTTCCCCAAAATGTGCGCAAGACGAGCGTTTCACACATGGTGCCCTAGCATAAGGCCTAAACAAAAATGTTTGATTGGCCTAACCCAACCGACCGTAAATACATCGCCGACCCTGAGTATTTTTTTATTATTTTGAGGGAGGATTTTTTTTAATTTTTTTAAATTAAAAAAAATTAAAATTAAAATTAAAATAAAAATTGAACAAAGTATTAAAGTTTCTGACTGTTTGATTTCATTTAGGCTATTTAAAGTCCCCAAAGCAGGTGATTTAAAAAATAAAAATAAAATCCCGACCGATCTACCCTATTTGTTTTTGTCATGTTAGGCCAATCAAACCTTTTTTTTAGGCCTAACGTGGCGCTTGCAATGTCATCACCACTAAAATAATTGATGCCTATTTCTGTTCAAGATTACCACTAAGGTACTGATGGCGTGTTTCTGTTCAGGCCATCACCACCAATCACCATCATAGATGTGTTCATCTATTTTTGCCTCATAGAACCGTCCGACTATCGAGCGATCCCCGTTCAAATTTCCTCTCCCATTATTAGAGACTTCCTAACCTGACTAAATAATATTGACTTACTTTGTGAGAATTCCTCTCCCATCTGTGGTGGATACTCCTCATCCCATTCCACTATGTCATCTTCCATCAACACAACAATGTGACACTCACGCTCACCTCTCTGTATGAAAAATAAGCAAAAGTTCCAAGGTGAAAACTTCCAGGTACCCAATCCGAGTGTTATATCATTTAGTGTGCGTGTGAAATCAATCTTCTTTTCATTTGAACTTGAAAATATATTCATAACCTTATGAAATATACCCAATACGAAGGTCTCACAAGACAAAATGACACGGATAACAATGGCTGCCAAATTGAAATTCAGTGCCTAAACAACAGGCGAGTGAAGTATAGCATGTGCAATGGACCTATGGCATATATCGGTGTTAGGGAGGCAGAGTTAGTGGGATTATACTGAATAAAGCTTATAATCCCAGAATGAAGTTTTCACACTAGACTAGTTTTGTGATTCCCTTACATGGAGGTAGAACCCATATATCCCATGGCCACAGTCCGACATAAGCGGGTGCACTCCGATTAGCTCACTGCACATGCTTGAAAACTCTCAAAGTTTCACTGTGTTTTTTGGTCCTCACATACTTTTACACAAAGGTCAACCTCATGTGACGTGCGTCCATTGCAGATAGTAATACAACACAATACGGAACCCTTTTAGATATGAAGAATTTCAGGTTTATGCTACAATACAAATACAACTTCATTTATATGATGGGTTTAGATGAGACCTTTTGTGTACTGTGACCAATATCTTCTGTGTTTATTCTCACAGTACTTCTGTGTTTATTCTCACAGTACCTTCTCAACAATTCACACAGTCATTATCCTCTAAATCTGCATATCAACATGTAAGGTTACACAACTGCACAACTATTAAAATGACAACTTCTGTAAAATGACTCACCTTAGCACAAGAAACCATTTCGGGCAAGATGTGTTCATCCAAGTATTTCTCAAATTCTTGTCTAGCACCATCATTGGAAATCTCATGCAGTAAGCATCCTACAGATTTAAAAAAACATAATATTTAATTTAAATTTTGATTGCTGGAAGACATATTGTAGTTTTGTTGAATTTATCTCTCATGGCAAGTTTTGAGAATCTCTTCTCTGGGGCCTAAGTTTGACTTTTCTATCCTTTAAAACCTCTTTGTTAATAATTCGAGAACAGTATATCATCGGTAGGTCATATACGGTGTGCCATATATTCGTGCACCGCCCCCCCCCCCAAAAAAAAGTCACATATAATGATTTAAAATTAAAGTTACATTTTTTTTCAGAGTATTGGTTTATTCCTTGAGGTCTTTAGAGTTAGTAGAGTCTTTAACAACCTTATCCTGCTTATGTATTTAAAGTTATTGTCCCCATGGTGCTCGATCACCTCCGACACTCGTTCTGTCCAATTCTTGTCCACCAATGAAGCAAGAAGATCCTTGTTCTGGTCTAGTTCCTGCCAAACATGTTTGACTCTAGCTATCAGCTGGGGTAGTGTAGTGCAGTAGGGTGTTGCAAAGACTTTCTCTTTCAAAATTTCCCACAATTTCTCCACTGGATCCATGTCTAGAGAGTTACCAGGCCACTGTTCTTTGGTCTTTGTACGCGCCATTTTTTTCACTGCCTGAGGTGCATGGTTTTGTGTATAGGTGATATTGCGTATCCCCAGGCTATGCTGCTAGCGGTGACATGATAGCGCCGTCTATTGATTATTCCCGTGAAGTAATAGCAATACGCAACAGCCAGGCGGAGTATTCAAGAGATGGCGCTATGCTAGAATTTTTTACAGTCAGATGCGTTCGGCCGAAAGGGGTGCACGAATATATGGCACACCGTATACATTTTGCTAATCTGTTATGATGGCAGGAATGCATCATTATGGTTTTCAATTCCAGCAACCTAACATTTAAAATCTCTGTCAGCACTTAATTGCATACAAATGGTACAAGAGACATTTTTTGGATTTTGGAAACAGGACAATAATTATCTTCAAAGCATTAAATTTGAAAAAAGAAACATTGATTACAAAAGTGGAGGAAACCCCATTATATCTAATAAATTATGAGGTCAGCCACTGATTTACAAGGCCAACACAAAATGCACCTACCATTGTACAAACCTCCCATGTTACTCCATTTACTTAATGAGATTTTTACACTTGACAGTGTCCTCATTGAATGGGATCAGCAGATAATCAGAGGCTCAATCACAGGCTTCCCTTCCCTTAGGTTGGACACAGAACACTAGGTGGGCACTGAATGCACCAATCATTGTACACACCCCTGTGTTACCCCCTTTACTCACTGAGATGTTTACACTTGACAGTGTCCTCGTTGAATGGGATCAGGAGATAATCACAGGCTCAATCACAGGCTTCCCTTCCCTTAGGTTGGACACAAAACACTAGGTGGGCACTGATTGCACCAATCATTGTACACACCTGTGTTACCCCCTTTACTCACTGAGATGTTTACACTTGACAGTGTCCTCGTTGAATGGGATCAGGAGATAATCACAGGCTCAATCACAGGCTTCCCTTCCCTTAGGTTGGACACAAAACACTAGGTGGGCACTGATTGCACCAATCATTGTACACACCCCTGTGTTACCCCCTTTACTCACTGAGATGTTTACACTTGACAGTGTCCTCGTTGAATGGGATCAGCAGATAATCACAGGCTCAATCACAGGCTTCCCTTCCCTTAGGTTGGACACAGAACACTAGGTGGGCACTGAATGCACCAATCATTGTACACACCCCTGTGTTACCCCCTTTACTCACTGAGATGTTTACACTTGACAGTGTCCTCGTTGAATGGGATCAGCAGATAATCACAGGCTCAATCACAGGCTTCCCTTCCCTTAGGTTGGACACAAAACACTAGGTGGGCACTGATTGCACCAATCATTGTACACACCCCTGTGTTACCCCCTTTACTCACTGAGATGTTTACACTTGACAGTGTCCTCGTTGAATGGGATCAGGAGATAATCACAGGCTCAATCACAGGCTTCCCTTCCCTTAGGTTGGACACAGAACACTAGGTGGGCACTGATTGCACCAATCATTGTACACACCTGTGTTACCCCCTTTACTCACTGAGATGTTTACACTTGACAGTGTCCTCGTTGAATGGGATCAGGAGATAATCACAGGCTTCTCTTAGGTCGGACACAGACACACTAGGTGGACACTTGATGCATCTACCTGACCACCCTTGTACATAAATCCTTGCGTTACCCCCTCTACTTACAGAAATGTTTACACTTGACAAGAGTGACCTCATTGAATAGGATCAGCAGATAAGCACAGGCTTCCCACAGATCAGACAGACAACACTAGGTGGACGCTGGATGCACCAACAATTGAACAAACCCTGTTGATGTATCCACCCTTCTATAAACCACTGTGTTACACCCTTTACTTACTGAGATTTTTACACTTGACAGTGTCCTCGTTGAATGGGATCAGCAGATAATCACAGGCTTCCCTTAGGTCGGACACAGACACACTGGGGGGACACCGAATACATCCACCTTTGTAGAATTCCTGAAAATAAATAAAATGCATAGCATTTTTAAAATCATAAAATAGAGTATTTCATAATTTGCCATTTTCTTTGGATTCATACATACGAAAATAAAAAGAGTCTTGTCTCAGCTGCGCTGGTTCCCTGCATCAATGGGCTTCACATAACTCATCCATAGATACAGGTACACGGGAATCATATCATCACACTGATTTGCTGGCATAAAATTCATGCATGTGCATGCAGTGATGTAAAATAAATCCCCAAATAAATGTGATCAAGCCAGCTTTACACTTAGAATGATAACAAATTTGCTGGCACAAAATACATGGTGTTTGCACCCCTGACAGGGTTGGACTTCACATGGCGTAGCACGCTCTCCATTTTGCTGTAGCCATGGTAGCGTGACAAAACATTCAATATTCGATGTGCCAACTCTACAAAAACTTGTGTTGATCGTCATTTCCCGTGTGTCACGACTGAGCGACAACATCTGTGTAGAGTCGATTCTTGGTGGTCATAGAGAAGCCCATTATACCTGCACCTATTCGATGAGTTGGTGCAAAGGAGTGCCAAACATCTCAATTCACTTTTTAGGCTGTGATTTTTTTCACACTCAAAATCATCCAATATTATATAAATATTTTCTAATCAGTGAGACACAAATAATGACATACCATAATTGCAGAGAAAATTTCTGCTGACACCCCATGAGCCACCTCAAACTCGCCTCTGTCATTCGGTCTTGTGTAGTTGTTATCAAAACCATGGCTGAACATTCTGGAATGATAGATACACAGTAGCAAAAAGAAAAACAATAATGAAGAGATAACACTATCTATAATTCAAAGCACAAGCTGCCTACCAATAAGACAACACATCGTCGCTGTTCTATCAAAACCTCATATGATTTTCCGGCCCTTCAACATGTATAAAGTAAAACTGCCCAATGGTTATGCATAGGAAGTGGTACTTTATATGATGTTCAGGGGCAAGAGCGCTTACAAAGTTTTTGATATATGTGTTTTTGGACCTTGAACATGTTTAGAGCAGACTGCCCAAAGGTTATACATACGAAGTATTACTTTGTAAATGCTGAAGGGCCGGATAGAGATTTTGACAGAATGGCCATGATATATATTAACTTTTCTATGGAGACTTAAAGACTGACCTCAGAAAAGTATTTTCAAGCTAAATCTGAACTAGATGAGGGGAGCTATCTAATTGGTTAGAAACAAGAGAAATATATGCAGGAAATCAGGAAACAGGTATCTCCTCTCAACGTTTTGCCGTAGCTAAATGAGTAAGGAAATAAAATATTTTCCCAAGTTTACTCACACAAGCTTATTCCCTACTAAAAACATCAATAAACATTATACAAAAATGGTCCCAATCAAGTTAATTTCACAACTGTACAACATAACCCTCTGTTCGACAAACCTTTTCAAAAGTCATAGTTCTAAATCACAGAGGATTCCAGTTGGAAGAATAACAGTGGCATAGAGGTCAATAAATATCTTACCTTCCTAACATCGTATTAGGATGTGCTGTAAAAACCTTTGGATCGGTAACAAATCTGGTCTGATCTACAATCAATGTTACTCTTTCTGGCAGTTTTGATTGGTAGCTGCCATGCTGGTTGCGTGCACCGTTATCCACATCGGGTCTATGATTACGTGGGTTGTTGTTGGCACTGTGGGAAGCTCCATTGATATTCACCATATGCGTAGAGACGGAGGTGTTATTGGCTAGTTTGATACATGAATGTGTTGGAGAAGCATTTGTTTGATTGCTCATATTGGCACACTGGTAATGATGACAGCACCTTATTAAGGGGTAAAGAACAAAAACATGATGAGAATAGGACAATCTGTCATTGTCATGGCTTCAGAAGACACAACAGGGGTCAAAATAGATGCATACCTGTTAAGCCACTAAACCCAGGCCTGTTACTCTACCTGTCAGACCAAAAGGTTTTCCTTCTAAATGGGCTGTCAGGCCAGTGGGTTGTGGACAGAGGATGTATAGTACTTTTGAAATGTACTTACATGTCAATGTCATATCAATACCATGCAAACAAATTTGGGCCAATAGTTTACTGTCCCGCCAGTTGGATTAATCACCTTTCATTTCATTTAATTAGTGTGTTTTGTTTGTTAGTTGGTTGTTTTCCCCTTCTTTCTCTTTATGATGATTCCCCCCCCCCTTTTTTTTTAACTGTTAGTACTGTACTGTAATTCAACATGCACTTTTTGTCAAAACAATGAGCCCTCATTTAAGCCTGTTTTTTTATCATTATTTCTTCTTTCACTTCAGAGAATCCTATATTGTGTATTTATTATTCTTTGCTTGCCTTATGCTGCTGACTAGAATTCAATTTAATTTAAAAGGAAAAACAGTAATAATTTCCATACAAAGCTGACAAACAGTTCAATCCTGCATAGGCTTACATTATTAATGTTACAGTCTGAGACTAATATATAGATTATATGTAGATAAAACGTGATTATCAATTATTAGTCAGATAGTGCTCAATACTAAGTTAAGTAGAGCTTATTATCAAATAAAACACTTTTTATTTGGCAGTTCGCTACCTTAGATTTCTCGCTTACGCGATCGTCAGGCAAACTAAATGTTTTCCTTCCATACAACGAAGTCAGTGAGAAAAATATTCGCAGTACACTCGCGCAAGGCATGCTGCATATTGAATTAGTGTAACACTGCTCACGCACAAAACGCAATGTACTGACATCGTTGAACAGATAAGGAAAACTGTGTTTAACATTATTTTTTTCTCCCATGTCGGCACTTGGAAACTATATCTCGCTTCTCTTATTTATCAGATTGTCTTTACTGTGGTGGAGAATTTCTATTTTCTTGTTGAGGCAGAGGTTACATTGTCCTGATCTCCTTCTTTTTGTGTTGGATTGTCTTACTATCTCCCAGTCTATTGATACATTTGTGGCTCTTCTTCTTTTTAGGCCCCAAAACGTATTTTGAGAGTTATATGCCTCGTTTATATAATTTTCATGTTTGAAGGATTTCTTATGGTTTCCATACCTTTCTTTGAACGAACCACCTGTGAGGCCTATGTATGAATTCACTTGCCCTGGCACCAAGCTCACTAGAGCTTTATAGACTATAGCTGAAGACAAACATTTTCCAAGAAGTGGACAGTCTCCTTTAACTGTACAATTACAGGGTTTTTTTCAACGGTTTTTCTTACTCTTTCAGTTGATCTTGGTATTGTGAGACTTGATGATTGCTCTCATGTTTTTCATGCAACTGTAGCTCACCTTTACTGTGTTTCGGTTGAATATAATACTTCGTTGTATGGAAGGAAAACATTTAGTTTGCCTGACGAACGCGTAAGCGAGAAACCTAGGGTAGCGAACTGCCAAATAAAAAGTGTTTTATTTGATATTATATGTATTATAGGTAAATTAATAATTGAACGAACAACACGAACGCAGTACAAAGATGATCGCGCCTGAAATGATCAGGCAAATGGTTGTGCGCGCTTCACGCAATGTACGCGATACGCTGCTTAGTTGTGTTCGTTCAATTATTAATTTACCTATAGTCTCAGGTTATACAGAATGGATGGTGACTATCACACAACAGCTAACTACAAAACTTACTTTGAACAGCAATCACGATCACTATCAACTGATTCTGAATCACTGCTTTCTACTGTAGAACTTCTACGTAGAATAGACCGCTTCTCGGCCATGTGTTCCTTTTCCTACACCAGAGCTGTAGAAGAGTTAAAAGATAACAACATATATAATCTGCTCAATGTTTTGATTTAATTCATTTTCAGTACTACAACTGTAAATATATATACATTTGATCACAAACAAGATAAGATATTATCCAATAGCTGTTGGGATATCAGGTCTAGTAGTTTTTGGGTAGTATTATTGCTTAACACTTTTTTTACAGATTTCGAAGGTTTTGCAAAGCTCTGATACAAAGCTATTTTGTAATAAATATAAGAGGACCTGCAGTTTCGATTCTAACAGAATCTCATTCTATCGAAGGTAAATGAAGTCTACCACTGGCCATGTGCATCCACTTCTTAAAGTAGAATAGAAGGGGCGATCAAAATAAGTCAGTTCTGGAAATTAAAAGAGGTTGAGCCATTTTCACCAGGTGTGCTATAATTTATTGGAATATTTCAATTGTTAACGTTAACCCCGGTTAAGGGTTTTTGACCGGGATCACAATTTTCAAGGAAAAAATACCAGCTAAATCTCCGGGAACCTGCCGGGATTTGATCCGAGGACCCTCCGTTCTCAAGTCCCACGTCCCAACCACTAAGCAACGGCCCTCAGCTACACATTCGCGCATTATACTGCGCTCACTATATAGGCTCGGTTGACTACGTCATCGAAAACCGGCGGCACATGCGCTTGGAGAGGGACTTAGGATTAGCATTTTTTAGCATTCAGGGGGTTAGGGTTAATATATACACAATGTACAAATTTTTGGTATAAAAGGAAAATATTGATGGAAAATATCAGAGCTCAGAGCTACATGTACCCTGTTTATATTGGCCTGAAAGACATTCAGAATTCCAGCATAGATTTGACCTCTAAGGTCCGTATGCACAAAAGAGTTAGACCGGGTCTAAAGTTAGACCTGGTTTAAGTGGATTTTGGTTTTCATGAAATGCACACTTTCATTACATTTATTTTTCAAATTAGCTAACAAATTGTAAAGATTTGGATGCAAAGTTCAAAGATAGCACAAAATATCTTATGAAAATGCAGAGAAAAACAGCTCTTGAGGCATGAGTAATTTTCACTTAGACCAGGTTTAACTTTAGACCCGGTCTAACTCTTTTGTGCATACGGACCTATGAGTCTATGTGCAACAAGTTTCTAGATTCGACATACCCAAGAATATTTATTGTGATGTTTTATTGTACCGGAGAGCGGAGAGTGCAAACAATTCTTGGTTTCAAGATGTACGTAAACCACAATTTATAAATATTTTAAACAGGTTCGCCGTCGGGGTAGAAAAGAGACAATAATGGGAAAACGATCTCGCCTGGGAATCGAACCCAGGAACTGTTGATTGCTTGTCAACTGCCTTGTCCATTGGGCCACAAGACCTCGCATGGTAAAGCATCTGAAATTCAAACCTAAGCGATCTCGTTTCCCAGTCTCCTGCCACAAGTATTACCCGGAGTAGCTCGGGCCTATACAAGTGTAAATCAAGTGCCGTCCTCCCTGTAGAGGGAAATACATAGAAATAATAGGCATATACGACGGGTATTAAACAAATTATAAATATTTTAAACAGGTTCGCCGTCGGGGTAGAAAAGAGACAATAATGTTTGAATTTCAGATGCTTTACCATGCGAGGTCTTGTGGCCCAATGGACAAGGCAGTTGACAAGCAATCAACAGATCCTGGGTTCGATTCCCGGGCGAGATCGTTTTCCCATTTTACCCAAGTCTGTGCCCCTATCAACTGAGCTAACTCCCCAGCGCACATGCGGCCACAAACTTCGTGGCCACATATGCCTGCGGTAGGTGACGTAATCGAGCCAATGCAGCAGCACGCGCGTGGAGATAGTTTTATTTTGGATGATTTTGTATGGTCTAGTGGGGTTAGGGTTATGCATCATGTAAATTGTAATATTGTCACTTTATCACATTCTCGAACAGTTATGACATATGAATTCCTTTCAAGGCAAATGGACCCTGTAAAAAAGCCCCAAAACGCGCTATAGTGGACATATCGATTGACTGCTCTTGAACAAACATAGCTATACACACAAGCAGACACGGTAGTAGGGACCGGTCCATTATTGTAAATAGGGGTTTTAATTCATGCGAGGTCATCTTCTTGATAGGATAGTATTGCTATCGCTCTATATCTACTTTCTGACTATTTAAAACATTGAACTATTGTACAGTTCGTACAACAATATATTATTTCGAGTTAAAGAAACTATGCCTTTTAACCAGGAACCAAGTCGCGACTCACATAGATTTACCCCCGCTTACATTGGTGTGGTCCAATTTGACCGGCGTGCTTCTCACGCATGTCGTAACAACCTTTTTAACATTTCACAGCGAATGTATCTCAATCACTTAAGGAGAGTTTTGGGTGGAGTTTTGCATTCAAAATATCACTAAATAATCCGTAATGTTTAAGCTACAATGTGATATAAAATTTATAATATATACTTGAAGAACCTAATCACAATTTGGCGAGAATAGCGGAGCAAAACAACAACAACTCTCGGAAAGTTTGAAGCGTTGATGGAGGGTGATAGTCTGCAAACAAGTCTTGTTGTGCGTGCGTATCCTTTGTTTATCCAGATATATAGCGGCTGTTGAAGCTTGTCAATAATGACGTCACACAACAAGACTTAGACAAGACTACGTGACTAACAAAACTCGCCCGTAGTATTTTGTAACACAGAATTTCATTGGATGGAATTTGCCGAGGGTTACCAGTGTCCAATCAAAATGGATTTAACACGAGGAGATAGCTGACAAAATTTCACAGAATGACTTCCTGGATTTAAGGAATCGGTATTTCTAGAACGAAACTACGGTAATTGGAAAATACACGGATGCACGCAAAACGCTAGTGTTTCACAGGAAATCGGCCTGATTTTGACCGAAAATAATAATGATTTTCTTCGATTTGCCGAATGTTAGAAGCACAATATTTCACTGAAATAAATATTTTCTGAAAGCACACAGTCTCAGTGACACTGTATTAATAGATTTAAGGGATATTGAGAGCAGTTATTTTACAATGACGAAAAATGTAAAATTTGAGCCTATTTCGACTGCTCGCTTCCATAGGCCAGTAGAGGTAAAATATCGTAATTGCGGCTAGTTCACCCAAGGAATCCATATGATTGAGATGGCATGATCATGAGATGGCATAATCATCATTTATAATGATATATGATTGATATGTACGTTTATATTTGTTCATCATTTTATTCATCGATTTGAATCATTCTTTAATTTATTTCTAAGACTAAAACAATCATCATGTTAACAAAATTCGTTATAAAATACAATATACAAATATATACTGCCATGAGAGACTCTGGTTAAAACTATGGGCCCGAGGTGACTGCAATAGTGCTAATTTTGTTGAGGTGCGCAGCCCCGAAGCAAAATAGCACTATTGCAGTCACCGAGGGACCATATAGTTTTAATCCAGAGACTCGAATAAAGGCAGTACATTGTATATATTTGTTTTATATACGTCATTCATATATTTCTAGTTCCATAAAGTTCCAATCTAAAAATCATCCGGTAAGTTCCAATCTTCATCAGTTAAAAAGTTTTAAAAGTTCAATTCAAAGGCAGTGCATCGAACGATTGTCACGCTGCGCCTGGGGATGCAAATCGTGCGCCCTCTCGCGTAACGCGGAGTACAATGCCGCGTGAAACTACCGGCGCATTGGTGCGCCGTAAATAGTCTTCTTGGGAGCCGTAATTTATAGTACTTATGGGAGCCGTAAATAGTACTTTTCGCAAAATAGCGTGTTTATTTTTGATCATGTGACCCACTTTTAACCAATCAATGAACAAGAATATGAAAGAATGATATAATACATTTTTATTTTAACAACAACAAAAACCAAAAGAAATTAAATTGATAAAAAAAAACGATTTTCAACCCCACAGGACATGACCAGCACTGACCGACCAACATATGGATTTATGCCGTTATCTTTTTAATGAGAGTATTGGAAAGTTTGGACTCGACAAAGTAAACCAAGCATTTTTTGTAAACAACGCAGTAGTGGCAGTATACAAATTCATGTACGCAGTGAGTATTTAAAATAACGCAGAGTGATCGTTCATTTCATAACATTGTTGATTGAGACAGAAGAATAAACTCTACATTTAATTTCAAATTGATTTTGACATCTTACATGAATAATCCTAAATCTATTCTCTCTAAGGATCTTATTCCCACGATATTTATCCATTTAAACTCACCCAAAACTGGTCTTTTATCGAAATTAACAAATCGACAAAACTGATTCAATCACTTTACCATCCATTTTCTTCCAGAATTGTAAATCGACAGCGGCGAGGGTCAAGATTTTACACTATAGCACGCCCTCTATCAAAATCCTTTACACATTTTCAAACTCGTGTCTCATCCTATTTATATTTTTTTATTTTCAATGATGCATTCGAAATAGGATAACATTTAGGGTGTACAAAAAGTAAACAAATTTAATTTCACTTTCTGACTGCTACGGTACGTTCATTATTGGAGAGTTAGGGGTGGGGGGGGGGGGGGGGTGGGGGGAGGGGGGGGGGTGGGGGAGGGAGGGAGAGACAAATTGGTGGTGGTCAAACAAGTGTTGACGCTCTAAAAATGGGGGAGGGGTGGTAAGTAAAAAAGTTTGAAAAGAAGGTTGGCACATCAACAATTGCGGACCCTAGATCTATAGGGGGTTAAGTCATAATCTTGTGAAATTGTAGTTAAAGGGACACTAAGAGATGTGTTGGAGGCAGCGCCCTCAATTATGATAAAAACTGAGATTAGTTTATTTTTATAATTGTATTACATGTATGAACTTACACCTATAAGGATTAAGAAAAATCAGCTCTTTTTGTACAAGAAAACGTCGATTCAAAAAATGCTTATCCCGCGGGACCAGCATTTTACGTCCGGCAGTATCCCCGTGCAGACATAACGCTAACCATATTTGCATAGAGGGCGTTTTTCAATAAATAGCGATGATATTGTTTAAATCTAGTTTTGCTGCCATTTTTGTTAGTAGAAACAACAATAATGGCGATTTTTAATGTTCATCTTGAATTCTGAAGTAAATTTTTAAACATTTAAACTTTTCAACACCACTTAATGTCCCTTTAAGTATCAGTTTCTGCTACAGGGAGGATCTCTGCACCCTCTGTTCAAATGTTACAGTTAAGTCATGTGGTAAAGCTATGTAAGAGTCCATGGGAGGTACAACCCGAATGGGTAAAGTCCACACATATGGACACAATGAAACCCAGTTTTTTCCATTTTTCTCAATGTGACTTAACCCCCTTTTAGATCTAGGGACCTCAATTGGCTCCCTTTGTTACACCTCAAATTGTTGCCCCCCCCCTTTTTTTTTACTCGACTTCAATTTTCTTTTAACCACCCGACGTCGACAATGAACATGTTTGTTCGTTGACTTCGACCGATATGCAACGACGAGAGTATGAACACGTCTTTAATTCATCAAAATTGTGATCTAATTTGGCAAATCAAACATTTGTCATTAGAAATGGGAGGTTTGTATTCTGTAATGCTGCAAATTTATTTTTGATGCTGAAAGAACAATTATTATTTCTAATTAATTGTCAGCATAACAAACATTTCCTTGATATTTAAATGTTAATGACAAATTAGGGGACAAAATAAATAATGAATTATTAATGAAATGACAAATTTAAATTAGTCATATTAAATGACTGATTAATATTTATTCTTCGAATTTGTCAATTAATTCGTCATTCATTCATTCATTTGTCATTAAAAGTTGTATATTTTATGAGTCAAGAACATATTTGCTATAAAAACTATTAATTGGTCATTTGTAACAACAATTGTTTAGCATTTCAAAATATTTCTTAACTGACCAACTTTCCATGACAATTTTTTACAATTTTTGTCAAATTAGACCACATTTTTGATGAATTAATATTCTCTGTGAAATGACACAACTGGCACCATCATTGGGGATCATTCATTGTATAGGGACCATCCCATATCAAAATCGAGGGTGTATCTCCGAATCCTTCAACACACAACTTCAGTAGAGATTAAAGACATGCTTTCGCTTTTTTCTAATTTGCAGATAGTCATTTTTCACTTTGCCTAAAGCATGAAATTAATTCATCTAGCAAGATCGAGCGTATCAAACATACTCAGTTTTATGTAATTGAAAAATTAATTGATTATCTAATGTCTACCAATTTTGTCAGAAACATACCAGATGTGAAAAAGAAATATATAAGCCACACCATTGCTAATCACCCAAAACCACTTCTTTATTTAACCTCAAAATTAGCGACATCGAAACAAAACATGAAATCACTCAAATGTGACAAATATTCTATACCCCTCAAATTGAATTACAACGAATATGAACAACTACAAAAGATTAGATTAGCAGACTAAAAAATACTTTTACAGTTTATTTGAAACAAGTTTTAAACACACATTGGTTCACTCTTTGTTGAAATGGTGAAATCACCATCCCTTACACAATGGAGTATTTTCAGTTTGACAAGTCTGATTTTCATGATCTAAGATTGTAATGAAATGATACACTAATGTCAAAGTGGATTGCAAAACAATGAACCTAATAACATTTATTTTGATAATGACAAAAGAATGAAATTTGGTCATCAATGTGTTGGGAACTAATCATTTTGGGACAGCCTGTAGTCATGGTTGTTGAAAAGTTGAAAATATGTCTGTGTATTTCCCTTTTAATTTATTTTATTAATTTATTATTGATTCATTAATTTGAAATAAAATCACTAGCAGTGTTGCCCAGGCAGTGTTGTAACTACTCAAGTCAATTTGCTTGATTTGAGTAAGAGCAATTACTTGACTTCTTATGAAATGGTGTCAACAATTTTCATGATTTTCAAACCCTTGACTTGATGCAATTTACAACAAAATCAACCACTTGACTTTACTTGACTAACTTGAGATGCACCAGGGGTGGGGGAGGCAAGAACAATTCTGGGGGTGGGGGAATGGGGAAAATGGGGGGTGGGGTCAAAATTATTGGATTTTAATGTCAAAATTGCTTGAAATTAGCTTACATTTGGCCAAATTAGACATTTCAGACCAATTTTTAAGCAAGTTTAAGTAATTTGACATTATAAGTCAACATTTTCGATTGTATGGGGACAAAATGGGGTGCAACTCAGTGCCGTAGCTAGGTTTTTCATATTGGGGGGGGGGGGGGGGGGGGGGGAGAAATGAAAGTGAACCTTTTTTTGCTATGATTTCGGCTTAAGGGGTGTGGACCCTCAGCATAGCCTCCATAAAACTGCTGTAACTCCTTCATTATTCATTTAATTTATTTAAAAGTAAAAATTTTCTTGCACAAAGGGTTTAATGAACCCAACCATAATCATGAAATTGACCATTTTGGAGAAAAATATAAAAAACATGTTTTTTGACCCATTTTAGGGGCATAATTCTGTTATACCCTGCATCGTTCTCAAAAATCTCGCACTATGAAGACCCCTGTGAAGGGTATAACAGAATTAATCCATTTTAGGTTCTGCAAAGATAACACAAAATATATTTTGTCAAATTTTGTCAAACTAGTTTTATTATTATTATAATCCTAATAAAATTCCCTATGAATGGATTTTTTTTTAATATCGTATTTATTTTTTGAATTATAGACCAAAAAGTGCCCAAAAAACGTGATTTTTTTTAACCTACAAAATCATGAAAATCACATTTGACAAAATATATTTTGAGTTATCTTTGCAGAATCTAAAATGGGTCAAAAAACGTGTTTTTTATAATTTTTCTCCAAAATGGTCAATTTCATGATCATGGTTGGATTCACTGAACCCTTTCCTTCAAGAAAATGTATACTTTTATATAGATTAAATGAATAATGAAGAAGTTACGTTACGGCAGTATAACAAAGGCTGTACCTGAGAGTCCACACACCCTTAAAAGAAGCTTCTACCAATATTTTAGGGACACATGCGCGCATGATTCCTCTGTCAAATGAACCGACAGTGCCAATCTCAACCGACACGACAGTCAGAATAGGGGCGGTGATCACCCCCCTATGGCTACGCAACTGGTGCGACTTGAGTTGAATGGGAGGGGGAGGCAATGACTCCCCCTTGGTACTGCCACTGCTTGAGCAAGACTTAGCAAGACTTGACCTGACTCAATTCATATAATTAGTTGTGTCCTGTCTATGACTTGAGGTTTAGTTATTAACTTAGTTATAACACTGCATTGGTGTCAAGGCACAAACAGATGTGACTCGAGTCAAGTCTTTCTCAAAATACCTCAAGTCAAGTCAAGTCAAGTGAATCCATAGATCCAGTCAAGTCACTCATAGTCCGTCGAGAAGTCCCCTCGCCCAGTGAGGTATAGAGCGCCACCAGTGAGAACCGACAGGCCCGAGCCTACATGTCGGTTTTCCGGTGGCGCTCTATAATACCTCCCTGGGCGAGTGGGACTTCTCGACGGACTAGTCACTCATGGTTGGCTCAAGTCAGTCACTGAAGTGATTAATTTGGTTGAACACAACATTTTCAGCTGACACATTGAGGTAAATTTAAAAAATAGTTAAAGCATATATATACTAATATTCATATGGCAGCAATCCAGTTTGTGTACTGCGAGCTCCTAAATTGCCTCAATTTACTTCCTGAGACTAGAACAGAGTCAAGTCAAGTCTTTTGAAAATTTGACTCGAGTCAAGTCAAATCTTTTAAAAAGTTTGAACACCACAAGTCATTGCTGTCAGTGACTCGAGTTAAAGGTATATTATGTGATCTTTTCCAGGGCACGCCCTCAATCCTCAAAAAAAAATTGGAAGCAGATTTTCTTGCAGATTTACTTTTCTGATCATAAATCATAAATATATCCCAAGTTACAGAGCGATACGATTCCAAATAACCTCAAAATCATAGTTTTAGAGTGAATTTAGAGTAAAATTTGAAAAAAATAGATTGTGCCGTTTGGTACAATCTATTTTCAAACCATGATTTTGAAGTAATTAAGAATCGTATCGATCTGTAACTTAGAAGATCTTTATGATTTATAATCAAAAACGCAAATCTGCAAGAAAATCTGCTTTCATAGTAAAAATCAATGACAGAGGGTGCTACTTGGAAAAGATCACATAATATGCCTTTAAGTCAAGTCATAAAAAGTAGCAATTGTCATTGAAAGTAAAAGTCATTGACTTGAGTCATAACACTGCAACACTGACTATATTAGTGATAGGAGATTATTAAATGTTGAATATCTATATTCTTGTTAAAAATCATTGTACGACCAGCTTATTGGCACATATATGTAAAAAGGGATATATATGCTCATGTAGGTATGGACTTGTACAATAAACCTTGGAACTAATTTCCTTGCGACAAATAATAGATACCATACTTTTACTCCACTTTGTATCAGGTCGAAGCTCAACAAAATATTGCATAGTTTGCTGCATTGGACACCCTGAATCAATGCACAAACATGGCCTGGCCCTTCCATGAAAAACCCGTCCTTTATAAATTATGTGCATGATGCCATCTATCTATACACGACTGATCTCCTCCACCCTCCAACCTAGATGACTGGGCAAGTTGTCAAGGTACATTGTACCATACCATGTACTTTGGGCACCAGGAATGCACTTGTTTTTATGATATGGCTTATTTTATGACACATCCGAATTATAGTTACTGTGTAATTAAAACAGATTTTATACAAAAACATTTTATTTACACTCTTTAATTGAACAAAAATTCAATACATGGTAATATAATCTAAACTGCTGTCCTATGGATGTTGTTACACCGATTTTTAGAGAAATTTGCATATAATTCCAGGTTTCCATAGACAAAATATAATGTGCATTTGATACCAAATTCATACCATGTCTCCGAGTTATTCAGTTGTGTTATACATGTATTTAGGTGGGCATGCACAGGTCATAAAATGTCCAAGGGATTGTGATATGAACTATATGTGTCCCGTCACATCAAAGGGGGGGGGCTTTTGTTGTTATAGAAATGAAAATTGAGATTGTGAATAACACTGGATTCATAATAGCGCTAACTCAAATAATGAGGTTGTGACCAAATATTGAGTATCGATTGGCCATCAACTATAACTATACCGTGTTAGACCTGGATCGCTGAACATATAACAGGAATAAATAGTGCTTTTTATCCACTTAGGTATATTTGTCTCAGTTATTACAGTGGCGTAGCTAGGTTTTTCATAATAAGGAGAGGGGTGCAAGAAATAAAAAGTAAATTGATTTAAGAAATGTGCGAGCATATATAGCGTGCACAAATTTGCTCATTTTACACTCATTTCCCAGGCACATGGCACATTTTGGCTTTAATTAAGCTTTTAAAACAAGCTTTGACCATCATAATTCCATGATTGACCTTGTAAAATGAACCGACAGTGCCAATCTCAATCTCAACCGACAGACTTAAATATTGGGGGTGGGGAAGCCTTTGGCTATGCCCATGCCTTACTACATTGCTGTTTCAAAAAAGAACTTAGGACAGGCATCGCGCATGTACTATACAAATGTACACATCTTCCACTACTTTTGGTTGTGTATTGGAAAACAAGGGGATGGGAGACATGGTATAGAATAACTATACATGTTTTGATATCAGAGATCATAACTAGATGTATTATATAGATATGTTTTAACCATTTTCAATGTCTTGCAGTAATACTGTCTGATCTTTCTCTGAGTCATAGCGTACAGGAATGGATCAAGACACGCATTGCAAAACTGAAGAAATAACAAGCCCTCCAGGACAGCTGACCCATATGCGCAAGTTGAGCACATTCCTTCAATTGCAAGGACATAGAAGCAGTATGGTAGCATGCAGACTGCCATGGCTGACACTAGCGCTATCAAGGTAATGGCCGGTTTGATGTAGCGATTTCTTGTTTTTTGATGATTTCTTTCAGCAGGAGTGGCAGGTTTTGGGTGGGTAACTGAAGCATTTGAATGCATTTCCATTGAGTCTTTTGAAAGTGTTTCTGCAGAATCTTTAGACCCAGGCGCTGTATGCCCCCTTGTTCTACTTTTCAATAGTCTCTTTCGAAGAAAATAAAGAAATGCCACACTGAAAAGGCACATCAGAATAGCAGGAGTGAAGTAGAAGACTATGAACAGTGTTAATGAGTACTCCTCAACGCGTCTTGCTGGGGAAAGACACGTTTTTGTGTAGTCGATATGTGCTGCTGTAAAATCAAGAGTTTTAGCTATATTCCACATTGAGATTTCAACCACTCCCGTCATAATTGCAATGGACCAGCTTATGATTATGGCTAGGACTACTCTCTTTTTAGATTGCATCTTTAAATACTGGGGGTATTCCTTGTAAACTAATAAGAACCTGTCTATGCTGATGTTCAGAAGCGAGAGCAAACTCGCATTTACAGTGACATTCAAGAGAAATATAAACACTCCACAGACACCCTCTCCAAATGGGTACCTCCCCGGTGTGATATACACTGGCGACCATAATGGCAGTACAAGCAGTCCAGTTCCTAAATCTGCGCAGGATAAGCTCAAAATCAGAACTTCACTTGGTTTTTGCCACAGTTCTGGTACTTTGTAGAAGGCTATTAAAGTGGCTAAGTTTGCGATGGTGGTGACAACGCAAAATGAAGGAATAAATATGGCGTAGAAGATGTTCACTGTGAAGGTAGAATTAGAAACATCATGAGTGCTATTTGAAGCTACAGCTTTGGCCAAATTGTCCATTTTGTATCTGGTTTTAGGAATGCAGCAGAATTAAATATTTTACTTTGCAGTGTAGAATTTATCAGTTCTGACTCAGTGACTGATATGATATAGAAGGCTCGCAGAAATTTGTATGGCAATTCAATCGCTAGTACTATATATTTCATCACTATAAGTCAGTCACCTGTGGTTATGCCCGGAAATGATGATGCATGCTTAAAGTCTGGACCAATCCATTTCTTGAAAAGAACTAGGTCATCAAATGACGAATCGGAAAACATTACACTGTCAGTACAAATAGTTACATGTATTTTCCCATGCTACATCTTATTTGCAGTCTGTTAAAATTTGACACAATTTCAAGTGTAATTATAATTTGTGTATGTGTGTTATTTACACAGACCTATATGAATATTCTTGTAAAATATTTGTGTTTGTTTTTATATTAAAATTTAAAACAAGGGTTGTTGTGGTACCAGAAAAACATGAAAAAACCCAACGCGCACACACAAAACATGAAAAATTAATGTAGCACGAATTTGTCTGTGTTTACAGTGCCATGTCAAGCAATCTAGGACACATCCTTTAAATAACAAAGGAAGTATACATATATTTCCTGGATATAATCCTTGAGTTATGGTTTCCTATAGCACATCATCTTGGATTTACCTGACCGAGTAACCTGACCGAGTAACCTTACCTTTATCTTGTATCCGATTACCTGGTTTTACCTTTATACTTTATTGCATGATCAAGTTGGTGACATATAAAGAGAATAACGGGAAAGATTAAAGCTTTTTCTTTAAATCATTGTTTGTGATTCTAAACCCTTAGATCCACTCTTACCAGCCAGATTCCTTTGGAATATCTCAAGGATGAGATTTCTCCATCTGAACTTTATTCCATCTGTCCCCAAATAAACAGGTGTAAGCAGGGTGAACTAGCCTAGCCAGAGTGGACCTTAAAAAGTCTGATTTCCTTCGTCAAGGCATCCTTTTATGTGCTCTTTCATTTTTAAGCAGTATCTAGAACTAAGATTGGAGTCTTACCTCCAACATCCTTTTTGATGTGACCATCGGTGTTACCTTCATGTAAGGGAGGCAGAGCTAGTCTAGGGTAAAGACTTCATTGAGGGTTTATACTGAATAAAGCTTATAATCCCAGAATGAAGTTTTCACGCTAGACTAGTTTTGTGACACCCTTACATGGAGGTAGAACCTGACAATCACAATTATAATTGGTATGACCCAACTGACTCACTTTGATAACCTTTTATCTTGTATCCTGGTGCCGGTGCTACACATGACATAAATCACGTACGCTATATTATCAGTAGAGATAGTCTAACCATGAAATGTTGTCGATATTCATGAATTAAAGGTAGATGACCCGATCACATTTTGGTAACACAGAATTATTTCAAACATACGGAGATTTTCATATCATATGAAAGCTTGTATTTTTCTCATCATCATACTGAAATTTGACGACCTAAATCGGTATAATTACGGAGAAATCGATGAAATAACGTCGAATTACCGCGAATGGTGGTAACCACCGATATAGTTTGTGTACTACTCAATCGGTACAGTTCACAGCATCTTGTGCGTCTAAAATAAGAACCATTAGAGCTATGCAACTCAAACTTTGGAACACGCCTTTTTAAGGATGACCTTTCATGTAGAATAGAAAACTTCAAGTTAAAATCGGAACATCTACCTTTAATGTTGATATATTATCAGTATCATATTTTCTAACAAAAATTAAAAATAACGAGGAAAAGCATTTGATTGTTATATTTTGTTTTTGTTTTGGCCAGTTAACCAGTTTCCATCCAATGATGATTACTTAGGCTACAAATATTTAGACTAACCATAATATATCAAAAGTAGGTGGAGCTGGTTTGCCACTGTATAAACCACTTCCTCTTTTTGTACTCTCTTCCTCTTGTTTCCATCCAATGATGGCTACATATATTACAGGTCTGAAATGTCAGGTACTGTAGTATATCAGTATCAACCACTTCTTTTTATCTACTAACCACAAATGTAAGAAAACCAATTCTCATTATTAGTCTTTTTGTAATCCTTCAGGGTTGTCAATAAATTGGTTTCAGAACCATCTTTATAATCATTCCTAATTGTTCGGCTATTTTATCAAAGCAAAACATGAAGTCTCTCCGTTCTTGTCTTGGTTGGCAAGACAACAAGATTCCTTAAGTATTGGTTCGTCATCCTGAATGCTTGGTACTGCTAGCTGCTGCAGGAATGCATTCTTAAAGACATACCTCACTATCTTTTGCACAATGCCATACTAGTGCACTCCTACTGGCATCCAGTTAACCCTCATAGAGTATTTATCACCTAACTATTCTTCTGACAATTCGGCTAAATGTCACTCTAAAAGCAGGCCATAACAGACCAAAGTTCCTACGATACCATTGACGGTTGTAGGCCCGGAGAATTGCATGATTGTCTTGAAGAAATGTTCTGTAGAATTCTGCCATCTCCTCTGTACTCAGTACACGTTTGGCGCCTGGAAAGATAAAGCCAAAATATTCTATTACATAAGACAAATTGTAAGCTTGATAAATTAGGATAATACACACGATGGATATTATTCCTTGTGGATTTTTATGTAATAGTGAATGAATAGTACAGATAAATGTTCTTCTTTTTTTCAAGAAACCATCATTCCTGTATACAATTAAAGATTAATTTAGATACCTTTACAAACCATTTTAGCTCCGTAGCTTTCAGGATCATTGCGATCCCTTCATTTAGCGTAGTGTATACTTCCCTCACATGATCGCCTTTCACATGACAGCAGGTCATTGTAGATGGCAGGTATGTCATAGCCAGTGTCTCTGTTGAGGGTCGGTTTCTGTGTCCTTATTTCAATGGCCTCTCTGATGTTACGTTTCCAATATTGAACCTCTCTGGTAATAACTTGGACATACTTGAGCCTGATTTTGTGTTTGAAGTCTTTAGTGTTTAGAGTGTTCTTTCACAGCTGTGAGAGGAGAGGTTCAGTGGTTATTTGAAGCTGGTGGCAAGGGCTCTGCTAGTGCTAGTTTCGCCCAAGTAAGATTCCTGCCAATCGGGATAGTCAATTTGGTATATCACACCGCATTTGTTAGCATCAGGTGGTACCAGAAATGATCTGATGGTGTCAATCAGTTTGTGGTAAGTTCTCACCCCGTGGTCCCTGAAAATGTGTGTGAGTTTTTCAGATACGCCTTTATTGTAAAGACAGCAGAATGCTCACATTCCTCTTATCTGCATTGTTGTGGAAGGAAGTGGAGGGAAGTAAACACTACGCTGAATAAAGGGATCACAATTATCCTGAAAGCTACGGAGCTTAAAACACATGGTTTGAAAAGGTATCTAAATTAATCTTTAAAAAAAACATGATCAAACCCAATCAGTCTACATGCTGTTGTATGCAATTGCTTGGCGATGTTGCTGAAGTTGCAATCAGTAGATCATAAATATCATTAAACCTAATCTCCTAAATTGGTATTTTTTAAGGGTTACAGTGAGCAAGACCTATATGAAATATGATGGTGACAACGCAGAGGGCCTGCTTCTAGTTGTGCAATATTTTGATCTTACAAAAGATCCCCCAATTTAAAGCACACCCTCTCCTTTTGTGCAACTGCTTCAATTTTGTTGGTGTCCTACCTTCTTCATCCACAAGTTCCTTGCCATTCTTTGTAAAGGTCTCAGCAATATATTCTTCTTTAGCCTAATAATAGAGAAAAATATCACATTAAATACTTTGAAATATGTGTTGTCTACTCCACTGCATAGATCATTTATTTCACCAAAAGCGTATTAACTAGGGTCTTCAAAAAAAAAAAAAAAATGGGGGGGGGGGGGAGTGAGGGGGCATGAAGGGCCTTCTGACAGGGGGGAGTGCCCCTCTAGTTATGCCCCTGCTTTTCATTATAAAAATCCTCAAGGTAATTGAATGATAAAATTGAAGATGGCAGTGTTTAAAATAGTAGGTAATTGAATGATAAAAATTGAAGATGGCAGTGTTTAAAATAGTTTTTTTCCACTAAACAGAAGTAGGCTTAAGTTACACAAGCAAAAGCCATTCTCACATAATTGTATCATGATTTTATAAATGAAGCAATACAAAATTAACTATACTCAGATCATCTCAGCAATATTCTTGTGTGTTCAAAATCAAATATTATTGCACATGCAAACCAATTCGTTTATGGTCATATTATACTGTACCTGAATGAATTTCTGATTCTGCTTAGCCCAAAACCGATGATTCCATTCATATGTCTCTTCACGGATCTTGCGATAAGCACATTCCATATCAGTTTCATCCATGGATTCAGCAAAGCGAATCTTCCTGAGATTTGAGCGTTTGTCTACCGGTCCTATCCAGTCGTTACGTGGCCATGGCGGGGGATGACTCTGGGGTTGTGATTTTCCTTCTTCCATCTTTGATTGATTAGGAGGAAATGACCAACAATGCAACAATCTTTGAGATCTGCTTCAAACTAACCTGAAAGGGAACAAATTTAAAATTTGATTAATTAAAGGGGCACTATTAAAGAGATGTGTTGGAGGCTGCGCCCTCAATTATGATAAAAACTGGGATTAGTATATTTTTATAATTGTATTGCATATGAACTTACACCTATAAGGATTAAGACAAATCAGCCCTCTTTGTACAAGAAAACGTCGATTCAAAAATGCTCGTAGAGCCGCAACGAGCATTTTACGTCCGACAGTATCCCCTAGACCTAACTTCAGGTCCCTCAATTGGCTAATTGAGGGACCTGAAAAACACTATGACTTAAACAACCACCGTTGGCCTGTTTTGAACAGGCGCCAACAGGCCCAAAATAACCACATAGCAAACAAGAAAAATATTCAATAACCAGAACCTATACTTACAGCATGGGCTTTACAAATATATGTCCTCCTTAAATAGTCCAAGCTTACACTTGATCCTTGCATTTGAAGGAAAATATGGGCCCCTGATCATAAAATGCCTATATTATTTTGACCAAATGTACATGTTCAATTTGAGCTATAGTAAAAGATGCACATGTGTTACCATCTAGGTGCTTTTTAGGCCATAGACAAAGACAAACAAATGGCGTGTGTGTGTGCCGACCCTGATCCACCAGCCATTAATTTCCTTGCGTGGCGGTATCGGCAAATACTACACAAGGAACTAATTTTAGATGATAAGTGCTCAATTACTTGTCGTCAACAATTAATTATAATCATGAGTGACAGGCACCCTTAGAGCATTGACTTGCGCATAACTCCCTGTCAAACAACCAATGGGAAACATGAAGATCAGTTTCTGAACCGTCTGATGTGGTCTCTCCCGCAATCATGATTATATTTATGTTTAGAATAAATCATTGTATTTAAGTCAAAACATTCATTAATTTGCCATAATTATAACAGCAGAAGCATTGCGTTAGTAACCAATAAGCATGACGGAAAGTCGGAAGCCCGGGGGGGGGGGCCAGTCAAACATAATAGTGTACACACGCGTGACCAAATTTTTTCCAGACACCCCCTAAACAAGTTTTACCCTGCAACCAAAATTACCCCCTTAACAAGTTTTTAGCGCGCTTTCCTTGCACATTTTGACCCCTAAACAAGTTCTTGCCAGAATATGACCCCTAAACAAGTTTTGTTTGTTTTGTCTGTAGAAACGAGTGACACACATGCGTTCTCAAATTGGAAATGAGACGCTCAAAAGAAATCGCAAAAACGGGGATAACATTCTTCTGGGAACGGGGAACAAAACAAGTTACCCTAAACACGTTCGACCGGTATTTTAAGCCACCCTTTTTCTTGAAAATCAGCGTTTTTGATACCCTTAATGCGTCACGCGCGTGACGCGTCCAACACTGAAAAAACACCCCTTTTTACGCGTTTTTTTGGTCACGCCTGTGTACACTATCAGGGCTGTACTTTCGCGACATCCTGCGAGAATCCAAATGGATTCTCGCAGAGGAATTTTGCGAGAATCCATGGATTCTCGCAAATGGATTCTCGCAGAATTTTTTTTGCGAGAATCCTTTTTACTGAATTTAAATTCCGCATTTTAAACATTTATTGTACTATTGTTAAGAACAATCATCATTTTAATTTCAACTTGAACAGTTTAGAGTCAAATACCAGTCATCTAAGGTCCTGTTTTGAACTTGGAAAAATAAAAGAAGAAAAAAAAATTAAAAAAAAAAAAATTTAAAAGATTTTATTTTATTTTATTTTTTTTTTGGGCGAGAATCCACCTGGATTCACGCGGAAGTGATTTACGCGAATCTTCACGCGAATCGATTCGCGGATTCGCGCCGAAAGTACAGCCCTGACTATTATGTTTGACTGGGCCCCCCGGGGTCGGAAGTCCCTCAATTAATTAAACATAATATTGATTAAATATGGCTCTCTGAATTGTTAAAATGAGGCGCAAAAACACAAAAAACGAGAGCATCAATGATGCAGAAGCTCACTACAGCTGAGAATTTGGGAAAATTCATAACTCATAACACATGTCTATATATGAAGAGCTTTGTTGCAAAAGGGCTATGGTGCATTTTTTTCAAAAATGAGTTTGATATAGAAATGTATAGGGAAAAATCTTATGTTTCAAGGAAACAAAGTCATTTTTTTCTTCAAAAAGACATTTTTCAAAAAGTCATTTTCAAAAAGTCATTTTTTTCTCATTGTAAACAGCCATTGAAATTGTTGTTTTGTTGCAAAAGGGCCTGTGTCCAGAATTAAATCGGGATACAGGCCCTTTTGCAACAAAACAACAACTTCAATGGCTGTTTACAATGAGATGTAGGTCTTTTTGAAGAAAAAAATGACTTTATTTCCTTGAAACATATGATTGTGACCTATACATTTCTGTATCAAACTTATTTTTTTTAAATGATTAAAATAAATGATTTTTTTTGTGTGGTATTTTTTCTCTATGTGCAAACAGATGGAGTTTTGTTGCAAAAGGGCCTAGGCCTACATCCAAATTTTCAAAAAATGTAAACATGATTTATTTATTTTTTGAAAACTAGCACATTTGGAATGTATTTCAATTTAAATTAGTATGTAGTGTAACTCTTTCATAATCCATTCAGTTTTTCAATTGCTCAACTTGAATATTCAGAAACAGTTTTTTTGACTTTATCTCAATAAGAGCCAAAGTGGATGCAGGCCCTTTTGCAAAAAACCTCTTCATATTGTAAACCACTATAATCTGTCCAGCATATAACAAATGATACAAAGCTCGAATCAATATTATACCTTACATGAAACCAGAATTATCTATATTATAATACGCTACTCTCTGTCTGTTTGTTTGTCTGTATGTGCGCGCTTTTTCGTCGCCTTCCCGGGGTCGGGCGGCGTTCAAACTCGGTGGGTGGGTGCAGCTCGGTCCCCGCAAGAGCAAGTTTGCATTCGCTAGAGCGTACGAGGTCAAAGGTCATCTAGGGGTCAACTTTTTGAAGTTGGTCGGATCATGCTTAAACTCGTTGATCACAATGCTCGATGCATGGCGAGCGTGGCCAAAATAGTCTCTTTCTGGTATTAAAACAAAATATTGCCAAACATCTTGGATATTAAATGATGCGACCTAATGGTAGATGATTGTTCTCTTTTGTAATGTGTGAAGGTTCAATAAATAATATGTACAGAGATGAATAACTTGGGTACATAACAATGGCAAAATACAACACCTATTTTATGAAAATATGCATCATTTAATGAAAATAATAATATTTACAGGTCACCAAACCAGGGGTCTGCCTCAGCATAGAATTGGTGGCGCTATACCGAAAAGGCGCGATTGTAGCAGACGACGCAACGCTGGCCACGTGTCTCTCAGACGACCCAATTTGGCAACGGGAGTGCACCATTTTGAATTATTTTTAACAGTCATCGCCCGGTTAACGATAAAAATCCTTCAAATTATGATGTATTTGTCAAAATGATCGGTTTAAAATTCGCGATTTACGTGTAATATTCACTACGAATTCAAAATTTAAGTTTCGCGTGGCCACCGTCGTCTGTTTAAATCTACAGCGCCCCCAAACCTATGCTGACTAACATGCCGTTTAATGCAGTTAAACCTGGTTAAACATTGTTAAACGCGTTAAACGCCGGTCACCGACGCATTCCAGACGATTATCATAATTTATTCAAAAGGACCGATTTCGCTACGTACGTTAGTATACGACTTTCCTATCCCAAAGTTAATAGTATCCCTGACCAAACTCCCATGGCCCCTGGATCTTAGGCCAAGTTAAAATAAAACTAGTTTCTCGTGCTAACTTTGTGAAAAAAAGAAGATGAGGTTATTTTTTTTCTTCTCCCCAAAATGGCGAATGCCCCTTTTTCCAAAACTGGTTTCGCTTTTTCCAACATGGTGGAAATGTTTTTGCTTCAAAATGGCCGCCACTTTTCTAAGACTAGCTTTATATAACCTTAAAATGGGTACATACTGGAAACTGCTCGCAATATTTCACATGTTTATTTTAATATAACACAAGGATTTATTCTCTATTTTTTCTCTTTCAGGACTAGGCCTACAAAGCTAAATAAGAAAAGATGTGTATTCTAGATTTACAAAATATCAGTGTGATCTCAGGAATATCTTGATAAATAAATCAGTTCCAGCCAAAAACGACAAACAAATGTTCCGAAGACCACACTGGTATTTTAAAACACCTACCCACGGTTTATTTATATCATCTGATGATACAGTTTAATTTGTATCATGTTTTGATAATTAACAGTTTGCCTGTTATGTTGTTCTTTGATTTTAACAGTGTTTTTTAAATATTGACACGTTCTCCATTTACAACATCTGTGTGATCTTGAGAACATTCAAAAAATAAAAATTGAAGAAAAAAAAAATTGAAAAAAACACAAAAAAAATTGAAAAAACCCCCTAATTTTGTTGACGCGGCGGCCAAAATGGATGCGCACGCACGGGGAAGAGAAACTACTATTTTTTTATTTGGCCTTTTAAATGGGCGCCACTTTGACTTTGGTAATGCCACAAAAACCAGTTGGCGAATTGGCGTTCTCTTCTGGATGGTTCAATAAGTAACAATAACATCTACCGAGGTGATTGGTTTAGGGGAATATTGAGAATAAGATAGGCTTTTCCTCTGATATCAAAATAGTATAACCTGAGACCATCTCAGGTATAACCATACATCATAGCCTATAGGCTAGCCTAGGCTATAGGCATAGGCTGGGATTTTCGGGAATTGTGCTCCCGGGACTCGATTTTGTTTTACGGGCGGGACTCGGGATTTACGAAAATTGGTAGTCCAGATTTTCGAGGAAGTGAAAACGCAATAAAATATACTAAATGTCTACCAAAGTGTACTGTAGATTTGTACTTCTCTGTGTTGTCTTCATTTATTATTGTCAAATCTGCACCGGTTTTAATCAGCTTCCGGACATTAACATCATTAACATTACATATTAAAATCGCGATTCGTTCAAGATTTACCGTCAGAATAATGTTGTGTACTACCAAAATGCATAAAACTTTCATAAGTGCAACCAAATGTGCACAATGAAGCGAATTTTAGAGCAACATCGTGCGTAAAACACACCGCTCTGCCGATGTGAGCGGCGCCATACTCTTGGGTTCCTTTTTTAGTAGGAGAACCGTATGAGTAACGTTCAGGCGGGGTTGGACGATGATGTATTAGTTATTTTAAAGTACCCCTTTTCATTTTATATTTGGTTTATTTTGTACTCACGTCTAGGCTATATCAGCCTTTCGACTCACTCGTAGTCATTTTTTATCTGCGAACGTTTTCAGAATTTTACTTTAACTGTAAATTAACGATATCGAAAGCTTATTAACAGTGGAAAGAACTGGCTTTGGGTTCCACAAACGTCGTTGAAGCAGTTCAGCAGTGAGATTTGTTTACCATTTTAAATTATCAATATTCATGACATACGATGCATAATTAATTAAATGTTACCATATATGGCAAGATCATGATTAGAACGATACCAAATTTATATAGGTAAGTCAGTGCGTAGTAGTGTCGTCTATCTATGGAAAATACGATGTATTTGGAAGATAAATCACCACTTTAGGACACAGTTTGCCTCAATAAAGGCATGATTTTTGTACTTCCTCCCTCACCAATAAATTTGATTTTGTTTAACTGAGGGTTAAAGTATACATATTGAAGAATCAAAAAGTGACGAAAAACAAAAATTGATATCCGCCAGATTTTTCACCCCCCCCCCCCCTATTTTAATTTGACGAGCTTTATCTCGAAATATCCTGTGCGACTTATGTCTGGTTTCGTCGGAGCGGGTCACATATTATTATAATTATATCATGAATAATAATGATCTCTAACCCCCTCCTGTCGTGATTTCTGTAGTAAGCCAATCACAATGAGACAAACACGCATGTACATCATGATACATGCATGCCGTGTGTTAATCAAATTTGATGTCATACCGATTTACACGTATTTTCAATACAGTTTTGACAATAAAGAAAATAACGAAAAATTACCAAGTTTGTCGAATGGCAATCTAACTCATTTTATAACATATTCATGCGATCATATTGTTTCACCATCTCAAGTACATTTCCCGACAAATACCACTTGTGTGACCGAGATAAAACCATATTTCACAGTCGCACTTTCCCCTTGACCTATACCGTGACCTTTCGCGTCGGGTCGCTTAAGCTTCCTGTAGTAAGCTAACTAGAAAATAAAAAAATACTATCAAATGGGTGACTCCATCAAATGGGTGACTCCATCAAATGGGTGACTCCATCAAATGGGTGACTCCATCAAATGGGTGACTCCATCAAATGGGTGACTCCATCAAATGGGTGACTCCATCAAATGGGGCTACTTGCATGGGTGATTCCCTAGCTAAGACTGACCACTTTTTTGACTATAGAGGGTAACATTTTGTTTGAAAATTTGGCAGCAAAACATGTGGAAAACTCCTTTTTTTTAACTCTTTTAAATCCAGAGAGACGTTAGAAGCGGGCTGAGATGTATTCACTGATGTATAAATAACCACAAGCAAGCAACTGAACAACATGAAAGTATAGCCCATTTTAGCTATTAATGGTTTAAAATTTGCACGACTTGACCAGTTTTTGGCAACATGAGGCAAAATCCTTTTGGTTATAAATTTGTGATTATTCAGCCTGCATAATGTACATGGTTGAACCATCATTTTTTATAGAAAGTACTTTATTTCTATGTATTCCATTTTCAAAGAGATACTTAAAATTTCAAAATGTTATGGTCATGCCTACTTAGCGTACGTCCCCGCTAGTAGGCCTACAAGTCATATTTAGAGTAAATTTGTCATCAGCATGATCAGTTGGTATTATTCATCATATAATAAAATTGGGTATTTCGCATGAAAAAAATAAATAAAAAATAAACACCAACGTATGGGTTTCCTGTACTACATCCCCGTTACATGCTTTGGCCCGGCTAGCGGGGCACAGTTTGTATGTCCCCATTCACTCCCCTGCATAGCCGGGCACCATTGTTTGTACTTCGCATAGGACAGGCCCCCACCCCCCCCCCCCCCCCCCCCCCCCCCGCATGGTCCCGATCCCCGCCATGTCCCCGGTCCCTGGGGGCCGGGCTTACAATTGATAAGTGGATAAGTGTAAAGTTAACTGATCGAACTTAAAATATTTCGTTCTTATTTTTTAGCCTGAATTTCATAATTTTATAGCATTTTAGGCTATTCTATTTGGCCATCACGAGACAGTGACGTAACCGCGTATTAATTGCAGCACATAACGTGTGCGACTACTCGCGGCGATGGTGTATACACGAGCAATGAAAGGCTACGCGTGCATAAAAGCTGCGCCAAGTTACGTCAACTCACTTACTCGATCAGCTGTCCAGACCAGAGGAAGCCAAATATAATAGTAATACTTATAGCAGAGAGATGTTATGTAACACCTTCCTGGTAATATAGTATAGTATCTTTGACTATACTATACTGCATGCAAATGCATTGCATGTACCAAGGAGTTATCATATTAATATAATAATTAATAACTCCTTGCATGATCATGTATTGTAGGCCTACTCTAGTCTCGATAGATACCAAATCTATGATTTGGGTATCGGCTCAATGCTAATATGTTGAAAGGAACCGTTCTAGACAGAAAATTTAGGAACCTGAAAATCCTCCGTTTTTATGTCCCACTCACCTGTTTGGAGAATCAAAGTTGTCCTTGAATGTTCACTATTTAGTCATGGCATTGCTATGAAACTAAGAGCTAGCAAAAGTGTTCTGAAAAGTCGCATTGGAATTTTTTATATAGGCACTAGCAAGAAAAACAGGGTATAAAACACAAAATCACATTTTTGTCGGCCATTTTGAAAGAAACAACTACACGAGGTCAAGGTTTTTATTTTTCTGTGCAAGGCTACCGGATTGAATTTCATCCAAATAATAGATACATATTGGTCAAGAGCCAGGTGAACACTAAAATTTTAAGTTAAAATATGTCCGTTATGTCCGTAAAAACAGAATTTAGACATTAATTATTTATGTAAATTAGTCACTTTTAGAGGGTCACAGTTCAAGTCACAGTTCTGGTTCCACTTTACAGAGGTGCTTGAACATGTACCCATATCATGGATATGGGTACTGCATGGACTAGGCCTACTCAGCTACTGTATACTGAAGTTTGAACTTTTTACTGGAAGAAGAAGAAGACAAAAGCCCTGATTATATAATTATTATAATATATGCCATATGGCCATACGCAAATCTGGGATTTACTGTACCTTTGCCGTGTTTGGTGTTTCCAAGCATACTCTTGTAACTTTTAGCTTTGCAGCTCATCAGATCAGGATCACAACAACAAGCAGGAGGCAGGAAAAGCAATTAATTAGCCGATCCCTGAAATCTACAATCTAGGGATGTCAGTGTTTTCGAAGTGGCCAAACTTTATAACACAAAATGTGGATATTTTTTGGACAAATCAAAAATTCTATTCGTTTTCACGTAGAAATGTCTAGTTTTACAAATATACTTAGCTCATCGAAGGGTGTCAATTCCAGTCAAATGTTATTTTGAGGAGTCTTTGAGAAAAGAAAAGACAGTAAAACTTTCTAGAAATGCCACCCATTTTCGTGGCTGGATTACGTTAACTTCTGGTTGTACTGTTTTCGTCGTTTAAAAATATCCGAACAGAACTGATACACACACAGAATCAGTTTGCCGATCGGATTTCAGAATTTGACGACCTTTTTCTGTGGTAGGTGCCAAATTCCTGGCGTTTGTACCGTTAAAATTTGCTTCGAATTGTTCAATCTCATGTGAAAATTTAGAAGAACATTCAGAGAACATTCTGGATGTGAAATTGAACCAATTTGTATAGTGAAAAAATGTGAAAATTCTCTCTTAAATGTTCGCAAAGGCTGTTGAATTCAACAGTGTAACGCGCATGCGCGCCTTCCGAATTCAGCATCCCACGCCTTTCCTGCCTCTAACAATGGCTCTCGAAGGTTTTGTATGAATTCGTGGTAATCGATATATTTTATTATTAAGGAACATTGAATTTAGCATAAAATATATTCACTTATCACATCTGTATTCATACAATTTCAAGTTGAAAACAAAAGTTGTTGAATTCAACAACCTAGCGCCTTAATTTTAGCTTGTTTTGCTGGAATTTCAGCTGACTTCACAATTTTTGGGATAACCATCTTATCTATAATATATCTAGACCTACCTAAAAACTAGTACAGGAAACTCATACGTTGGTGGGTTTTTCTTCTCTCCCCCCCCCCCCCCCCCCCCCCCACACCAACTTGTACAACTTCAAGTGAATGGTGGCGTCAATCGAATGACTGTCGGGGGAATTACAGCAAAACAGCATTCCTGTTGATTTTCATACTAGCTAAACACCTTCATAAAGTCCTCATCTTTCTTTTCAGCCACTTTTTAAAACATGAAAATGCTAAATTATTCCATATTTAATCATAAATTCTGCGCCGTGTAAACGCAATGGCAGAATTTTTTGTTGTTGATTTCACAAGTATCCCGGTAGTCAACGCGGTCCCGAATTTAGTCTCATTCCCATCGCCAACGTCTATATACGCACATCACTTTTTCACGAACTTACGAATGTATTGAAACGAGTCTATTTTTATTAAATAATAAAACATGGCGCCGATTTCGATAAACATCGCGAGTGCCGTTAAAGTGAATTGGCTTAGAATTTCACCTCAAAATTCAAGGGAATATCGCATTGGACAAAATATTAAACGAATGGCAAGATAGATGAGAAAGAGTTAATAAGAACAAGCACAAAGAAGTGGGTTTTTGAGCTCTGGTTAGCGATACAGAAATTAACACGAAAATCATATTTAGAAGGAGTCATACTTAGGATGGGGACAGATAGTGAAACATGCAAAATACCCTACATGTATTGTATGATGAATAATACCAACTGATGACAAATATTAACATTGACTAAGTATGATTTGTTGTACTACCTAAAAACCAATCTTGAATTGAAATGAATCTCAGTTTATTGTGGAATTTTGTCCAACATCTTGTGACTGACGGTGACTCGGCAGTCGGGAACAAAGCGTGGGTAAGCGCAGGGTCAGAAATTCGACGCGAATCCATTCGCGCAAAGATTCGCGTACATTATCACTGACGGGAATCCATTTGGATTCGCGTAAAAATCATGCAAAGTTGTGGCCTATTTCGTTGTGTTACAGGTCTTCTTTACCAACCTTCATTTTGCTCCGAAAAATCGCTAAAATCCAACCCGATTATTTCCTGTTTATGTATTTATATGCGTTAAAATTCAGCTTGTTTTCCAAACAAAATAAACTACGAAATAAAACCATGTCGATGGAGGTTTACGTTCCAATCAGACCGGCCTACAAGCTTGATTTAACATTTGTTTTTCCGACATCCGGGCGTCGTACAATTTGATAAACAAATTTACATAATAAATAAAACGTCATGCGCAATGGACGTCTGTGATTGGATATAATTTGCGGAAGGTGAAATCACGCACGAGGCAATTAATTTCCACACGTGGGTACCATCTACCCTAAAATTAATATTTCCCATAGTTCAATCAAATAAAACAATTAGGCCAAATAAAAAAAACCATATGTTTCTCGTCCCCGCCCGCTTCCTTTTTAGGGGCCGCCTCCTTTTATTTATTATTTATTATTCAAAAGTCCAAAAGTATATAAAACATGACCTTAGATGACCTAAATTTGACCCGAAATAATTCACTTAATATCCCATGATCCACACCATAGCTATGGTAATTTATAACTTAAGATCCTACCTTATAAATACATTGGTATTTCATAATATTCTGATTAAAAGTATGACTTTTGAGAACCGTTTTCAGTGTAAAAAATACCATTATTGTTTTATTGTGATAACATCTAACTAAATTTAGTAAACTACATGTATACATGTACATTTTGCTTGTTATGGCAATAGAAGTGTTGCCTGTAACATGATGCAGCATTAAAAAGATTTATGTTTGAATAAATTATTTCAATTTTGTTTAAATTAATTTTTAATTTGAAGTCAAAAAAATTATAACTTTATTTCTTATGCATGTGATCTGGTAAAAAAATATGTTTCATGTATGTATGATGGAAATAATAACACATATGTTTTGAATGCATTTTATTATCTTTAATACACAGATTTACCATTTTGCATTACCACATCACATGTATAAGAACCACAAAAATAATGTCTGACTTCAATTTGCAAATATATTTTAATCATTATTTTATTGTTATATCATGTAACATGCAACACTTCTCTTCCCATATTAAATGAAAATATACTAAATTTAGGTATTTTTCAAATTTTAAATAATTTGCTATGTAACATGTAGACTTTAAAACCTCTACCGATAGCCCCCTACCTTGGGGCTATCGGACGTCGGAACTCTGTCCATTTTTTATAGGAAGGCTGTATTTTAAACCGGGATTTTAAAGAGTACTACCATATGGACCATGTAGTTTCTTCGTACGATGCTTTGTTAAGAAGTTACAAGCAACACTTCTCTTCCCAAGAAGTTACAAGCAACACTTCTCTTCCCAAGAAGTTACAAGCAACACTTCTCTCCCCTAGAGGTAATACAAGCAACACTTCTTAAGTTCTTGTTTGTCTAACAATTGTCTCTTTCTCAATTGTCATTTCATTTAATAGGGAAAACACTATAGATTGCCAGAAATCTCAAATGGCGGCCATTTTGAAAAATAATAAATAATAAATAATAAGCCCCTCATCCTCCTTTTTTTGAAAAACCTGGACGAGAAACATCTTTTTTTTTTTACTTGGCCTTATTGGAATGTTTCTACCGTTTTTGGTTTCAATTATTAAAGAAAAGGATAACAATATTAACGGAGATATGGAAAATATATTATTAAAAATGTTGATGCTCAAACAAATATAATTTGAACACAATTTTGGGACAGTAATGCACCGCGCGCGGGACCGGTGGTATGGGGGTTGATGGTAAACATCTTGTGTTTTTTCACACGCTTTGACAGCTACGTTTGCATATCTTCGTTTTAAATAAATACAGGGCCAATGATTGATTGACATAAAATAAGAGTAGATTCTCGCAAGATGCATTTTGCGAGAATCCATAAATTGCGAGAATCCAGATTCTCGCAAAATTCCCCTGCAAGAATCCAAATGGATTCTCGCACTTGGTCGCGAATTTCTGACCCTGAATCGTGTTGTATGGGTCGTTCTTTAAAAGTCCCCATTAAAGACATGCAGTGGTAGGGTATACTAAAGGAACTCCCAAAGCGCTCAAACTCAATCGGGAGACATCACTTTACTTACTTTGTAATGTTGTCTTTGGCAACCTTCGTCCTTGGTGTTATCGCCATTTAATTTGCTGACTTTGCGCTGTAAAATTGTACCACTTTGCACTAGGATTTTTAAAAATTCATTAGTGAATAGTGATTAAAAAGAATATTAGGCCTATGCAGGCCTGGAAAAAATGGGGAATTCGAAAATCTCATTCCTGGGAAATCCGGTCATTTGAAGGGAAATTTTTCTTTTCTGGATAAAGAAATACATACAAAAATGGTGGGAAATTCTACATATTTTCCAGGCCTGATATTATTTACTGTAATTCGAAGTTTGAATAAAAAATATTGTAAGAAAATGTTGTTGAAGATAGCCTAATAAATGGCGGATCTTTGATGTTCTCGTCCTTAAAGGTGATCGCCCAATAGAGCGCTTATTCCAGACTGGACTATATTGCGTCTGTCATCTGTATTAATCCAGGCCACTGTTAGGCATAAGCATGATCATGAAATTTTGAAAATGAAAATATCTCTTTGAAAATAAAATACATGGAAACAAAGTTCTTTACTATAAAAAAAATGATGGTTCAACCATGTCTGCAGGCTGAATAATCACAAAGTTATAACCAAAAGTAGTTTGCCTTATATTTTGCTAACTGGACAAGTCATGCACATTTTAAACCATTTTAGGCCAAGTAACAAAAATTAAATTTTCACGTCCCCGCCCGCACTGATGTTTGACGCCGCTCCAATATTTTTGTTATTTGTTATTTTCAAAAATTCCTTCAAAATTCCAAAAAAAGTTTTAAAAATCAAATAAAAAATCATACCTGTCTTTGTTGTGTGTGAGTGTGCCCATCATTTTCAACTATATTTCAATGAAAGAGATGCAAGAAACGCACGTTGGCATAGACAGTGATACGAATATCAAAACAATTCTTGCAAAAAAATGCAAATTTGGCTTCTGAAAAAATCCAAAAATAACAAATAGTAAGGGCCGCCCTCACTGATTTTTAAAAAAGTCTGGACGAGAAACACGCTATTTTTGATACTTGGCCTTGGCTTAAATCGGCTTTACTTTCATGTTGTCCAGTTACTTGTGTGTGGTTAGTCACTATTCACTGTCATCAGTGAATACATCCCAGCCCATTTCTTCCTTTTTTCGCTGGATTTAAAAGAGGTAAATATGAAGTTTTCCACATATTTTGGCTACCAAATTTTCATAAAAATGTTGCCCTCTGTTGGTCAATGATATGAACATCCCTACTACTGTAAGGCATGATCATAACATGTTGAAAATTAAAGTATCTCTTTGAAAATGAAATACATGAAACAAAGTACTTTTCTATGAAAAATGAAGTTCAACCATGTTGGCAGGCTGAATGATAAAAAAGTTATAACCAAAAGTCATGCAAATTTTAAACCATTTTATCTTATATAAGCTTTACTTTCATGATGTCCAGTTACTTGTATGTGGTTGTTTAAGACATCAGTTAATGCATCCCAGCCCAATTCGTACTACTTTGCTGGATTTAAAAGAGGTAAACATGGAGTTTTCACATATTTTTGCTACCAAATTTTCAAACAAAGGGCGCCCACTATAGTCAATGATGCACTGTATTACAGAAGTAATGGGAGTGGGTTAAAAAATTGGATTATTGATATAATACAATAGGAGGAGATCAGAATAATGGTGTGTATAAACTGGAGAGGGTGGATTAAACTATGTGAGGTCAACCATGCAGAGAGGATTTATAACAAGTATTGTATGGAGGGCCAGCATACACATATAATGATACTGAAGAAAGGATGGACAGCCAATCAGGTAATATCCCTGGTGGTCAGGTAAAAAACAAAAAATAATAAAATATATACCAAAACAAAACTCCACTAAATCCTACTATACACAGTTGAACAACGAGTCTCCAACAAAGTCCTCAACCCCATACCCGGGAACATTTTGCAAGTACCGGCCGAACTCCCTACAATTTCAGTTTTCATTGCCAAGTTGATTTCAATATTCTATCATGTTTTCTGAGGCAGGGGTAGCATTAGTAACTCCCGATTGGGTGTGAATGACCCCCGAAATGAAATGTCCACCCCTCATATTGGAATTTTTTTAAAGCACAGGGTTGAAATTAGACCCCCCCTCCCAACTTTTAAAGTGCTTTTAGTCTTCAACCTTAATGAAGTTTGCACTGAAACAGGAAGAAGAAGAACTTTTGGACCTGTAAGTAGCCTACGGTCGCTATAGTATACAGAGTGAATCAAAAAACATTGTGCACGATTTGAAACGACCATTTGGCCTTGATGCGTGCATTGAACCATTGAATTTTTGTTGTTTGTAAGGGAGGAAAATTAGATTAACAACGCCTCGACTGAAAAACTGTCCGTGTTTTTTGCCATTCCATTTTTATAAAACACTCACATATAAAATATTACAATTGCTCAAGTTTGTATAAAACAAGAAATCAGATTGTACATGTATCAAAAACACATACAAGTGATCATAGCCCAGTGCAGTAAACATGAAAAAAGTATGAGAACATGTTATAAAAACCAAGTGTCTAGAATAGGCCAAAAGGCTGATAAGATGTCGGGGCAATACAATCCTGATGTTTTTCGCCAAAGGGGTAGGTGTCATAGTTTCCTTTTATCGAACACCACTTCACATGCTTCACTTTTAGCTATAAAGGGTGGAGTATGTATGAACATTCTCAAATAAAAAGGGTGTATGAGAACATATCGTCAAGGAATTAAAAAAATGTAAAACATTAGCCCTCATTCAGACCTTAGCAAGTAAGTCCTGTGTGTGAACATACCTTTGTCATTCTGTAAGAAATCTTCCTAATTACATTCGCAGATAGCTACTGTGCTGGGCAATGTTATAGTTTATATAGTTTATAGTTCATGGTATGTTTATGAACAACCTCAATATTTATGACCTATACTCTTTTAGCATGCATGTTAAAATTTGGCATTGATCCAAATCCAATCATTTCTAATAAATTTACCGCCTTTGGGGTTAAAATCGAAAGCACCTCACCGTAATATTTTGGCGTATTGGTGGTGTGAAGGATATATTGCCAGCCTATCCAACTTTGTTGGTGAAGAGAGAGCAAGCGAGAACCAATCACGTCACAAAGACAGACCGCGGCATCATGCAGCATCCGAAATCTTTCCCCAATCAAGACACAAGGCACAACTTTCAAACGCCAAAAATTACGGTAGGTGCATTCAATCTGATTTATAAACAATTTTCAATGTGATAAATTATCATTTGTGTAAAGCTTGTTATGTAAATAGTACAATGTGATAGATTTGAATAATTGAATTTGAATTATAATATGAATGTAAAAGATTATCTACTCTGCTAGAAAAAATGTATTATAATTGTGGATGACTATAATTTTCTGTCATAAAGCACAAGTTCTATGCTTTGTAATCCCCCATCAATTATTTGTTATACATGTATTATTTCTTAATTATAATGCAGGTACTGTACCATATCCATTATGAGCCGTGTATGGAGTTCCAGGGCTACCATGAGTGAAGGCAAGTTGAAGGTGAAGCTAGGCTCCGAGATATCTCCCAGCAAATATGGTTCCAATGCCACGGGAGCCGTAGGAGCCGCTGTTACCGTATCAACCACAGAGCCATCTAGCAGGAAAAGAAAGTCTCTTAGAAGAGGCGTCACAGTATCACCAGTAGCAGCAGAAGCATCAGACTCATCAGAAAGCCCAACGCCAAAGAGGGGACGTACTCGGGATAGAAGGAAGAAGATCATTGCCAAGAAGGGAAGGACAAGATCAAGTAGTAGTTCATCTTTGTCATCTCTATCAAGTCTGTCACGATCTCGTTCAAGATCGTCATCTTCTGAATCCGATGGTAAGTCTTATATTTTTTTTAAATCAAGAATTTTGGGAATTTGGTATTATTATTTCCTCCTGAAAAAGATTGCTCAAGATGCCCATCATACTTGTCATGTGATTGTAATAAACATTCACGCCACAAGACCTTGTCCTCTAAGAGCAAACTGGTCTATATATGCTGAGCCATTGATAAAAACTAAATGTAACTTGCAGCAGCTATTGTGGACATGGTCTTTTTGCACTGATACCTCGTGATTTAATAGGTATGATAGTTGCTGTATGTTCCACAGTCTGAACCAAAAGGGGCAGCCATTTCACTTACATAGGTTTTTCTGGCACTTAACCCACTAAATATTTTATATAGATCGTTAGCAACAAACATTGAGAAACGTTTATGTTGTAACATGTTCAACATATGATTGGAATTTTCATCTTGACACTGACAAGGCAGTCATAGTTCATTAACTCAGGTTATCCTAATCATTGTAAGATGCATAAATATTACATTAAAACTATTCTACTCAGTATTTTCACAGTGTCAATTAAATCAAAATGTTGCTCTTTATACTTTACTCTAGTGCCCGTGACTCGGTTCACAGCCACTCCACTGGAAGGTATCAATGGGGACTACTATAAACGTCTTGAAGAGGACGTCAATAGAGAAAAGAAGGTGGACAAGTGTAGAACCAGCAAGAAGTCAATCCAGTACATAGATCATACAAAGAATAGAAGCACAACATACCTCAAACGTTCTGGAAGTCTCATCATGGCTGTACGTATTCATTTGTATTCTTTATGGTCAATGTCATATATGAGTTCGTATTTATCATTGCCACTTTTTAAGCTGTATTCAAAACTTGTCTTCAGGATATTGTGATTTCCATTACGAAATAGATGCACAATTAATGTTTTAGAATTTTTGTGTGATATTAAAATGAAAGAATTTAGAAAATTAGAGAGTTTGTAAATGTGGTGATTATCACAGTCAATTTAGAAATTTGTGTCAATAAAAACTAGGTAACAGGAAAAATCTATCTAAACCAACAATTCAGAACATCCTCACACATTGTGTTTTGCTATTCTTACATTCCATAAAATATGAAGGGCACAGTGTTTGTTATGACTGAAGGGTATTATATTACAGATTTATTCCTAATTCCACATATTTGCATTGATCTCTTCATGTGAAATGTATGCGGAGATGTTGGATTTTATATTAAATATTTTGATACATGTTTTCTTTGCTTTTCCTACGCAGTCTAAAGAATTGGAAATCCAGACCCATTGTCACGTTGCACTGCACATTCAGCCTACCTGGCCAAGAGGCAAGCAATATAACTATGCATCAGGCACTAATGTAAAACCCATCAAGAATGCAGAGTATGCAGAACGCTGGGCTGGCTCAAACATGTGTCGTGTCTGTGGGGAACAGACTGAAACGTCTCTATGGATGGTGTGCGGTCATCAGACGCGTAACAGAGAGTGTTCGTACAGAGCACATTGTAACTGTCTAGGCTTGTATTACACGAGTCGATTAGAAGTAGAGCAAGTACCGTTTTACTGCTACAAACATGGAAAGTATCATCTTAATGAGATGAAAGGGGATTCTAACACAGGAGAATCAGATTAGCATTTTTATATGAATTGAATTGAGTGTTTTTGTAATGAAATGTTTAAATTGTAAATTTGAAAATGTCTATTTCGTTTACTGAAAAGCCATGCATAACTATTGAAATATGATATGAAAAAGCTATTATACCAGTGTTTAGTGCCACAAACATTTATCTGAATTAGTAGCTGACAGCGATTGGAATTTTAATCGATATGATTTTTACCGAATAAAGCTAATGAATCTGTTTTAAAAATATAATACAATAAAACGTGCGTAAGTCGAATATGTATGCTTACAGTGAACTACGCCTGAGCTACGATGTTATTACGCATTTTAACTAGCCTATCCAAATGTTGGTTACGGTTTATTATTTTCTCGAACTGGCCTGGACATGATTTTAATCCCTCTTAAACATTACAGAATAAAGCGATACTGCTTTTATGATCAGCACACACAATATTATGAATAGAGCTGCGATACGCATGATAGTCTACATCTAGACAGTGAGTATTTCCATTACTGCATATATAACATGGTGTAGACTAACCACTTGATGTAGACAAAATTTCACTGATTTGAGGTAGAACTCAAACCGTTTGTCCACCCTTGTAAAAGGACCGGTTTGATTTGCTTTACTTAACTTTATAAATGCAAAGGCTTCAAACATATCAAGCCTTATACTATAATTTTATAAACTCCAAATTGAGCCCAAAGTGAGCCTCCTTACAACAGCATATTATTATTAATACAAAAAGGTGTTGGTGGTGATGCACAACAACGCAACAAGTGATCTTCGCATCCTTTGCCTGATATGTGCATGCAGCGTGCAACCAAAATTGTATGTGCAGGCAGTGATCGATTTTGGTGATAAAATCTGTGTAGCCAATTGTTGACAAATTCCAACAGTGCATTCAAAATGATAAACTGTTTCATTGAAACGCATACATGTAGTATAAAACTGCTATACACTTTTTAGATTGTGTAGCAAATTCTGCAAAGTGTGAAGCATTTAGCGACGCGACACTGGGTAAATTGTACCCTGTGTGCATGGGCAAGACTACACAAGTATGCTTGAATTACTTTCACATGCCTCTTATTTCTCGCCACTTTGGATTGACTGAACTATAATATTAGCTAGTTTGCCATTGCAGTGATGTTTGTTCCAATTCAAGTGATCACCACACAACATTGCACAGTGCCTTGGTGGTAATGCAGGGTCAGAATTTCGAGGAGAATCTGAGAATCCATTCTCGCCAAGATTCCCTCTGGTAAAGTTGCGTAGAGATAGTCTGTCTACACACATTTTGAATGGAGAGGAGAATCCATGAATGGAGGAGAATCCATCGATTCTCGCAAAATCCTTTGTAGGAATCTAAATGGATTCTTGCAACCTTTGACAAAATTCTGACCCTGTGATGTTTGTATAATCTGGTAAGATCAAATTAATATTGTTTTCATGGTGTTCATCATTCCTTTGAATTTACCATTTTGTCACTGTATGCAGAAAGAGAAAGACCATTTTTGCTTTTGTTCTCGACAAGGAGAAAAATAAGCATTCATGAATCGGGAGCTACTTTTTCCCTTTTTGGACATCAATCTACTTTTTCCCTTTTTGGACAAAATTAGCTCCTGGTCCTATACTTTACTGTGCAAAAACTGAAAACACCAGGAGCTAAATCTTGGCAACCGTTGGGTAAAATCTCTCAAAGCCTGCTTATTTTTCTCCTTGGTTCTCGGTGTTGTTTTTCTGAACTTACGGTTAATTCCAATGGTAATAGACATCAAATTGAGTGTGTAAAGTACTTATTAGGAATTTTGTAAAAAGTATTGTAAATACAGAAAGTGTTTGTAATATAAAAAGACAACTTGTTCTCTGTACATAAACTGTTGAACGTTGACAATGATTGTATAGAGAAACATCAATCAACATTTCAGAAATGCTTTTAGAGGTGGATGTTCTGATCGCTTGAGCTTGTTTTGCCCCTCAACATATTTTGATAATAGAAGAAACCCCATATTTTTCTCATTATTTCTGTAAAATGTTTGGCGTAAGATGTTCCATTTACATGTTATATTCCAAAATGCTGTGAATTAATCCCAAAGGTGATTGTCCACCCGGCTAATTTGTGTACTACTCAATGGGGCAAATTTCATGTCACCTTGTGCTTATAAAATAAGAAGCATTGTAGTACGCAACTCAAAGTCAAACTTTGGAATACAACTATTTTCAGGATGACCCTTCATGTATTGTAGAAAAGAAAACACCAACTTTGAATAGCATTAACCACAGGCTGCACTGGCTTATGTGTTGCTAATTGTAAAAATGAATTCCGTTTTTGTAGTATACAACAGCACCTTGTCTGAGTTATTTATCCGTAAATGAAGAAGAAAAACATATATATTAGCTCTCTTATAGATTTTTATTGGACAAGGATTATGAAAGGTCATTAGTGTATATAGAGATAGTAGGGCTACCGGCTAAACATATGAAAGCTGAATGTAATCAAAACAATAATTTCTTGATCCAAGCATCATGTTCACGTTTATCCGAATGATGCAATGCACAATTGGTTGAAATGATCTAGAAATGTTTGAACTGATGATAGTACAGGGTGTATCAGAAAGAACTGTACCGTGTTTCTAAAATACATAAAAAATACAAAATGATTATTGTTTTAAATTTAATGACCTGCAATATAATGTTGAACATGTTTCCTATATTATATGTTAATTTCATTGAGATATCTCTTTTTGTTCTCGTATGGCAAGACATACTCGAAAATCGATGAAAATGTATATTCAATTTCGATCAATCCTCTCTATCTACCACTTACCCAACATTTTAAACAATGTAGCCCACACCACATGAGCAATATTCAAACCTCCCGCAAAAGAAAGGAAAGTTAAAACCACTCAAGCAGAACAAATCCTGGTTTATTTGCGGTTAAAAATCAACATTTATCTCCAAATTTCACCCACAAAAGTATGCAAATAATAAATAGTTATACAAGTGATGTGAAAAGTTGAGATATGGCGACCAAAAATAAACCCTGTCCCTATGGACGGATGGGTAAATTTTTTAAATTGATAATTTTGACCAAAAATGGAAATCTACCATTTTTACCAGAAAGTCTGTAATTTCCAACAGAAATGTACAATTTTCAAAATTTAAAATTCTTATGAAAGCTGGGCGTTTGCGCAAGATATCTGTGAAAACGGTTTGAACAATATCAATCGAATTCATACCGTAATAAATCATATTGCCTCGGTACAGTTCTTTCTGATACACCCTGTATAATGCTAATTGTGTAACTCGTACCACAACCTGAGTGATGGTTGACCGGTGCTCCACCGAAGCCCACCGAAGCCCGAATGATGGTGAGGCAGTCAGTACGATTGGTCCCTACAGCCTAGAGCGTTCCCCATCAGGAACGAGTTTTATTCGTCAACTATACCACTGCATAACTTTCTTTTGGTCATGAGTGTTTGTTCTTGCATTAATAGTATTAAACCGTTGCATGCATTGCCTATTATAACCCAACATGTGCATGGCGTGATTGCTGAGAATGCTCGCTCTCATTGCCACCCACGTTGTATACCAGGTCAAGGCTTTTAAATTATGATGCTACTTGTTACAGATAAGCCAACATTTTAAAACTTAGGGTAGCTAACTCGGCTCCTACACCACTGCAGACAAACAGCTGTAATACCAAATCATTTATATCTATGGTCACGCGTTATGAACTCGCCTCCCAATAGGGTGGTGCCGTTACATTTTTTAGTTTTATGCTGTCATTTCTTCAAATATTTTCAAAACCACAAAAGCTATCTCAACAAATTTGGTATCATTTTAAAGCCCTAATAACGAGCTATCTGTCTGCAAAATGGCATTGGTATAGCTAATACAGAATGGGAGATACAGCTGTTTGATGTTTGGGGACCAGGGGTGGTGCTGGAAGGGGTGTTTCTGGAAGGGGTGTTTCCTGTACAAACTCAATGGGGATAATCCCATGTTTTGTTCTTTTTACAATAACTAGTCATCTCCTAATGTTACAAACACCATTCTGGTCCCATTTTAAAGGATAATTAGTAGTCTTTAAGTATGTGGTTCAACAGACTTGTCAACTATTTGTAACAACTAATTAATTATGGATAAGACAATGAACATCAGCTTTCTTCCTATTCGCTACACAGTAAACATGAATAATCAGCCTCAATTTACCGGATTTATAAAAATGACAATAACAGAAAAAGTTTTCAACCTATGATAGCAAAAGTATACATTTTTGGAAAGCTTGTAACTAGAGGAATTCAGAAATGCAGTTTATATCAGGGAAGGGTTCATCCTTAAACAAATATTTTTGAAAATTTTAAAAATATATAAAATAAAAATTGGAGATATTCACTAGCCGGTATAATTACCATACCGACGTAGTAACTTTGACAATTATATATCATCTAATGGGTAATTTCATGAGAAATTCAAATATGTAAAGTAAATAATGATAGGGGTAGGTATAAAAAATATATGGATCTCAAATTAAAAATTAAAAACTCTGATATTTTCCCGAACATTTCCGATCATACCATTTTAGTTCTTGGTCGTACTATAATTTCAATGGCATATTTGGTTTCCTCATGCAATTTCCCTTCAGAAAATATATACTTTTACTACCTCAGAGGGGTATACAAGCAAATATAAATGTGTAAAGTTAAAATCATGTCGTGAAAGCCAAAATCCGTGTGTAACGCGAAAGGAGGCGAGCTTAAAACACATGACCCTATACTTTTTATACTGAGCTGAGACCACAACAAACACAAGTCTTTCCTCTACCTATTTGAAGACTTTCTGATAATTTTTGAATTTTTTTATGTTTTTCCTTATTTTTTGAAAATTCCCTCATTTTCACCTTCTGGAATTTCTGTAGACAAAAGGGATGGCGTTTAGCTGTGACACTTTATGAATACATTTATAAGCATATTATCTTAATTTCTTGTGAGTTTTTTTCAGATACAGTGTTTACTTTTTGATTTTTTTTCTTCAATTTTGATTTTAGGGAAATTTGTCGAAAGGCTGTATATAAGTCTAGAAACACTCCATTGAGAAAAAGTTACGAGAGAATTGTCTAAACTTAATTACCTTTTATATGACACCTTGTTTGTACAAATAGAACATATAGGGTTTTTTTTGTAGAAATTCACAGAATTTGGCAATATGGTGTTTCTAGAAAATAGTGAAAAAAGTACTAACATTCCCATTCAAAATACCATCCATCACCACTCAGTTGCGGATTTTTGTGTGTGTGTAATACCTTTGGCATAAAAATGAAATAAAAGTCTTTAGCATACATTGATTTTTAAAGTGGAGAAAAAAATGATTTACACAACTATGTGTTTGGGAATTCGGCAAAACCTCCTGTAGTAACTAAGTAAGTGAATGGGTTTTCAGTAAATCAAAAATGGCTTTTTGGAAAAAATTCAAACTTGGCATATCTTTTTTTCTGATCAATGTACACATCCTCTGCTATTTTGAAGCAAATCAATGCCGCTCATCGTAGCTGAGTTAGCCACCTTAATATATACATTAATTAATAATTGAAATGAAAATGTGAGATGGTAATTGATGAATGAATTGCATTTTTTAATTGACAAATTCATGTTATTCCTTTGAACAAAATAAGAAGTGTTATGCACAACCAACTTTGGACACTAGGAAGACATGCTAACCAATAACCAAAGACAACCATTCTCAATCAATTTGCCACATTACGCGCACATACTGTGCTATACCACACTTGCAGTTGGTGTAAAACATGATCGCACTTGACTGGATATTACTTGTGAGGTTCACATGATAAATCAATTTTTGACTGAGGATAATTTGTTTGATTGTAATTCAAAACGTGGACAGCGGATATGACAAGAATATAATACCGTTTAATTGTTTGTGTAAATAAATCACTTCAATCTATGTTTCAGTTTGTTGTATAAAATGAAAATAAAATGATAATAAATGTCACGTTGTAATATACTAAATTAATAGATTTGTGTGATGTCCTTCATTTTTGATGGCTATCTTATGGAAAGTGAGTGCAAAGTGTACTTTAGGTCCAGGTATGAATCAATGCCAGCACGTCACATGAGGTTGAACTCGCGTAAAGTATGCCAGCTCAACCTCACCCCAAAACGGTGCAACGGTCATCCGTGGTGCGCACTACGTAATATTGACCTCATGGCTCTGATTGGTTGGGGCTCAAACGTGAGAACTGAAAAACTCGTGAATAAACATGATTTTATTCACGCACCATCATGCCCACTGCGTCAATGGTTAGGGCGCAGCGGGACCACTGCATTAGTGGTTACGGCACAGCGTGACGATCGTTAAAAAAGCTTCAGTTTAAATTTGACCAATCAGGTACTTTGGTGTTGTTGGTTGGCGGTATTTTGTGAGTTTTCAAGCATGCGTGCGCAGCCTGATCGAAGTGAGTCCGCATATGTTGAATTGTGGCTAGGAGATTATGTGCAGTAGATCCATTACATTACATTGTAGAATAAAGTGGAGTTACCTATGAGTAACCTTGTAGAATTATAGCGGTGTTACCTATGAGTAACCTTGTAGAATAAAGCGGTGTTACCTATGAGTAACAAGAGAAGAAAAGAGGAGCTTCCCAGAAACCATTGTGGCTGGTCGCATTACTATGTCTAATCAAACGTGCACTCTCATAATTTAGTACATGGTTCCCATTCCTGGTTCAGAATAAACTGGGTAAACATGAATCGTTAGTAAAATAAAACACACCATTGCAAAGTTCTAGTTCTGCTCTATCAATTTATGTTATTTTTTTCACTAACGATTCATGTTATAGAGGGAAATATCACTTTTAAAAGCTCCAAAACATAAATATATAATGCATTGTGGGAAGGTTATGATTTCTGTCCGGTCCAAAATCCGATAGCTTTACTGCACCAGTGTGGGCACCTGTGTGTAAAATACACTTTTGAAATGCCCGCCTTGTTAGGCATATCATGCGTGTATGCTCCATACAGATATGGATCGATTACCAATCCTTTGTGAGTATTTCTGTACATGTGGATACATTCAACTATCTGACTCAAATGATGACAATAGCCGATCGAAAAGTATGGCCAGCAAGAAAAGGTCCTTCCCACAATGCATTATGCTTCATAGCCTCTAAATTTGTCAACAGCAGTAGTGTAAGTTAGTAAGACATGGTAATTTGATCGGACACACTGGTTTCTGGGAAGATACCGATATCTTCTCTTATGAGTAACCTATCACATGGTTGAAATCAAGCCTATCATGATATAATACACAATAGCTAACTAATAAAGACAAATGAAACATTCTCAGTTATTTTTTCAAACATTAAATGTGAGATAATGACAAAAGAACATCATTATTAGTATCATTACACAAATTTAGCAACAACAACAACAAATGTGGCTTTTGTGATAGTCGGACTAGAGTGTGGATAGTTTTCAATAGTGGAATTCAATAGATCTTATAAAAGAAAATATAGCAATTCTTGTTTGGTTTATAAAATGTTCACTTTAACGCAAACGAGCACAAAATATGTTTACCACAAACAATTTCAACCAACTAAAATTCTTAAGGAAGCTAATGAGATAACCTGTCTGCCTAAAATTGCACAGATTTTAAGATATAAAATCCTTAAGTTCTCAACTTTTTTTTACTCACCTGTACACATCAACGTTTTTTAAAGTTATTTTATAAGTCATCAGAGTTAATTTTACTATTGTTGTATGGTTCTTTTGTCTTTCAGTATACATAGGTAACACCAAGCTTACCGATGAGTCGGGTTTGGAGTTCCAGAGAAAAAATGAGTGACTCTAAACTGAAAGTCAAGCTCCGCTCCCCTCAGCAAAGAAGATCCCCCAGCAAGTACAGGATTGACTTTGAAGGGGACTTACAAAAGATATCCGTCAAAAGGTCTGGCAAGAAGAGAGCGGCATCACCAGCCGCATCAGAATCATCACACAGTCCGTCACCAGAGAGAGGGCGGTCTCGCGATAGAAAGAAAAAACCAAAGAGGGGACGGCGGGAGAGTAGCTCATCATCTTTGTCCTCATTGTCCAGTGTGTCAAGATCTAGATCCTCGTCAGCGTCATCATCTGCTGAAGGTACACATCTTTGTAAAATAATGATTCAGAATTCTTTGCGCTGAGTGGGATGACCCGCCTACTTTACTATTTTCAAATGAAAGTATGTAAAGTATTACAAATTTGAATTCCATGTTTTATTATATAAGTACTAGTTTAATTTAGCAATTCAAGATCAAACAGGGGAAGAACCTTCATAAACCTTCAGAATTCAAATTAATTTGACAAGATTCAAGTATTATCACTATTTAGATTGTGTATGAAAAAACCTACCTTTTAGTGAATCCATTGAAGCAATATTATGTGATATTTTTTCAAGTTTTTACACATTTTTCTCTCTCTCTTATAATGAAGTTTGACTATCAGGAAAGACTTTCCAGGACTTGTACATCTACTTTGACTGTATTTTCCGTAAAAAAAACCCATCACAGAACTTTACTAAATCATAATAGAAAATTGCTTCCAATTTAAGACATTTTTTCAACAAATTTGTTTAGATTTTCATAATAAAGCATTCCGTAGGGAGGGGGGGGGGGGGGGGGGGGGGGGGGTGTTGACTTGCAGTCATAACCGAAACACTGTAAGTGGCGTTAACACAGTGTCAAACCATGGAATTCTATTTACGAACTAAAAAACCACTCAGAAAATAAACTGTCCTGGTACCAGGAGAACTTATTTAGAAATCTGATTTTTGAAGTAATTAGGAAACATATTACTCTGTAACTTATAAGACATTTTAGTTTCATGGTCATAAACATAGAAAAATGCATTTCTAGGAAATAATCCAATTCCATGATAATGATCGCATAATATACTTTAACCCTACTACACCACAAGGCAACAACACGGCCAGTCTGTTTTTATAACCTGGCGTGCAAGTTTTTGGGCTACAAAATGGACCTAGGCTATATTACGAGGCGAATATACTGAGCCGAGTAGCATTGGCAGCCGTGGTGTAGTGGAATGGAGATTGGCTTTGGTGCAGGAGGTCCGTGGTTCAAATCCGGTGGGGGGTCGGGTGACCTTTTGGGTGAATTTTCTTCGTCGGAAAAAAAATCTGTTGCCGTGTGGTGTTATAGAGTTAGGGTTATAGGTTTTCCAATTTTGGGTGGGAATCAAGCGGCAAGAAACTTAATCCTGTTTTCTTGCTGAAATTCTTAACTTGGTTCAAACGAGTACCACTTATAGGCTAATAGGGCCAAAAAATAATATACTTTTTTGCCACTTAAGTAGTCCGTTAATCAAAGTGTCAAATACCAATCGCTATACTATCTCTGTGGTCCCGTCAATTTCGTGGCATGTAATTTTATAGTCTTGGCATTTATTACCAAGGTCATGATAATGTTGTTAGAACTTGATCTTTAAAAATGGAATAATTAACATGTAAGATAGAGACATAGTTTATGTAGCATGTATGTTTTGGGTAGCTTTACCTCACCCAATTATCCAACTTGTAAAGTATTACTGGTCCATTTTGAAAATATGTATAGTGTTTCTGATCATTATGTCATTTGGGATAAAGCAAGTTTGTTTCTGAATATGGAATTATAATCCTTGTGGTGAAATACATTTTGAAAAATTAATTAAAAAAGCAAAACACTTTTTTGCCTTAGTGATATTTATGAAAGGCAAAGAAGGAAAATGTTGAAACAAAAGTTGCTGTGTGCAGACTGTAAGTGGTCCCTTTAATTTTCACCAGTAATGCTTTCATTTTGGTGTAGCATTAAGTTATATATTTTTCATTGTAAATATCAATACATTTTTACAGAAGCAAACTTGTTTTCTCTCTTTTGGCTTTTGAACAGAGCTAGAAGTGTTCGGAAAATCAAATCGTAAAGCTGCGGCACCGTACAGGATAAAGGCAAACAAAGGCAAAAAACAACAAAAGAGCCATCGGAAGAAGTCGCATCACAAAACTACATCGTACTCCATAGAGGATGCTGTATATTTTCACACCCTGGAGGAAGGGGTGAACCGAGAGAAGCGAGCGGATAAGTGCCGGACCAGCAAGAAAGCTATTACTTTCATAGACCAAACAAAGAATAGGAGTACAACATATCTCAAGCGGTCTGGGAGTCTTATCTTGGCTGTGAGTTGTGTTTTTTAATTTTTTTATTAGGCCATGATATAAATTGAGGGTTGACCACCAGACGACCTTAACTCGCATTTTGGTTATTTTAAGATATTGGTACACAAAAAATCGTCGTCATCCAAAGTACCAAAAAGACTTACCCAATACTAAAAGCTAGTCCTATTTTAAAGTTAAAAGCACAGTTCATTAACACACATTTCAATGGAGTGCAGTTTATTTTTCACCGAATGTCCTTTTTGAGTAAAGGCCTTTAGGTTTGCAACCCTCGAAATGAGAGTTTCTCAGCTTCCCAGGTGATAGCTTTCCTTGCATGGATACATTTTGGAAATAATATTTTCACCATAACATTTTGAAACTGAAACAATGAAAGTGTTTGAATCTTTTAAAATCAAATCAGAACAGAAAACAATTATCTTAGGCCCCCCCCCAAAAAAAAAGTTGTGTTGCCCTCAGCGACCGACCCTAAAATCTCAAAAATCAGGGTCCTTTTTTCTTTTCTTTTTTACGATTTAAATTTGACCCAATTTGTCAAAATGTGACTATTTTTGAGCACATGTTAACACCATTTTTGCTAATACTAGGAAATAAAGTGCCTAAAAATAAAGTACTGGGATGTATATTTGATCCTAATTTGATATTTGAAAAGAATAGAAATGCCATTCACAGTATTTTGCAAAAGAACTCTCATGTAGAGTGTAAGCTTTGTGTAAGGGGGGGGGGGGGGGGTGCAACAACGCTAGGCTTTTGCTTTTAGTTGTTCCTCCTCCATCATATTACTTGTTAAATTGTTATTGTTGTCCTTGTTGATATGATTGAAAATAAATATTGAATTGAATATTATTGATTTGCTGACAATATCCTTGCAATTTTTCTTGCTGTTAACAGGCCAAGGAGTTAGAGATCCAGACCCATTGTCACCTTTCTCTTCACATTCAACCAACCTGGCCTAGAGGCAAGCAGTATCGGTACCTGTCTGGTAGTAATGTCCATTCTATAAGAAGTGCAGAATATGCTGATAGATGGGTTGGTCCTAATATGTGCCATGTATGCGGAGAGCAGAGGGAGACATCACTATGGTTGACCTGCAGTCATTCATCATCTAGAAGAAAACAAGGATGTACCTATAGAGTGCATTGTCACTGTATTGGATTGTATTACTCTAGTGCCATAGAACTAGGGCAGGTTCCATTCTTCTGCCCCAAACATGGAAAAGGGCAGAAAAGGAGTACTGAAATAGATTATGAAGAGATGCCTAACAGGTCAGACATGCGATTTGTCGATGACAATCTAGTGGACGTTAACGGTTCACAAAAGCAGTTGGTGGAACGTTCTAGTTCTGGATCTGTTCTGGTGCGCGATTCCAATACACCAATGGGATCAGAGTTAATACATGTGATTGATTCCACCACAGGTCTTCGGTCAGCTGTCAGGGTGGATTCCACTACCGCCTCTGGCACAGAGATGCTGCTGCATTTCCATAGTAGTATAGTTCAGTCAGCTGAAATGACTGGGGATCCTAACACTGCTATGGTATTGGAAATGCCAAATGACGCTTTACCGGTGCCTGAAACCACACAGGCAAATACTGTGGAGGCTAGTGGGGAATCTGGAACTGCGGTAGAGGCTAAACAAGAACAAAGGGAACAGAACGCACCCCATGTGGGACAGCAGACTGTTGTTCAGCCAATTATCAAAACTGAAGTTGACAGCGGTAATGAGTCGCAGCAGCAAATAGTGGAAGTGCCGATTACAGGTGGTGAACCCTATAGTATACAAGAATCACAGCAAGTCGTAGCAGTAGAAGAAGTGCAAGTTGAAGGGGGAGAGTCCAATGTAGTGATGGAAGGCAGTCAAGTGGTAGCTATTGAAGAGGTGCAAATGTCTGAGGATCCTAATGTAATACAAGGATCAGAACAAATGACTGTACAAGAAGTGGAAATGGAAGGAGAATATGTCACAGTGCCAGAAGGATCACAAATTGCTGGACAAGATGGAGGCCAAGTGCTTATGCAAGATGATGGGTCACAAATAGTTGTGCAAGAGGGCACCCAAATTGTTGGACAAGATGGAGCCCAAGTGCTTGTGGATGAAGATGGGTCACAAATTGTTTTGCAAGATGGAGCACAAATGATTATGCAGCCAGATGGAACACAAATGATTGTGCAACCTGATGGAACACAGATGATTGTTCAGCAAGAAGGATCAGATATGATAGTCCAAGATGGCTCTGAGATGGTTGTACAAGAAGGATCCGATCTATCTTCCGGTCAGTCTGTCATGTTTGTGTCCTCCTCAGAAGTCCAAGGTGATACCCAAGGCGGAGTGGTATTTCAAATGGCCGGCGAATCCTATCAACAGTCGGGGGAGCAAATCACAGTCTATTCACAACAGGCAACTGCCGAGTCTGATGACCAAACAGACAATATTGTTCCAACAAGATTGGAAAAAATAACACAAGACTCGAATACAATCACTGAATCGCAGCTGAAGGAATTGTCTGAATCAGGACAATTACCAGCTGGTGCTGAGGTTGTTCATGTGGTGGACTCCAATACAGCTATGGTTTTAGAGGTTCAAAGTGACGATAACATTCAGTCTCAATAGTGTAAATTGCATTCAACGAATAAAAACAGCCATCTCTCAACATGCAATTTTTTAATTCGCGGCAATCGAAAGACCCGGTGTCGATTAAGTCATAGTTATACAAAACACAAGCGCAAATTTGAGCACCAATAACCATGGCGTCATCGACACTTGGACTTATGATCGCCTTGAATTTTAAAAATTGCATGCTAAGAGGGGATGGCAGTTATTATTCGTTTTTGTGATAAGTATGAATATGATGTTGTATTCTAACTACGCGATTTGGACTCGATAATAATTTTTCTAAAATATAATGCACAATGTTGTGCTTGTGGGACTGATGACTGCTATCCAGTTAGTCCATTTTAGCTTTTTATTTACATTAACAAGGAAGTACAACAACTTAGCGATGCAGTCACATCTGTACACGCAATCAGGGGTGTGCCACTCAGCTTGCCGATCGGGAGCCACTTTTAAATTGAAATTTGGTCGGCATAGAATTGGTGGCGCTATACAGATAAGGCGTGATTGTAGCAGACGACGCGAAGCTGGCCACGCGTCTCTCAGACGACCCAATATGGCAGCGGGAGTGCACCATTTTGAATTATTTTTAACAGTCATCGCCCGGTTAACGATGAAAATTCTTCTAATTATGATGAATTTGTCAAAATGATAAGATTAACATTCGCGTTTAGGTATTATTCCTATACGAATTCAAAATGTAGGTTTCGCGTGGCCACCGTCGTCTGTGTAAATCTACCGCATAGATATTTTATGCGCTCCGCTTAGATGTCTATGATCTACCGCGAGAACAGCCCCACCGAACCCATGCCGACCAAAAATGATGTTAAATCAGGTTAAACGCGCTAAACCCTGGTCACGGACGCCTTCCGGACGATTACCATAATTTATGTAAATATGCAAAAGGGACCGTTTTCGCTACGTACATCAGTATAGCACTTCCCTATCCCAAAATTAATATAATCCCTGACACAATTTCAATCAAATCTGTTGAACCATAAAACTCTGGTGATTCAGCGTATTCTTTGCAAGCATTTCTTCAAAGTGGTATCATGGATACTTGAGTTTTTGACCATATGAGACCTGTCACCACAAAATGAGCGTTAAGTTGCCAGTGTGCATTAGGAGATATGGTCCAATGAACATGCCAAAAATCAATAGAAAACAAAGGCATTTTGCAACTTCAATTTGAATTTTGACAGGGAAAACATTGAGCAATTATGACGTGTTGCATATCATTTTAAAGCTCGTTTCCTGAGTATTCTGAATCTGGAGAAACCTTAAAATTTAATTTTCCGACTTAACTCTCATTTCGTGATGACAGGTCTCATATTTCAAACATACCTACATGTATGTAGCTAATGCACATATGATGTACACTTGTTTTGATAATGGCTACACATTTTTAATGATTTTATCAAATTGGGTCCAAATCAGTCTGATTGTAGAGTGCACACATGTACGGCACGGTTGCAACAGTTCAATTAGAAGAAATTGTCAATACACTCCACATATTTTGGTTTTGTGCTTTGCTTTCTGATGACCACAAGAGTGTATGAGTATAAAATCATTCATTTGTAGTGATATCATTTTATTTTTTATTGAAATATGTATAATAATAAAATTGTAAATAAATGAGTGCATGATATGTTTTGTTATGTTCATATATCAGACCTGCCAACTAGTACGATTTTCCCGTATTTAGTACGGAAATTGGATGAAAATACGACTATACGATTTGTTACCACAAAATTACGATTTTCCCTTTTTTCCTATGAAAAATAATAATAATAATAATGATAAAAACATAGCCAAATCTTTCCTTTAATAGTTTGAGTTGTTTTCATTCTCCAAAATATTTCCTTTTCATCTCAATATTGCACTATATGTATATTATTAACCTCTCAGTAATTAACAAAACCCGTTCAAAAACTCATCCCTGCAGGGTTCCCTATGTGAACAATTGCATTGCAGTCTATGAGCCTACATGAACTATACCCTTGGAGATGATATTGATTGTTAAAATGAATGCTAGCCTCAAAGGCTGCCGAAATACATGTAGTATTACATCTTACACGTGGAATTTGAATTTAATCACAGAGTAACAATGTGAAAGTCAAAGGTCATTTGACTGAGGCCAAGCTGCATATATATGCAAAAGGTGAAAAGGTCATACAGTACAATTCCATTTCCAATGTATGATGGAGGATAATAATTATTTTGCGTGAATATTTATTAGTGGCATTTTGACTAAGGTTCCCTTGTTTGACAAAGCTTAGAAAATGTTCAGGTCTACAATTGGATGAAATTAGGTTTCAATTGCACATTTGTAATTATGTTAATGAGCTAATTTGCATATTTTGCTATATTAATAGTTTTAGCTCTAACTCTAGCTAGGATGGTTAAACATGGTCAGCTCTAACGCTGGTCCAAATTAGCTCTCATTTTCATTTGTGTAAATATGATAATTAGCTAATTTGCATATTTTGGCTCAATACTTGAATTGGCTGTAACTCCTTAATGAAAGGACTATCTCAATTAAATATAACTCTTCAATGAATAGATTGACTAAACCTCTACAAAACTAGGATCGTTATACATGACTAGATCTATCATTGATCAATGTTAGGGCTGATTGGTATGGTTGTAATTATGCTAATGAGCTCATTTGCATATTTTAATCAATTCTTTGATTTGGCTCTGAATCTTGAAAACGTAGAGTGATAAGCTTCCAAGTAGGCTAGTATGGTAGGACATGATCAGCTCCACCAATGGTCCAAGCTAGATCTCATTTTCATTTGTGTTAATATGATAATTAGCTCATTTGCATATTTTGGCTCAATACTTGAATTGGCTGTAACTCGATAATGCAAGGACTATCTCAATTAACTGTAACTCTTCAATGAATACAATGATTTAACCTCTCATTATGTAGTATTCATGGATACCCATGTGCCACATATGTGGTGCACCATGGTAACGGTATAAACATAAGTGTTGAAGTAGATAAGATAGAGAAACTGATTGAAACTCGGCTCAATGCGGCATTTAAAATTCGTGACTTAGTATCAGAGGTATGGAAATGTCAAGGAAAAAAGTGTACGGTGTTATTTTGACAAAATACAGTTTTGTATGGGAAAATACAGCTTTTGGGATTTAAAATACAGTTTTGTGAGTTTAGAAGTTGGCAGGTCTGATATATGATACCAATAGAAGGGTGTTCTCATAAATTATGAATGTGTATGTATTGTATACTCCATACGTCATACACCTGTTCACTTGATGTCAGACATAGTTAACAAGGAGAAATTGTAACCATGTCAAATTCCAAAGAGAACTGCAGGTGGCTTGCAACCCAGAGTGGGAGTACGCTAGAGTGGCGAGTTTTCTGTGTTACAGAAAACAGAAGAAAATCCTGGAAATAGACAACAGGGAAAAACATCATTTTCGTCACTAAAAAAAGAAGAAAATGCTAATGAAAAGTATCGAATAAAATTAAATATCCACAAAATTAATTTATTTCATGCATCATATTACTTAAAAAACATTGTGTAACATTAAAATTAAATCCATGTGTCCGAGTCTAGCAGAACATACTGCACACTCGCCTGCATTGTGTCTGGGATTTTCCACTACCAGTGAGCTATACTGCGCAGGCGCGGTTTCCCAATTTAGCCTGCATTGTGTCTGGGATTTTCCACTACCCCAGTGAGCTGTTACTGCTCAAGCGCGGTAACCCAATTTAAGTCAGAAAACTGGTCAGCAGAGGTGAGCATGATTAATAAACTAATTGTACAAGTTGAGTCTTGTTTGTGCCCTGTTATGTTACATATGGTCTCGAGCGCATCGTATACTGAGCATTGAATACAACTTCTTATGCTTAAATTCAATGGCGACATCGAAGGTCGAATGTTGTAATTATATAGGTAAGTACATGTAGGTCTAGTGTTATGTAACATAGTTTGTATAAACACGAAAATGACTGTTTACACATGTTTTGGGCAGGGGAGGGGGCAAATGCCCCCCCCCCCCCCCCCTGACAGAAAAAACCCATTTGTGCCCCCGCCCCCAGCCCCTCTAAAAAAATAAAAAGGAGGAAAAAAAATGAAAAATCGGAAAATAATGATAAAAGACCCAGATGGCGGGCGGTTATATATGGGTTATAACCCATGAAAATATTCTAGACATCTGATTGGTGGATAATACATTACACAACACAAAATATTTTGGCCTATTTCATGCTTGACGTCATTCCCGGTCATTTTGTGTCTTTCAAAAAGTACTATTGACCGGGCGGTCAATAGTACTTTTTGAATAGACCAAAAATACCCTCCCTCGTAGGCTCGTGCGATCCCGGCATGGAGCGTCTTGAGAGACCTTGTATAAAACCTGAATATGATCGTCATTCTACATTTAAAGTTTTCTCTAATTTCTGCAAATCTAGAAGGCCCGCTAGAAGGCCCTACTCGGTATAAACAATAAATCGATTCCACCACCATCTGCGTGTACGGACTGCGCTCAGTGCACAGCAAAAGAGGAATCGCTTCAAAACAAGTAAACAAGTCGTCTGCATAGTCTGCATTGCATTATTATTATTTGGCACAGATCTTTTATCGGCTGAATTAACATTTCATTGAATCTTAGTCATGAATCATAAAGGTTTGTTGTCAATTCACCTGAGGTTGAGGGCATTCTGCAACGAGGTCTAGACCTCTATCGATGAGATGAGTTCAGCATCAGAGTAATTATTCCTCGGCGACTTGCTCGGAGTAAACTAACTTTAAAAAGTAAGCTTATTTTTGATTTTGTCGAGAATCGACTAGAATATAAATATTCACTAAGAAAGATGTGTTCAAGTGTGAATATTTTCATGCGTTATATAAAACAAATATGGACTGCTCTTTATTCGTGAAATGGGGTGAAATATTGTCCCTCGGTGATCTGGAGACCGTAAGCCTACTATTTTCCCTCAGCCTCCGGCTTCGTGAAAATAGTAGGCTTACGGTCTCCAGATCACCTCGGGGCAATATTTCACCCCATTTCCCTCATGAGCAGTCCATATTTGTATAATATTCAGCCCAAATAGTCAAAAAAGGCAAAATAGTACATGTAGTACATGTACTGTGCGATTTTTTTTTTGGCCGTGCGAAATTTTTTGAACCTCACGCCCCCCCCCCCCCCCCCCCCCCCACTTACGTGAAGACTGGGAAAAAAATTGGGGAAACCTTTTACCTTTTACGAAAATTTCAGAAATCTTGCCCCCCCTGAAAAAAATCACAGCTACGCCACTGGTTTTGGGGCTTTGGAAAAAAAACGCAAAATTGAACATTTCTTTCACAGAAGAACACAGAATTTGCCCTTTTAGAACATAGAAAACTTGCCACTTTAGAGTACGCCTTTTCAATTGCTTTATGTGTGTGAAAGAAAGATTTAATTTTGGCAATCTCTGACGTCACCGCACAGAAGTACCGGTTTATACAAGTATTAAAGAGTGTATAAATGGAATCCCTGTACTTTGAAAGAAATTTCATCATAATGACCATCCATGATAAGTATGGTAAACAGTGACCTATCGTCAAGATATTTCACGAATACACTCAGCACAAAAAGAAAGCACCCAGTTTTAGTTGAAGCTATTGTGAGCCTGATACCTTATGCTACCAAAGACTGCAACTGTAACGATGTGCATGTCATAACCCATGAGCTCCTATGCAGGCTTATGGTCACCACTCAATGTAGTAACATTATATAATACCGAATGGCTATTAGAAATAGAATTTTTTACATTATAACAAGAATTTAGTTACAAGTCTATCTGTAATGTCTGTGTTGAGTGTCACTCTTACAAAGAGTAAAATAGCCAGACAAAGTGTACATATAACTTGTGCATTTGATTGAAAACCATAGGAGTCATGTAGAATAGACCGTGTATTGATTACTTATAGTTCAATGTGTAATTTAATACGAGTGTATTGATTACTTATAGTTCAATATGTTGAGGGCTCAGAAACACAAGGCCTCATCTCCATTTTTTTCAAAAATGAGATTTTGGTATCAAAATTTTCAGAAAGAAATTCTCTTTCCAGTAACACACAGCCTTATCTCCATAACACAACCCCTTTCAAAGTTATAGCCAGTATCACAAGGCCTCATCTCTATCACTCCAATGTTTCTCAAAATGGTCAAAATGTAGATAAGGCCTTGTGTTTCTGAGCCCTCAATGTGTATGTGTTGTTTTTAAGAGAAATTAGACAAATCAATGCACATGTCCTGTTGTTGGATGTGTTAATAACCCATCTTCGTAGGGTATTGATTTTGATTATTTTTGAGAAACAAAGTGTACGCATATCTTGACCTAATTCACACGACAATACAAATCAAAATTCACAATTTTGTGCCAACTTTTACTGTCTTGAATATAATTTCAAAATAAATAGAAACATGTTTTAGCAAGTTTGGTAGTAAATTTAAGCAGTAAAAATGGCAAACCTGTACTGCACGAACAACAAATAAAAACAAAGCATTTATATAGTGTGTGAATGTACGCTGCTCACATTGAGTGCAATTAGGCATTTCCAATGCATTCTGCAGATCATGTTCCTATTTTCTGATTGGTTTGCTTTCTGATTTGTTTGAAAACAATTCAAACAGTTTCAAACACAACTGTTTGAATTGTTTCACTCAGTGTTTTATTACACCTAAACTCTAACCCACAAGCACTCGGGACAATGAGTGCATCTTTTCAGATTGATAGTTTCTGTGAATGATATTGAAATTTATTACTGTTTTAGAAGTTATATCATGACTGCGCTAGAGACTACACAGTCTTTTTATAATGTTTCCTGATGATCTATCTTAATCCAAGATGCACACAGCTTCAATAGAATATACCGGCTTAGCCATCCCTGTAATTTAAAAGTCACTAGTTAAAGTCAAATGGCTAATACAATACTATCATTTGTAAGCAATTATGTAATTAATAAGGTAAATCTTGCTTGCCAGGCTTATTTTGAGATATTTAGTGTGAACTAGCTTGTAAAGATAATGGAAAACATGTCTTCTTTTCCTAATATCTTCAAAAGTATGACTTAAATTTTCAACAATTAAGTATCAATTGAAAGGTTTTTTTAAAATATTTGGTCAGATATTACCAATATTTTTCAAAAGTAAATCAGAAGTATCTTTTTGGTGTGGTGCATCACATTTGCATGTTGAGATTGTGTTCAGTGAAACCCTTACCAGAATATTACCATGTATTTGTACATAGTATTATGAAACATTGGCAGTTGTGTAAATTGGAATTGTACAAACACATGTAAAATACAAATGTGATTTAATCCAGGAAGATCTGTAAATAATACTTTTGTAGCAAGTTATCAATGACAGATTTGTGAATAAAATTATAGCATTGAGTAAACGTGAACTACTTGTTGTGGCTTTTGCTGTATCATTTTGATGTGTAAGTACCACAATGTGACTAGTTGCATCAAATAGAACAATCTTATCTGCAATGAGTTTGAGAAATATAAATGATTTATGTCATGATTAATCCCTGCAGGCTGCAAGTAAAAGCCAAACAGTTGTCATACACTGATACGCATTTGTATGTTTCTGAAGACCTTTCCCCCAGGTAAATGGCTTGAACAAGTACACTAGTAACTTTTGTCAGGAGTGGCTCTGATTTCTCCAAGCCTTACAATTAAGTTATTTACCCAATGACATGCTCGTTCAAACCATTTTCTGATCAAAGGTCTTCAAAACCCTCCACTACCGTGAAACCATTGAGAGCGATCAACTCCTGAAAGTCTGGGGCCAGTATGTTGCCAAGTGCTGCCTCCATTTATCCACAAAGGACCAATGATAATAATGAATGTGCATACATCGCCCGTCTGTGAAAAAAACCCACTTGCCTGTCTTACATGCTATTTAGCCTGATGTGCAATTCAATACAGGTTGCCCCCTTTAGTGATACAAAATAAGATTTTAACTGTTATAGGAGGTTCTGCCTAACTTCACTGATATGACATTGAGTTGACTTTTAGAAATAGGTTCTGCCTAACTTAATTGATTTTAATTGATAATTAATTGATTTCACGAATAGGTTTAGCTCGACTTCACTTGGTTCTGCAGAACTTAATTGATAAGAAATTGTGTTGAACTTCATGAATTGATTCTGCCTAACTTAATTGATGAGACATTGAGTTGACTCTAGAATCAGTTCTGCCTAACTTAATTGATATTGTGTTGACCTTTATGAATAGATTCTGCCTAATGCTCGAATCATACTAAGGTCGCTTTGCGATTAAATCGCTCCTATGACAAGTTTTACGTCATATAAAAAACCCCGATACATCGATCAAGAGCAAGAGATCGCTTAACTGGAAATGAACATCCTACTTTTTCAACCAATGGGGGAGGTTATTTTGCCTCTAAATTAGCATAACCAATCAGCAGCCATAATCCAGGTTGTCGTCTGTGTTTACCAAAAAAAGACCTGAAAAGGCATGCGACTACCAGCGATTTAGTAGCTCGAGGCGACCTTTGCTCGCACCAAAATGCTTCGAGCTAGCGATTATTGGTGAAGCGACCAGCGACCGGCTAGTATGATTCGAGCATAACTTGATTGATTTAATTGTGTTGACTGTTGACCATGATGAATAAATTTTGCCTAACTTAACACTTTTTGGATGGAAATGTGTAAAAAACTATCCGGGGGTGGAAATGGGCAAAATTTAGCGAGGAAAACTGGACTTGCCGTCGACAGGATTCAACCCGGGTCCTCCAGCATGGATCACAGTGTCTTAGTCTACTCGGCCAAGGGTCACACGCCCGCAATTAACAATTACATGAGCATTTATCACCAGGCGAGATAGACTGAGGCGACATGTGCTGCCAGCACAGTATTCAAATGGGATTTCATGGGGTTTGGGGCTGTTAAGGTTAATTGATTTAATTGTGTTGACCTTGATGAATAAGTTCTGTCTAACTTAATTGATAAAACATTGTGTCAACTTTTATGAAAGGGTCTGCCTAATTTGAATGATCAACAAAATTTGTGTTGGAAACGTTTTGCCTAACTTTACCGATAAAACATTGCATTGCTTATAATGTACATTTATGTAATTGCGCAATGAGATGACACTGGGGAATGGGTCCACCGGCATGGTTAGGGTCAAGGGAAAGATAAATAGCAACAGAAAGCATCTTTGATGAAATGCATCACATAATATTATGCTAAATATCTAAATGAACTGATAGTTGCTGTAGAGGTGATGACATAAGATAAGTTGGTATTGCAACTGACACAATGTAAGAATATATTCTCTATACTTTTTACTTTTACTGATAAGACAGAAAAGGTCGTTTTGTGAATAGGTTCTCCCTAACTTTACTGATATGACATCTTTTATTGATAGACATTGCCTAACTATTTACTATATTTTAGAGATGGTGAAACATTGCACTGGGTGACTTTATTGGAAAGTCATTTCATTGGCTTTTATGGAAATGTATATTGCCTAACTTTACTGATGAGACATGCCAACTTTTATTGACATTACTGCCTAACTTTACTACAGTTAAATCAGTTCCAAATTGGTGAAAAATATGCGTTTTTTATCTATCCGCGTGCAAAAATAATCCAGGCACACACTCGCGACTTTGGCATATGCAAGTGTCACGCATACGATTGGCACTGTGCAATGTTGAATTCATTCTCTGCTGTAAACAGGTTCGGCAGGCAATTCACTAAACTTTTATAGAAAAAGAACCATGCAGGAACCTCTTTTCCATCATGACATGGCTGTTGGAATGCCATGGGAAAAATCCTTGTTTGTAACCCCCGCTGTGATAAGTCAAGTATAGTCACGCCAATAAATATGTTCAGTGGCGGCACTATGGGGGAGGGGGCCCACTCCAATCATGACCTCCCTCCCCCTCCCAGTCAGCTCAAGCCCCACCCCAAATCAATCGAATATGTGGAATTTTAGTGTCAAAATTTGTCTGAAAAGTCTTAATTTAGAACAAATTAAAGGTAGATGACCCGATCACATTTTCGTAACACAGAATTATTTCAAACATACGGAGATTTTCATATCATATGAAAGCTCATATTTTTCTCATCATCATACTGAAATTGGACGGCCTAAATCGGTATAATTACGGAGAAATCGATGAAATAACGTCGAATTACCGCGAATGGTGGTAACCACCGATATAGTTTGTGTACTACTCAATGGGTACAGTTCACAGCATCTTGTGCGTCTAAAATAAGAACCAATAGAGCTATGCAACTCAAACTTTGGAACACGACTTTTTTAAGGATGACCTTTCATGTAGAATAGAAAACTTCAAGTTGAAAATCGGAATGTGATCGGGTCATCTACCTTTAATCTAATTTCAGGCAATTTTTGCAATAAAAGCCAAAACATTTTTGTTTCCCCCCCCCCCCCCCCCCCCCCCACCCCCCCCCCCCCCCCCCCCCCCCTCTCCCGATTTTGATGCTGGTTCCCACTGAATAAATATGTTACTCGTGGCAGGAGTAGCAATAACAATAAAAGATGCCTTGGATTTATTCACCTCTTTAACTCTTTTTTTTACAAAAAACATTTCACTCATTCATGCACTGATATAAATGTCATACATTTTACATTTACTCCACAGATGATCATCACAAGCATAAGAAAAGGAAAAAGGAGAAGAAAAGAAAACACAAGGTGAGAGATACCATCATCAGTACTGTAACACTCGGTGGGGGAGGGGGCAGATTACCCCACTGACTGATGCATTACAGGAGTAAAATGAACAATTGTGCTTAAATAATGAGGCCATTTATTTACCCCAGGAATTATCTCTCTACCTTTCCCAAACACTTCCATTTAGGAGGAAAGCTGTAGCAGGCCTTGAAATAAGAAATGAAAAGGGCAGGCAATTTAAAGGCATATTATGTGATCTTTTCCAGAGAGCGCCCTCAATTCATGATTTTTTTTAGAAAGTAGATTTTCTTGCAGATTTACATTTCTGATCATAAATCGTACATACATTCCAAGTGATACGATTCCTAATTACCTCAAAATCAAGGTTTTAGAGTGAATTTAGAGTGAAAATATAAACTGTCGTGAACTCTAAAACCATGATTTTGAAGTAATTAAGAATCGTATCGCCCTGTAACTTGGAATGTATGCACGATTTATGATCAGAAACGTAAATCTGCAAGAAAATCTACTTTCAATTTTGTTTTCGATGTTGAGGGCGTTCCCTTGAAAGATCACATAATATACCTTTAAGGCACTTTGAAAGGGGCACCAACTTTATCCAAGGCCATTATGTACTTTTGAATGGAGTGAAAACAGCCAGAAATTGAGGGCATCAAGGCTACTAGATGGGGCATCGAAGGCAATGGCCTTCGATGCCTTCGATTAATTCAAACCCTGAGCTGTAGAGTATCATTTATTGGTATACTATTAGGCCAAACAAAATAATAGGTTCGTCTCAAAGCTTGCGCGCGCATTGGTTTTGAAATGCCAAAATACCGCGTCTGAAATGCAGGAAATTGTCAAATCAATTTTTTTTTTCCCTACAAATTTTTATTTCAAGTTTTTATTCAAAATATCGGCAGATTTTCCTTTTCTCAAACTTTTACATGACTCAGTTCTTCAAAAAACGCTGCACAATTGTTCTTATACACAAGTACATCACAATATTCATTTCAAATGTAAAAACAAATATCAGAAAGTGTCAACGGTTGCAAATAGTAAGAGTAAAAATTGCCACACAAATAAAAAAAATGTAAAAAAAAAAAAAAATGGAAGACAAAAAACAGCGCGCGGCGCCCGATTTTGAAGCCTTCGCAAGCTTTGAGACAAACTTTTTTTTTTGTTTGGCCTTAACATTACTCAATTTACGTTGCTTTATGGAGACAAACAAATCGTCCATGTGACGTACACAATAAGAGCCAAACTTACCTCAAAATTAAGGTTTGAAAAAAATTGACATATTTGTGGGTTTTTTTATCAAACAGAAACACAAGAAAAAGAAGAAAAGGAGCCGTAGCAATAGCAAAGATGAACAGAAAGATGAACATAAACCATCAACATCATCCTCATCATCTGGACCAGTACAGTTATCAAAGGTTGGTTATAAATTAAATTAATTGTATGGAAGGTACACTTGTTGGTCAGTCTGTGTTTTGGACCTTATTTCATAAAGTTGAAATTTCTTTGTAAGTTCAGCTTATGAAGTAGGACCCATGTCTAAAATTTGACATGGGTCTGATTTCACGAGGATTAAATTAGGAATGCTTAGTTAGTTGACATTCTTCATATCGAGAAGCTCAGAAGAGTCACACACCTAAGCAGGCTTGGAAATAGCACCCGCCCGCCCATAGCGGGTAACTTTTGCATCGGGCAGGTGACGATGCAAAAGTACCTGCCCGACTGGCAGGTAAAATTGTTCAAACTCGCAGTATAAATTAATTACACTAGCTGGTGGAATTTCTTTTATGAAATAGGGCCGTGGAGAAATGGCTGGATTGGGAACAAATCATAACTGAATTGGGGTATTAATTATAAGGAGGAAACAAAAAGATTAGTCTCAGGTGCTGCATTAATTTAAGACTTACCCAAAGCTTCCCCTCAGTATGAACTTAGTTATGACCAGGTTTGAAGTTTGCTATGTAGGTAGGCTAAAGAGTAAAGATAGGTTCAAAGTTGAAGTCTAATTTATGTTTTTTATTTCAGTTTTTGGGCCACAAAAGTCGCAAAGACAAAGATCATCAAAGTCACAAAGACAAAGATCATAGAGATACAGATCGGAGCTTTATCTCGGGACAAAAGATTAAGATGAAAAGGAAGAAAAGTAGCAAAGATAAAGAGGTAGGTAGATAATAATTAGGAAATCAAAATTTTGAAAACAATTGTGACCCTTCACCAAAGAGGACATATTGGCTGCAAGTCTCCAATCTTGATTTATTAATATCAAATTAAAGAAAATATCATCAGCTTTAAAATGAAGCCTGGTTGAAGGATATCAGAATATTTAAGTCACAAGATATGATTTTGAGAAGAATGTTTTTTCCTAGTCTTTTCATATTTCACTGACCCCAGTTTTGCAATATTTCCCCTTAAGTACAATTTAAATAGACATTTTATTATTTTGTATTTTGCAGAGGGATCGCAACAGACAAGAGCTGCTACAGTTTTTGAATTCCACTATGTAATTATAATGCCAAACAGGATGTTGTGTTATAAATATAGATTGACAACATAGATTCATATATGTACAGGGTGTATCATAAAAAAACACTTTATGCATTGAATCATACCTCTAGAGAGAATCAGCTATCACCGTAAATTTTGAGCAATGTAGACTTAAAATCAATGATTTTATGACACATCCTCCAAAACCCAATTTACATAATTTTGTAGTACCGGTAATGCAGAGTTGTTAGTCTTGAACAGGTGGCTAGTTCACTCCTCGGATCTCACACCATAGATTTTTCTTTTGGGGATAATGCTATTTTTCAGCTCCCCAAGGCAAAGTCTTTCAGGTACCGCAAGGTGATCTGCAGGATCTAAAGAATTGAAAAACGGAAAAACAACCCCTGTTTTACAGGCGTACGGACCTGTCAAGTAGGGTCAGTCGGTCGGGGTTTGTTTTTGTTTTTGAAACCTAAAATGGCACCAAAATCTGCAAAAAAAGGGGGGTTACAAATGCGTGGAGAAAAAGAAATCGACAAATTTTCGGCCAAAAAATGGCTGATTTTGCATGATTTGTGAGCATTTTTTTTTTAAATCTTGAATAACGCAAAAAGTGGGTCGGTCGGGCCCGTAAAACAAGGGGTGTTTTTTCCTCGCCTTGTTACAGAACAATGTAAATTGGATTTTGAAGTTGCATTGGTGACCCTCATTAATCATATTTGACAATGAGATACCCAAAAATAATGGCACTTTCATTATGTCTTCATATTATATTAGGAGGATAGGTGATTTTGCATAGTTGTGTATAGGCCTACCGTTAACACTACCATACATTACAAATATTACATTTTTTAGTGAGAGCAATAAAACACGGGCACATATTTATATAAGTAATTTCAATAAAGAATTGAACAAATGAATGTATTGTTTTACCAGTATCTGGTCTTGTCGCTTCAGTATTTTATTATTAGGGGTCATCTAAAATAGTAAGAATTTCCTTTGGAAATCTTTGTTGTGTATAATATAATAAATGAAAACTTTCAAAAACTAAATGTTTTTTGAAAACATAGAAATAATTTGATGACTCAATATAGAGGTTGGTCAAACTAAGCACGATACAATTTGAGAAAATATGGATTTTGTTTTGATATTACAACCTTTTCCCATTATTAAGATGTAAAAATCTTAATAATGGGAAAAGGTTGTAGACCAAGTTATACCTTTTTAGGTCGTCCGTAGGAAGAGACCTTATGGCAGCATCCTTCGTGTGTAGTCTGTGTGTGTGTGTAGTGTGTGTCAACAATTTGGTATACACTTTTTGTTACAATTTGGTATACACTTTTTGTTTTGTCCATTTCTTTTCCATACAATGTCCAATTGCAATCAAACTTCGGTCATAGATGCAACATGGGAACCTTCATATGTTAATGAGGTCAAAGGTCACATACCAAGGTCATCCGAGGTCAAGATGTATATGTGAAAGTGGCTGCATGTAAAATTGATTACATTTGTCCATTTCTTTTCCATACAATGACCAATTGTAACCAAACTTTGGTCATAGATACAACATGAAAACCTTCATATGTTAATGAGGTCAAAGGTCACATACCAAGGTCAAAGGTCATCTGAGGTCAAGATGTAAATGTAGAAATGGCTGCATATGTAAAATTGATTACATTTTTCCATTTCTTTTCCATACAATGTCCAATTGCAATCAAACTTCGGTCATAGATGCAACATGGGAACCTTCATATGTTAATGAGGTCAAAGGTCACATACCAAGGTCATCCGAGGTCAAGCTGCATATGTAAAATTGATTACATTTGTCCATTTCTTTTCCATACAATGACCAATTGTAACCTAACTTTGGTCATAGATTCAACATGGAAACCTTCATATGTTAATTAGGTCAAAGGTCACATACCAAGGTCAAAGGTCATCTGAGTTCAAGATGTAAATGTAGAAATGGCTGCATATGTAAAATTGATTACATTTTTCCATTTCTTTTCCATACAATGACCAATTGCAACCAAACTTCAGTCATAGATACAACATGGAAACCCGCATATGTTAATGAGGTCAAAGGTCGCATAGAAAGGTCAAAGGTCATCTGAGGTCAAGATGTAAAATTTAGTACACTTTTTTTTTGTCTCTTTTTCATTTTTTTTGGTCTCTTGTTCATTTTTCCATACAATGACCAATTGCAACCAAACTTGGGTCACGGATGCAACATGGAAACATTCATGTGTTAATTAGGTCAAAGGTCACATACCAAGGTCAAAGGTCATATGAGGTCAAGATGTAAAATTAGCTGCATATGTAAAATTAATTACATTTAAACAGGTGAAGTACAATTGCAACCAAACTCCAGGATGTTTATTTTATTTTTTATATCCTGGATCCGCTAGTGGTCTAACCTCTTTCTTTCTAGATGCCTGTGGTTTGAGATCCACCCTGTTTTTAATCTACCCATATAAACGGACGACCTATTTGGGACCGCTGTCCCTATTTTTTAGTTTTAACGGCAAATATTCACAATCACAATTTCTCACTTTGGTGACAATGTCATAAGAACTTATGCAAGCCCTAGGGAGGGGGGCCTTGCATAATAATAGAGGACTAAAGAAATGTCAAATAGGGGGATGGTTTTAAAATCAGCAGATACATATTCCAACTTACAAGGCGTCATATCAAAAATATGTCTTGATAAAGATGTGTTGTTGTTCAGATAAATTGATAACGGTAAACAGATTCCCCAATATTCAGGTGGTCTCATAGCTAGAAATAAGTAACGCTAATAATCTGTATCTTGGTTGATACAACTTTTTCTCTATCGAGGCCAAATGGTTTTGTACCTAGTTGTAAAAAGATGATTGTATTATTTCGTTTTTTCTCACAAATAAATTTGTAGAACTGATCTTTTTTATTTTAATGTTTCCTTTATTTCACGTGCAAATAGTCCAACCCAACTACCGTATTATCCCTATTAAGCGCCCATGCCCTTATAAGCGCCCACCCTGTTTTCTCAATGACCACCAACAAACAATCCCTTATAAGTGCCCACCTTTTCAATTACCGTAGCACTGTACACCAAAAAGGTACAAAAGGTACCGTAACTTAATAAGCGCCCACCCAAAATGACTTTGTTAACCGCCCTGGGCGCTTAATAGGGATAATACGGTACAATAAATTATGAATAGGTAAGATGACAAATATAACATTTTTCTTTCGAAAACTGTATGTTGAAGATGGTTGATTTGTTTTATTGTGGTGACGGCTTCCAAAGGGATAACATATTTCAAGCTGTTGTATTTAATATTTAGTTGACAATCATGATTAGCCCTATTCACTAAAGTCACGCTATCATGAATAGCATTTGATTATGGAGCACAAATAATGGCATCTATAAAAGTATCGCTGTTTTAAGATTCGTCAAAATGGGTTCCTCTAGTTCTAAAATCGGAAACGATATGCCAGAGTTTATGAATCTACTATAGAGGAGGGGATGGGTGTTAAAATCAGCTGATACACGTTTCAACTTTAGATTAGGCTATATTAAAGCTCCCGCTCGCGTTAGTTAATTGGTGCGCGTTAGAAGAAAAAAATTATGAAGAAAAAAAAAATATATATATATATATTTATTTTTTTCAACAACAAAAAAATAAATCAAATTGTCCAAATACAAAAAAAATCCCAAAATTTCACAGATTTGTCAGATTTTCATTGATCACATCATTTTAAATACAAAAGTTCACTTTTACTAGGATTTCAATATTTTACATTTATAAAAATTTTAAAAAAACTTTAAACAAATCGCATTCCGCATTAGGTTTTGAAAAACTGAAGAGCTTTGAGACAAAAGGTTTTTTTAAATATAGCCTTACAGTGTACATTTGCATGGCAAAGCTTTTACAAACCAACCTCTGGAGATCTCTGGTTAAATTTTGATCTGTAGACAAAAACAAACACTTCATTTATTTTCACAGCAAATCTGACCCCAGAGAGTTGTTGCATCAAAAGTATATATGTCTTAGCCGATTTCTTGGTGACATGACATCGATCATCCTAAAGTAAAGGCCCAAATTAAACTCCATTAAAAAGTTAGGATTTTGTTTTAATCGCCAATTTTTCAAATATTTTGTGATACATTCATATTTGTTTCAAATCAATGAAAGGCTGAAGTGTTCCTCTTTCCGACAAAACCTCATTCATAGCAATCTCTTGTTTCAGTGTTTAGCCACCTGCTTGAGAATGTGGGAAAGTGTCATTCAAAATGTGCCAAATTCACTACTATAAAGTGATGCTCTATTGACTTTTGAGCACAAAAATAGTAATGATTTTGGCACATTCAGCTTTAGACCTCCCCACATTATCAAGCAAGTGGCTTAGCACTGAAACAAATGATTGCTACAAATTTGGTATCACTGTAAAGATGAATACATCAGCATTCTTTTTATGTGCAATATGAACATCAATAGAAATAAGAAAGTAGGTGATTGAAAGAAAAAGAAGAAAAAAATCAGATTTGTTTTTAGGAGTTTATAATTTGATTACTCTCACAATACTTTGAAATCAACTAAACACATCGCCAAAAATAAGTCCCCCCTCAAAAGTTCGTCATTACATCGTAAGGTAAAACTCTGAGCCAAGAAGGAGATTAGATGGCTGAATGATCATGAATTGATTACACATTAGAGTAATGTTCACTTGGTGGGTATTTTATACTGCACTCAACCACGGGTATTTATCCATTAGTAAGAAGCCATTCATAAACTGTTGTGACTTTTGAGAAGGGCAGTCTTTGTCTTCTATTTGAGCTCATTCAGCCATGAAGTCATGGACATCTTTCATTTTCAAACAACACTTAGGAAACAGTCATAGGATTATTTCTAAGTAAGTTTTATTGGTAAAATGTTTTACCTTACGATGTTATGACGAACTGTTAAGAGGGGGACTTATTTTTGGTGATGTGTTTATCTCTATCTCATGCATGTATTGAGCCATGTATCACACACCAGAAATGAGAAACCTAAAATTGGTTTTCTTATTCTATTAATATCTGTGAAGGCTTTATTTATACAAAATTATGAACTGCTTCCGGCATATAAAAAGCTGGGTACATTATTGTACGCACATTGATAATCAGTACATATATCCTGCAGAAATAAGTTTCATTACAAACTAATATGTGACGTGTTCTACCGAAACCAGACACAATTGGGCAAGGCATCACAATTGAGTTAGTAATTGATTATTCAATTAGAGATCTTCAGCTTTACAGTGGTACCTCTCTTTTTTTAATCGGAGTTACATCATTTTCAAGTTCGTCTTTTACGGTCTTTATGAAAACTCCAAACTGAGATATCGCCCTCTAAAGTTACTAGAACTAGGCTTTTTACTAGAACTAGGCTTTTTTTTAAATCTGAATCTTTCACAATATTGTTATAAACACTCTGAAGATTAATTATTCACCAGAAACTCAAATTCCCCCAAAAATCACCCCCAATTATGTTTTGGGCTATTTCTCAGTTTGGAGCTCTGCCCAATTCCGTCTGGTTTCAGTAGAACATGTCACATATGTAGGGATATTCAATTGTACATGAGCCAAAATTACTCATAAAACGGAATCCCCATTTGCAACATATTGTAGGTAGACGAAAATTATTGTTGTGGTTCTGTCAAAACCTCATGTTTTTTCAGCGCTTCAGCATGTATTAAGGAAAACTACCCAACAGTTATGCATAGGAAGTGTTGCTTTATACATGTACAGGGCTTTCATAGGAATTTTGCATTTTGAAAAGGGGACGTTTCTGACAGAAATGATGGATTCTTTTGTAAACATTCAGGGTTCAAAGGAAGTTCTATCCTTCATGTCTAGGCACATAGATGAATTTTGTAAAAATACAAACATACTTCCAAATAAATCCCAATGTATAAATTAAGCCTAACTAGTATTTGCAAGGATATATACATTTCAAATATTGTCAGGATTGCAATTTTTGAATTAGCAGAGATCAGAATTTTGTATAGATCTTAAGATGGTTGTTAATATAAAATTGAATATAAACTATAATACATTTATACAAATACAAAGCTATCACGGGTCTATGATCTCATTAATTACATTATGATAACTTAACACAAATTAAATTCTATCATAATTATATGTATAATTAATAACTTAAAATACAAATAAAATAATTTCATTGGTCAATAAAAAACCCAGCTCCATCATCTGAACTGATCCAGAGTTCAATACGCTAATGTAATGTTACCCTCTTCTAAAATTGGTATTGTGGATTATGATAGTAATATGGTAACAATAGTAATATGTTTTAGATCTACAGTCATAAAAACAAGGTAAATTACAAGGTAATAAATGTGCTTATAACTCGTGGTACCCCTACTTGAAAATATCAAATTATTTTTTATAAATAATTTAAATAAATATATTTGAGATATTGCTTGTGAAGAACTTCTTCAATAATCCACCATTCTTAGTGTGCAATATCTCAAATCAAAGAAAGAGACATTTTTCAAAAATGTTATAATTTAATATGTTTATGTACGAGTTACACTTGTCGAGTTATCAGCACATTTATTACCTCGTTAAGTTACTTTTGTTGATGACTGTATACAATGCCTTTCTCTAAATGGTCCCAATTTGTTGCTATTGGTGAATCATGCAGTTTCATCTAAACATCCGACTGTAAGGAGCAATAGGATCTATCCTATTCATAAGCACTTTGGCTGTATTCTCCCCTGTTTAGCACATCAGCTCCCAAAATCCTGTGTATGGGGTTGTGATATCAGAAGGAGAGCTAGGGAAAACAGGAGATAGTTGAGAAAACCTGTCAGAGCAAAGAGGTAGGGCATTTGCACTTACAGCCCTGCCCAGTGCGGAAGGGGATTGAGCCAGCCAGAGGCATCAGTATTTCAAGGCATGTCACCACCAGCTCACACACAAACTATTTCTCAAGTAGGATGTATGGTGTATGGATTGTTTTAGTTCTGGTACCAAAGCCACCGGGGATTGAACCCTGGACCTTACTGTTGCAAGGCGAGCAGCAGTCTACTCTTAACATGCCATACATGAATTGAACCTGATTAGCACATAGTTTCGATTTTATTGAATCACAATTCACAACCATGTAATAAATCTCTGAATATTTCAAAAATAATTACAATAATTCCTACAAGTATAAAAGTCAAAATCATCAAGGTCATGAGTTAGTTGGTGTCTGCAGTTTATATCTTTTAATCGGGTGATCTCTCAGTTCCTTTTTCGGCAATTGTCGTTTTGCTATTTTGTTATCCACAGATGCAGATGGTGTTTCATCAAGTCTCTTTTGCAGTGGTGTCATTGAGGTAGCCATCTTGTCCTCCTCGGGGTCAGGTTTGCTGATGATGTTATGGGTGGTCGTCTTGGATGTGGAATTCTGCATGTTGATAGCATCGTGAAGTCTTGTGGCCTTGTCCTCTAACATTGGAAGATCCTATTTGATAATAGAAATATAATATCAGAATAGTTATCTTTGTTTAAAAGTTACCATAGCTGTGGTGCAATTTGGGCATTTTCCTGAGCATATAGCTTTTTGAGGCACTGTGAATGGGTAAAAATGTTTGCATTTGTACATATCAAAATGATTTGTGACCAGAAGCCACATATTATGTCATCATTTTCAGTCATTTTAATTTGAAAATTATGCTTAATGTTTGATAACGAAATGTAGGAAAGGTTGTGTTTTCTTAGCGTGCACTATTTGAGCTACTACACAGGGTAGTATACAAACTCAAGGTTTTTTCTATGGAAGGGTGACAATTGTGGAATAACTTTATTTACCTTTGACAGGGTGGAAATCGTCTCGCCACAAGATGTCAGCCTGTTACTCAATGATTCTGCATCTGCAAATGAAATTATGACAAAATTGGTACTTAATTGTTGTTTATTTCCATCTATGCATGTTATAGTTGTACAGAGTAATCACCCATGGGTGGGTCAAATTTGCCCAAATAGCAGCAAGAGAAGATTTTTGTGAATTTTAGTTTCAATACATGGTAAATTTTGGAAAGAATAGAGTGCTAAGTGCACAGTAGATCTGGCAAAATTCATACTACAAAAGATTCATGGTACCAGGGAGAAGACAACCAAAGACATCAAAGGACATCTACAAATCATTGAATGGACTTAAAATGTAGCATAAGCTGCCCTGAATAGACAGACCAACACGGAGAGTAGAGGTGGTATAGTGGGACATTTTGTGGAGTTTTATTTTCACCCTTTTAGCAGTGAACAATGTAACCAGTGGCATAGCCAGAGGGGGGTCCAATATTGACTGTCGTGTCGGTTGAGATTGGCACTGTCGGTTCATTTGACAAGAGGAATCATGGAATTATGATGGTCAAAAGTACACAGATGGAATTTTTTCACACGCTATGTGCGCATGTGTCCCCAAAATGCAATATTTGTTGGTACAAGCTTATTTAGAGCTAAAATGTACCTCAATCATATCAAAAATAAGTGTAAAGTTGAACATTTTCGCGCACTATGCGCACAATTCTTTAGTCAGACAATCTTGTCGGTTCACTTTCATTTCTTGCCCCTCCCCAATATGCAAAACCTAGCTATGCCACTGAATGTAACTGCAAATATTAAAGCCAACAACAATATTGGTATCCACCCACAGGTGTTTAAATCTGTGAATTAAACAAACAGCAAAATTGCTCAAAATTGTAAAATTAAATTTGTGCCACAAAAATAGTCTGCTATTTTACATGCGCAGTACTCAGATGTTGCCCTCGGGATGTGATACATACTTAGGTGGATGGGTGAATTTAGGATACTTACCCTCTGTATTGATAACACTTTGGCTGCATTCTCCTATAGATGATACCAACAGTGGCTTGTAATTCTCCTGAAAAAAGATACTTATGCAAGTCAAAATGTGTGATATAACTCTACAGTGTTGAATGTTTGTTGATTACTTGCTTATATTGAGCAAAACAAAAAGTGTCTCATTTCAGAAAATAGCTTTGAAAATTACCAACCACTGAAATGTACAGTGCCATGACCTCATGCCCTTGAACTTTGCCTTACTTGCAGAGACCCTGTGATAGGCTATTTTCATTTCCATAGCATTCTTTATGACTACTGGACATGGTGTCCTTGCTCACTGGCTTGAACTTGAAATGAGTCCCGTTTGAACACTGAACTTCAATGCCTGGATGGACACTAGACAGGTCACCAAATAAAGACCCTATAAGCTATAATAATAAGAAAGTAAATGTATACTATCTGGGTGTTTCCACAGTAATGAAACCTTTTTTTTGTTTGTGGCTCTAAATCTTGTTTCAAATTGATTTTCTAGCTCATATTTGGCCAAGACTACTGTAGCTGTAAAGTAGCAGGGAGATAGCGAGCAAAATTTCAGAATCCTAGCTTAATGCACATTTCTGTGTGTCAAACATTAAAAATGACCTACTGAATGGCCTCCTGAAGCGCATATTAATTGTTAGGAGGGCTTTCCTTGAATTTTGGTAATTCAACACATTAAGGCTACCTACCTTAATACTGTGAAAGAACTTTGAAATATTGTCATTTTTTCGAATTTCATGACATTTTATGACATTTTATGACTGTTTTTATGACGGCTGTAACATTGACACACGTTACAACCGTTACGCATTCGGACGGTTTTCCAGACTCTGATATTGAGTAAAATTACCCCCAGTTGGTTTTGTTTCAAGTAATTGATGTCCGTCAACTGAGGAAATAAGCCAGCCCACATACATGGTCAACTTTTCAAGATTTAGCCTTTTATATCTTGTGTGTCAAGATTAAAAACATAACGGTTGTAACATGTGTGTGTCAAAAAAATGTTACAACTGGTACCATAGGGTTTATGTACACACAAAAAATCAACATTAAGCTAGGATTCTGAAATTTTGCTCGCTATCTCCCTGCTACTTTACAGTAGCGTTGGCCAAATATGAGCTATAAAATCAATTTGAAACCAGATTTAGAGCCACAAACAAAAAAGGTCTCATTACTGTGGAAACACCTACAAGTTCTACAAGTTCTCACCGATGCAACATGTTGACACTGCAGTTTCATCGCCACCTGTTGCGTAATCTTGCGTGGAAAGTGTTTACGTTTAGCCGTGGTATCTACTATGAGTGTATCCAAATCACCAGCCATCTCTTGAACTGCATTCTGTTTCTCAAGGTTAACAGCTTCAAACTCTGTCAAAAAGGTAAACCAATTTTTCAGCAGTTAATATAAATTTAGATTTGATGTCCTATTATGTGTTATGCTTATAAATTGATGTTCTGACCTACTGCACAACCAATACTATAGGAAGTATAAAACTAATATTATTTCTAGAATCACTTGATCCAATGGTCATTAGTTTCAATTTAACATAATTACTTACAGTGAATAATTAGGGGTCAAACTAAAGATCTGGAAAGATCCAATTTTGCTGACCCCTGCAGTCCCTGAATCCACACTGCCTGTAGTCCTAGTCTGGGTCCTGCACCGTAAGTTCAAGTTCAAAGTCTGGGGTCAGTAGTTTGCACAGTAATTCCAAGTAATAAGGAACCAAATTGAGTCTTGTTTCGATAACCAGTCAAGGACTCAAAGTCCTCCAGCACTATTCTCATCTATTCACCTCCCTACTTATCTTTCCCAACCTCAAATACAACAACCTTAATAAATCCTAAGGATGACCTATTTAAAGGAGGTGTCCCGCAAGCATAAAAGTGTGCATTATATGTTAGAAAAATAACTATCGAGCCCAACTTTTGTAATTATATTGAACAAAACACCACACTTATGACAAAAACAAATAAAAACCGCAATCTCTCAACATGCACTTTTTAAAATTCGCGGCGATCGAAAGTCCCAGTGTCGATGATGTCATAATTATACAAAGCACATGCGCAAATTTGAGCACCGATTCCCATGACGTCATCGACACCGGGACTTTCGATCCCCGCAAATTTTAAAAATTGCATGTTGAGTGATGGCAGTTTTTATTCTTTTTTGTGACTAGTATGGTGTTTTGTTCTATATAATTACGCAATTTCGGCTCGATAAATATTTGTCTAACAAATAATGCTCAATGTTGTGCTTGCGGGACCCTTCCTTTAATACCTTACCAATGATTTTGTTTTTCCTTAAACCCCACATCTCTGTGTCAAATTTCCTATTAAATGTAGGCATACAAACAAGAATTACATTCGTGACTAGTCACATCAAGAGGGCACTGTTGTTGTTCAAAAATGGAAATTGATATATATTTTCATGCAAATGTGTATTTTGTAAGCTTAAAGACACCTCGTTTGATGGTTTTCAATCTTTTTAAAATATTAGATGGAAATTCTGTTTTATTTCTATTATTTTTTCATGCTTTTACTTCTTCAATATCTTAAAATGCATACTGCTGATAAAGCCCCCCCCCCCCCCCCCCCCCCCCTTCGATATGACTGGTCACATTTGTTGATTACCTCTTGTACATTCTTCTTCTTCATGTGCCTCTACATCAGCCCAAGTATGGCCGTCAAAGTCAATATTCTCATGTACTGCAGTCTCATAAACCTAACAAATAGATGGGCAAAAAAAGACAAATTAATTCAAGTGGCCTTCATCATGCATTATAAATTTAGGTGGCAGTATTGGGAATTTGTGGTGTTTTTTTTAATAGTAGGCATCTTCAACTTTTGGCTTCCACTAAGACACTGATTATTAAGGCCAAGTCAGTTTCAATATTTGGTGGATGAAAGCAATACATTACCTCAATTAACCAATTTGCACATTGTAAATTCACTAGTAAAATAGACACTATTGAAATAGTATGCAATTCAACAAATGTGATGATTCTAAAACATTTATCGAAATCCAAATAACTTCTCTAACCTATGAAATACTTTCAAAAGTATCAGGTCAGCTGAGAACTTCCAATTTTAGCAAGAATTATTCTGTGACTCCATTGGCAAAGAATCTCACTCCTAATATTTGCATACCTTGGATCACATTGACTTAATCCATGGATTCTCATCACAGGTCGAACACTAAGGGACTTTGGCCTTGGTCACTGTGCGATATGAGGGTATTTTACCGTATTTGGCAATTTTTAAAATTAGAATCACAGGCGGCGGAATGGGGGGGGGGGGGGGGGTGACAAATGTCACCCCCTAAAATTTGCAACCCCTCTGCGTCCCTCCCACTAAAATTTGCCAAGTGCCTCACAGAACATGTGTATTAAATGTTTGTGCCCCGTAAATTGTCCCTGTTCCTCCTAAATTGTCCCCATCCCCACTAATGATTATGAAAGTCGGCGTGCTTCCTGAATCCCCCTACATTTGGATGTTTTCACCGCAACTGATTAGATTTCATCGTCAAGGCACACAGCGTGATTGGGTTTTATTTTTACCTTTTAATACATGGTCTGGCATTAAATGAAGATAGTGTTGGGAAAGCTGGCGTTTCCCATTTAATAGGCAAATTGTTGAGCTAGGCCTATTCAACAAAAACATACCATATGTAAATATTTTTTGAACATTAATTAAACATGATAACTGAAGCAAATGTTTGACTAATCTTATTCAGAAAAGGTGAAAAAAATGGGTGAAAACATAATTAAACATTTGACCCAGACTCAGATGGCATGCTTTCATTTCAGACAGAGAGCTATGATCCAGAGCTACATGTAGAGAATGTCTAATGGCCATGACTCAAACTTTTTCTGCACAGTTTTTGGCAATATAAAAAGGCATCATACGTTTTTTAGTCATAGCCTTGTGATTATTTAGCCTGCAGACATTATATGGTTGAGCCATCCTTTTTTATAGAAAAATATCATCTCTTTTTAAGTTTTTTTTTTTGGAATTTTGTGAGTGCTGTAATTATTGAACTATCAAATGTACACAAAAGTATACATTTTTGGAAAGGAAATGGATCAGAAAATCTAAATTTAGCATAAATGTTGACCACATTTTTTTTGTTTTTTTTTGTTGTTGTTGTTGTTGTTGAGAAAATCACAAGAAATCACTTTTTTGACCCAATTGTTTTGGACAAAGCTATCAAAAATTAGTTTGAGTAAAAAATGTCCAAATCGCTAGATGATGATGTCAACATTTCAATTTGACCAAAAATCTTGATTTTTTTTTGAGAAAATCACAACAAATCACTTTTTTTGACCCAATTGTTTTGGACACAAAGCTAAAGCTTACAAAAAAAATGTGTGTAAAAAATGTCCAAATCACTAGATGATGATGTAAAGACACTAACTTAGGTTGATTTTTTTTTTTATAACCTAATCGAATATTTTTTGAAATTTTGACAAAAAATTGGAAATTGTTTTGGCACTGTTTAGTGAAAATAAAAATAAAATAAAAATGTACAACCTAAGTAAGTGTCTTTACATCATCATCTAGCAATTTGGGCATTTTAAACTCAAATTCTTCTTTTGTTAGCTTTGTCCAAAAAAAATTGGGTCAAAAAGTGAATTTTGTGATTTTCTCAAAAATTCAACATTTTTGGTCAAAATTGACACCAAATTTGGATTCTCTGATCTATTCCCTTTCCAAAATGTCTACTTTTATAGGCATAGGTTCAATAATTACAGCACTCACAAAAATCAAATCAAACCAAAACTTTCTTGAGTCCCCCCTGCATTTTAAAGGAGATCTTTTAAATTTTATGATCTATCCTGCCTAAATATAAAATAAGATTTTGAATTAGGTTAAGTAACAAAAATAACGTATTTCTTGTCCTGACTTTTTAAAAAATCAGTGAGGGCAGCCCTTACTATTTGTTATTTTTGGATCTTTTGTTATTTTTCAGATGCCAAAGTACAAGCTTTTTGCAAGAATTGTTTCGATATTCGTATCACTATCTATGCCAACAACTAACAAGTGTTTCTTGTGTCTTTTTCATTGAAATAGAGTTGAATTTTTTTTAAATAACAAATAATAAAAATATTGGGGCGGCGTCAAAAATTGGTGCGGGCGGGGACGTGAAACACATAATTTTTGTTACTTGGCCTTTATAATCATTCATTCAAGAGACAACTATAATCAAAACAAATAATTGTCGATCCGGGCGTCGTGATTCGAGCGCTCGCGTTCATCCTAAGGTTTAATGCAGCCTTATGATGCACCCAAAACTACACAGGCACACAACGCTGTCGCGGTCACGCACAGCACACATGGGAATTATTTGAAATCTGATAGTATTAACTATTATGATCAACAATTATTTGTTTTGATTATAATGAACAACAGTTAAATTAATAACGTATGGCCAAATAACAATCCTGGGCCTATATAGTCAGATTTATAAATAATTGAACGAACACATTGATTGAAGAAGCGTTTTGCGTAGATTGCGTGAAGCGCGCACAACCATTAGTGTGACTGTGAACATTTCGGTCGCGATCATCTTTGAGCTGCGTGCATCTTTGTGTTGAACTTGACGTGCTGCGTGGTGTTCGTTCAATTTTTAATAATATACTATATAGTCACATTTGTTTATATTTGCAGGACTGAATTTTTTTACTATTAATATTATATGGAATATGGCAATAAATAATAAATAATTATCAATTATCATTCATGTATGTCAGTAGCTACAAAAACAAGCATTGACTTCCTACATGTACGTCTTATTTATTTCAAAACAAAAAATAAATTTACTTGTAGTTAAATTCAAGTTATCCTTACTTATAGAACTATACTTACGGATTATTTTGATACCATCGATGTTATTCTACGCTCACAAATTCTGGAGATTTTAGAGGTTTTTTAACAACTATATGATTACCTTTCTTCAATGCCGTCGAGTTTGCTTGAACCCTGCATCAATGGGCTCCACACAACTCATCCAAAAGGGATTCTGGGTACCGAGAATCAGCCAAAGAAATAGGGGTCAATTCAGGGTCAATTAGACTAACTCTCAGTCGCCCTCTATGTCGCTATCTAATCTTGCAGGCAGCTTTAGCTGCCGTACGGTAATATTGAAGACTTGGGGATGTAGTCTAGGAGGATCGATGCAGAGAGTTCATATCAAATAGAGTTCTTCCGTTTGCACAGCGCATTAATTCACTGTCTAGTATTTATTAAATGAAAACTGCATACCCAGGACCCTAATTGTACATAATTTGCCGTATTGGGTGGTTTTAAATGTCAAATATGTTAGAATTTGAATAGTTTGGTAATAGACCATTTAAAATTGAGATCAGAAATCTTCGGAAAACAGGTCACGTGCGTTCTACGGAATCTCACTAACAGCAGCCCGGTGCCAACAATTTGGAACCAGGCTGTTATTAACAGTTGATCGCATTCATAGTATTGGTTGTCCGCCTAGTGATTTACTATGTTTACACACACGCGTACACCCATGAGGAGTAAAACGTGGAACGAGACTAATTGAAACTATTCGGAACCGATCGTAAATTATCGCGAATTGACATCATCTCGAAGCCTTCTTCAGACTGACGAGTTTACATTTTCGCTGGGATTTTAGGGCTGATTTTATATCATTAATATTTCATTTTGAGTAGCATTTATGGAGCTGAAAATGTATATGGAATGCAATATAGTACATAGCACATGCATAACCCAGGCCAGGACAGGTAAGTGTATACAAATGTTTTAGAAATAGGCCTGCCCTAGGCAAACTAGAAACGAAAATCGCCGACGTCCGAACATATGCTTTCATTTCATAGCTCTCATACTGAGTCGTATCACGACGTATGAGAGCTATGAAACAGAGCTAGTAGTAGTATGTCAGTATGATAATGATGTCGATGTATGATTTTAAAATTATGATGAGTTTATGTCATGATGATGTTTCCCGCCGTAAAATTATGGTACACGCCAACGCCAACGGAATAAACTGTGAAATGTTATACGTTGATTCCGTTAACAGGGCAGCAAACATGACATTGCCAATGTAACAGTATAAAAGTTAACTTGAGTTCAAGCAATTTTAACAACACACTAGTGAGTCTATACTCTGTATGGCCATCTCGAGACAGTGACGTAACCGCGTATTCTACTAATTGCATCACATAACGCGCGCGAATACTCGCGGCGCTGGCGTACAAACACGAGCGTTGAAAGGCGGAAGATACACACGCGTGCGTAAAAGCTGCGCCTGTTCAGTTACGTCACTGTCTCGAGATGGCCAAACAGAGTATAGTCTACAGTCAGAACGAATGCACTGTCGAATTCAACAACTTCACTCCATCCACAAAAATTATATACCTCTTGAAATCGCCGTTGTAAACGTTCTCGCTGATCTTCTGACCACGCAGTATTCTTTCCAATAACATCGTTTACTGCTGAAAAGATCGTTTCATTTACAACATCAAGAGATCTCTTACTACCGCAAGAAATTTTGGTTTCAATCCGAGATTTCTCTCCGCTGTCAGTTTTGGTCGCCATTTTGAATTAGCGCTTGTCCTCGTTCAGTTTCATTTTAAACTGTAATTGGTATTTTGCCTTATAATACGTACATATTCATCATTTTTGTATAAAAATAAAATTACGATAAAGTATAGTAAATCATAAATTTAATTTTCTATGAATTAAATGGAGTGTATATAATTTTCCTATGACAAAATATATCTTATTAAACAATCGTAATATTACTAGTCGCTGTAAAATGATTGAGGGCGGCCTTTCTCAGTCAAAATTCAGGGAATTACCCATTTTTTTAGCACAGGAGCACAGACAGGCAGGTGATGTATTTTGTACTGCTCCGCTGTAGAACCAAAGTGTCGATATGACACAGAAACAGATTAGTCCTATAGCTCTGAATCCTGAGCTCTCTGTAATTCCTAGTTAGGACTTGAGCCTAACCTAGCTAGGCTTGTAAAAAAAGTTGTGATTTTATTATATTTTAAGCTTATTAATATTAAAACACTGAATCAGTTCCAAATTGGTGACAGGTGAGACATGCGGTTTTTATTCCCCCACACGCCAACAAATATGCGTGCACTATTTTGGCATGAAAGCCATAACACATACGATTCACAATGTATGATGTACCATGTTGCAGCCCGCATTGGACATGTTCGAGCCTTTTGCGCGCCCATGCTCTTCTGAATTCATTCCATTCTGTGTAAGCAGGCCCGGTAAGCATGTTTGCCAATTTGGAAACTGACTGACTGAACTCTGAACTACAATATTTAGCCTAAATATAAATGATATTTCAATTATTATTACTAGAGGGCCTAGCAAATAGAACACCTCAGTAGCGTAGCCAGACGGGGGCAAGGGGGGCAGAGTGCCCCCTCCCTGAAAAATAATTTGACTGGAAAATCGGGAAGGCAAAGGAAGGGAAAGAAAGGGAGAAGATAAAGGAAAGGAAAGGGAAAGGAATACATGCAAATTAGTTGGAAATTACAGTTTTTCACGTTGATATGGGGACGCAATGCCTCTACCCGCAACGCACGAGTAGGGCCTACCAGATAGAACACTTACAAAATGAAACAACACATGTGTTGGAAAATGTATAATGAAACACATAGGAATAGAACAATATTTAAAACATATTTGTTTTAATTCAAAAGTTTTCAAATTTCAATTAAAAAATTAAAAAGCCGTTAGCCCCGTGGCATATTTCAACTACATCATTACACACAACCCCCATTCGCCCCCCCCCCCCCCCCGCCCCGTGGCATATCTCAACCCCAAGGCCTAAAGTTCCCCGCCCTGCGGCTTTTCTCAACGCCAAGGCCTAACCTTAAACATACAGTATCAAATCCCACATCTGACACCATGTTACGTAATTTAAATTCACCATATCATGTTTTGTTCTATCAGAAACCACATTATTTTGTTACCTCATGGCCCTCGGTTATTCCACATGTCTTCATTAACCCTGGCCCCTACTTCACATACTCCATTTACATTCCGTCTCCCGGCTAATTTCAACCCCAAAGTCTAAATCTTAACCATCTCCCCCGTAACACACACAATGTCATACGACCCAACGCATTTGCGCCATGCGATCGATAGCCCCGTCAACTCTGGCTATACACACACACCCCGACTTTTGAAAATGGGACATTTTTCTTTAAATGGTGCTAATCATGGTTTATCTTTGTTGTTAGGGGGCAAATTTGGTATCAAATTATGCCTAAAAGATTCATCTAAATGCCTATCTAGCCTGTTTGGTCAACAAACAAAAAATGAATGTTACTCTAAATGACATAAACAAAGTGGTATACTTTCTTTTGTTGAACCCTTTAATAGACACTTTACATTGTAGACAGGAAAACGATAATCCTATTCATAGCAATATCTCTTGGCCTTTGCATAGCATTGTAAAACCTCCTCTGTTTAGTGTTTTTTTCAAAAAAATTCAATTATTTATTTATTAACAATGTGTTTTTTATTGTTATAGCTGTAGGAACCTATGTAAGATCCAGATGTGATAGATACTTGCATGGGGTAGTGAACATAAACCAATATGTCAACTAGGGAAGGCTACATTGATGTGCATTGTCATCTTGCGGCCAAAGATTTTGATGAGGTAACTATATGGTGCGGCATAAAATGAAAAAATATGCAGAAATAGTTGTGTTAATGTTCACGATCAGCCAAAATATTAATGCTGGAATGGAAGACTTACACTTTTTGCCTCCAACCAAACGGCTTCAGGGATCAAATCTGGTTAACTGGTGATCAACTCTCTGGCAGGAAACCTGACAGGATGTTAAATGGGTAAAAGTGTATTTCCCAGAAATCTTCTGCTGAGTCGATCATAGATGAGATTGAAGTCCTCTTTGTCCTGACACTGTTTCCTAATCCAGACGACTCTCTGATCCATCTAGCTAGTTGTTCTCTGTCCAAAATTGGGTTCTATATGAGTAAGATATTCATGAAATCACCCATATTAAACCTATTAAAAACCTAACGTTCAAACCGTGTTATAATCAGTTGAATGGTGATGAACTTTAATCCGTTCATGAATATTTTACTCATAGGTAACACTCGAAATTGATGCATTGTACTCGGTCTATTATGTGTTGGGCAGAATGTTGCGTCACTAGCCATTTTCATTTACTTTTAATAGACTATTAGGATGCTGTGATATTTATGTCAGGCCCGTCAGATGGGGGTGGGGGGCGACGGTGGCGATCGCCCCCCCCTCCCTTTGAAATTTTGTTTCTTCTTTTTTTTTAAGGTAAAAATTGTGTTTTTCTTAGTTTCAAATATCAATGATAGTAAAACTACTCATAAAACATTGACTACAGTGCTTTTTGGACTGCGATTTTTTTTTGTCCGTGCAACATTTTTTGACTTCACCCCCCCCCCCCCACTTACGTGAAATTCACGAGGTGACTGACTTGGAAAAAAATTGGGGCAACCTTTTACAACAACAAAACCCCTAGCTACGCCACTGCTTCCGGTAAAAAATCGTGAAAACGCCCCCCCCCCCCCCCCCCCCCCCTTGGGCAAAAGTGTCTGACGGGGATGTATGTCTAAGTAATACATATTTGTGTGGAAAGAGTTTTGATGTACCGTATTATCCCTATTAAGCGCCCAGGACTCTTAGCAAAGTCATTTAGGATGGGCGCTTATTAAGTTATCTTTTTTAAAGTCGTTTATCTACAAACTGTCAAATTGTTTCCGAATTTTGATGCACATTTTTGGTGGAAAATGTGCACAGCCCGCTGATACGTGGATCGCCAACATGTTGTTGATGCCGGGACTTTCGGACGCTACTTTCATGCTTTATTTTGAGCTGCAGTGGCTAAAAAGATGGGCGCTTATTAGGTGTTACTTTTTGGTAGTCATTGGGAAAAAGAGGGGTGAGCGCTTATAAGGGCATGGGCGCTTAATAGGGATAATACGGTATGTGTTTTGTTTTGAGCTTTCAGATTTCTTTAAATTAAGATTATTATCATAATATCGTTAAACCATATCTTGATTTGTTATGGTGAAATCACTTTGTAAAATGATTTTTTGGATAAAATTTTATTTCAAAAGCTACAGATAGCGCATTTATACAATACTAAATAATATCTAACCAACAAACTAAAGGTGTACCATGTTTTTTTATTTCTTATTTAACCACAGGACATTCCAGAAGTTATTGCAAGAGCTAAAGAGGTAAATTATCAATATTGAGTTGAGTCCTAAAGAAATGTTCATAGTTTTGGAACGATGCACAAGGTTTTGTAATTAATATGACAAAGAAAATGCTTTATTACATGATTTTTATTTTATTTCTTATTTAACTTCTGCAATATTAATTATATGTTGTGTATGTTGTATTCTGTCATTTTACCTTCGATAAAGATTCTGTTAGAATCGAAACGTCAGGTCCTCTTATATTTATTACCTTTACACTATGAAAACTCTCTCATTGCTTGCGTGGTAAATTTCGATCGCGACAGGAGCATGCGCAGATGCGATTTTTGTGTAAGTGGTCTGTGATTTTGTCAATATTATATTTTTACTGTGATTTGTCGATCTGCATTAAATGCAAAAAGTAACAACGCCCCCGGCTGGACTCGAACCACCAACCTTTCGGTTAACAGCCGAACGCGCTAACCAATTGCGCCACGGAGGTGATTATTACTAGGCTGTTTTGGTTTGTCATGTTCACCCGTACACTTCCCCGTACACTTTCTTGCAAAGTCGGTCATCGTTTTTTCTCAAATGTTGCTTGCATATTGCCTTTGCTGTCGCCTTTAATACATGTGCTGTTACTTGAACTTGGAACCAACGTTTAATTTGAACTGTCTATTTTCAATAAAAAAATACTCCAATACGGGAAAAAAATCAGAAAAGCTCACAGACAACAAATAAGAACATCATTTTACTCGACCTAGAATTTCAATCAACGGATTTCAATCATCGGCAAAACCCGATGATGTGAGTGACGTCATTTAATGAGCTCATTAGCATAATTATGTCCGTGAAATATACAATAGGGTTTTGGTAGTGCTTTACTTACACAAGCTTTTTTTGTGGATAAGCAGTTTGCATTCAGCTTTTACATTAGATTTTTATTTGTTACATTTTTGTAACATTTTCCCATAGGCATTGAATGAATGAATGAATGAATGGGGAAATGCTTACTTACAGGATGTCCCTAAAACAATTGTGCACATGCTTGCGGAACTTGTTGACCATGTCCTAAAGTTTGGTGTAATATGTTTATACACACGGAAAGGGAAAACACTCAGCTTTCAGATGCCGTATATTTGATCTGATTTGGATTTGTCAATCCTGAGATATGCCCAGTTTATCAAAGCTACCCAAAATCGATGTTGTGACACTTTTACAGAAAGAATGATTATGAGCGTCAAAACGATACTAACATTAATCTATCCATGGGCATCAATCGTCTAGAAACATTGGGGTGGGCATTTGACCAGAATTGTTTATAAGAGGCTGAGGAACAAAAATGATGTCCTTGGAACATGTGGTAAGGGATTTCTATGAGCAGTTATTCTGGGATTCCTCTGAAGTGTGTTGCTGTGTCCTGCCACTTTTCATATCTTAGTCTTCCAGAATGTTCTTTATTCATATTGGTGCTTGTACCATTTACCAAGTATTTCCAATACTCATTGTAGGTGTATTCCTAGATGGTACGTGAGTGTTTGGGAAATGAATGGCAAACTCTCTGGTGACTTATGCTGGACTTCTCGTTTTATGATATTTAAGACCATGAACACACCCTCTTCTAATGAAAATTGAGGCCGCACCCAGCCATATGGACGTCTGTCTTGTTTTGAAAATGTAGAATAAACATTTTGTGAAACCTCGTCAAAAGGACTGGTTCGAATCATGTAACAAACATCTTTATACAAACATCTTTATATTCAGTTCTGCTTGGATACACAGGCACTCATTCTATTATTTAAACCTATTTAATCTCAATACAAAAATGTTATTTTGCATTACACTGGTGAAGGGCAAGTGGAAGTTGTATCTTCATGATCTTAAGAGTAAACCTTTGAAACTGTAAAGTGGCCCAACTTTTTCTGGGTAGCTCTAGATAATTGTCCATATTTTAGGATTGACAAATCTGAATCAGATGAAATAAGCAGCATCTAAAAGCCAGATGTTTAGTCTTTCAATATGTGTAAACATCTTACACCAAATATTAGAACTTCATGGTCAACAAGTTGGGTAAACACGTGCACAATTTTTTTAGGGACACCCGGTACAGAAATGGCCTTAACAGAGGTAATCTCCTGACACTGCAGATTCCTATAGTGTTTATGTGAGACATTTGATGCAGGTTACTCAAAATTCAAACAGATTGTAACCAGATACCTGTTCACCTGACACCTGTACATACCAGAGTTGTTAATGAGTCACTCATTTTGTTACTACGGTCATTTCTTTTGGGAAATTGTGGTGACTTTGCAGTTGTGTCAATACTAGAATCATTGTGATATATTTTAATGATTTTCTTTTATGTTTAGAGCTGGAGTCCACTTTAGGGTGTTTTTATCTCAAAAAAAGTTTGATGTGACTTGGGGTCTCACAATTTGGGACCCATGTTTGGGTGGATTTTTTTTCTTCGATTTGGGAGCCATGTTTGGGGTTTTCAGCACAAATCATACCTCATTTTTAGGGAAGTTTTTGCAAAAAAGCAACCCATTAGGGCAGCACATACCTGTATACCTGTTACCTGAGTACCCCCTCCTGGTCATGACTCCCTACAACTCTGATTCGTACAATAATTATAAGAGGATTCACTGATTTCTCACCAGGCTAATGTGTTAGCTATCCTAGCAGTGGCTATACGCCAAACAGATTTTCATCGTATAATACAACTATCAAGTCAGTATGCAGGTTTTGTCTATCCATCTATTGGCATACATCCAGTACAGGTGAGATAGCTGAACAATGGATGGTCCATTTATCTTTCTCGAGATTGTGAGGTCACTTCCCAGGAAAAGCATTTACACACATGCATATCTTTGTATGTGAGTGTATACATCATTGCTGATGAAGTGATATCATTGTCTTATGAAAGTGAAATGGACTATATTAATTTACTTTTACATGCAGATATTATTTTGATTTAATCTATTATCAGGCCGCAGTATCAGCTGTAGTGGTTGTACCTGAATTCAAAAATGAATTTGATCGTGTTCTCCAGCTTTCTCGAGAGTACCCTGGTTTTGTTATACCTTGCCTCGGTCTACACCCTGTGCAGGTAGAGTAATAGTTATCCTTTTTGGTGTAGGAATATAAACTTACATATCAGATCTGATTTCACATTATTAACACTTTCCACGCGGCAAGCGTCTGCAGACGACTTTCCAACAATTCACAAAATGTTTCAAAAACGTCAACATAATTGAATTTCATTATCATATTTGGAATCACCATGATAAATGCATTAAAATAAGTACAAACATGACTAGTATTGGTTCAGTAATCCTTCAGATAGACCTTGACATTTGAGAAAGGTTTCTGGAAAAAAATCTGTTTTGTAATTGGTAAAACCAACAGCCGCGTGGAAAGTGTTAAGAATGCCTAATACTACTACGGTAATAGAGATATGCACTGTGAGGCAATCCTTTGTTTTGCTAGTATTTGTGTTCAGTCAACTATTTTAAGATAAAGAAGAGTATGTGAATAATCAAAACAATTTGTTTTGTTAATGACAACCAGGCAAGTTTTCTCCCACTGATGGCCTATATATAAGGATGGTAACATTGAATATGGAAAACAGAAGACTTCGGACTGTTTCTGAAATGGTACTGAATACAATACAATACAGAAAGCATTAATTGCGCCATTTCCAAAAGGCTCAGAGCGCTTACAAGAACTGTGTATTAAAAGACAATACAATAACCTGTCTTTATCAATGCTTAATTCTACCAGGGTGAGCCACCTGATGGTCAGCGCAGTGTGAAATTGTCAGATTTTGAAGATGGCGTTGAGAAAGCTATTGCAGATAATCACACAGAAATTGCAGCTATTGGTGAGGTAATGCAGTCATGAATTGATTACAGTTCTCAAAATAAATATAAATTCCTGAGAGCTTAGTCAGAACATGCTAAAGTTCTTTAGAATAGAGCTCAAAAGCATTTTGTGTAGTGATGTTATGGGTCATCATTCAAATCAGTATGACCAGTGCAAATGTAATGGACATTTGGGTTACGTGTGAAGGGATACAAAAAGAAGTAAAGATGCTCACTTACCTGTACGCCTAGGGCTGAATCGGGGGTAAACCATCAGGGGGAAGATATGGCCTGAATTTATGTTAGAAAACCAGTATCACTGGTGGCAGGATTCAAAGCTGGAACCAACAGTATGGAAGCCCATGCCTTAGTTCACTTGCAATGGGGTTGTAGTCCCCGCATCCTAAAACAGCTCGCTGTGATCACCGAGGGAGAGGATTGAGGGAACCTGTGCTGTTAGTATAGTTTTCAAACGGGGGTTTCTGATGTTTACGGTTATAAAGGTTTAAAAGATACGAATCAAATCCATAATTACCTCAAAATTAATGTGTAGATGTTAATCTCTTTTCAATTACATGATCAGCTTGGTAGAATCTTTCTCTTAAAGGTAGGTGTTCTGATTGCTGGCCGGATTCTCAACTTGATGTTTTCTGTTGTACATGAAGGGTCATCCTTAAAATAGTTGTATTCCAAAATTTGAGTTGCATAACTCCAATGGTTCTTATTTTAGAAGCATATGGTGGCATGACATTTTCCCATAGAGAAGTACACAAACTGGCCGGGTGGTTAACCACCACCTTTGGCAGTAATTCATTGTATTTTGGCCTATAACGTCTAAATGGAACTTATCGTGCGCCAAACATTTTACAGAAATAATGAGAAAAATATGGGGTTTCTTCTGATATCAAAATATGTTGATGGGCAAAAAAACCCAAAGGGGATCGAAACATCCACCTTTAATTAATAAGTATTATTTTGTGAATCTTTTATATCAAAAGGTTGGGCTAGATTTTTCTCCAAGATTTGCCAAAGGAATTGAAGAAAAAACAGCGCAGAGAGAGGTGTTAAAACAGCAGATAATCCTAGCAAAGAAATATGATTTGCCCTTGTAAGTTTGTTTTAGTATTATTTATTCACAGTTCTGTAGTTGGGTCTCACAAAATTCCGGGAGTGGTGGGGGGAATTGTATACGAAGGTGGATATCATGCTTATGTATGCCCTTTGAAAATGGACCCTAAATAAGTATTTCTCTCATGCGCCACAGACACCCTAAACAAGTATTTTACCATTTTGTCCTATATATACCCTAAACAAGTATTTAACATTTTGTTTGTTATACATTTTCATGTGTTTTATTTCGCTACAAGGTTTAAGTATTATCAAATCACATTTTATTTATAATGACATTTCTCTACCACACACTGGTAGCTTCATCAGACTGGAAACTAAGTTAACAGGCTAGAAACTAAATTAACAGGCTATTTTTTATTTATTTAACAGAAATGTGCATTCCAGGTCAGCAGGCAGACCAACTATAGATTTTCTCATAGAGCATGGTAAGTTATACAGAAGCCTGTTTTCTAGGGCTGTTATGTCGATGACTTTTTTCTTTGGCGCCATCTTAACTGATGAAAATCATCATTACGCATGCGTGTGACTTTGGAAAAAGCAATTTTCAATTTGTCATTCATAAGATATGCTTCGGATTTGTTTGATTTTCCGAAACGCGAGACAAATGACATCATGCTAATAATTAGCGATCACGTGTTAAAACATTGCAAAAGGCACGGTTCAAAACATGTGAATTAAACCTTCGATCGCCCGAACTGCGGTCTCTGATAAGGCGGTTCTTTTTATGATCGAATACGAGCGGGATTGTTTATTTATTCTTTGAACATAAACAGCTGTTATTTTGATACTTGTCAGGCTTTCACCGGGGGATGACAGTGACACACGGTACACGTCTCATATGGTTACAAGCTAGACAATAATAGTTGAGCTAGACTCACACTACTTAATTTTATGTAACTTGAATCAAGAGAGAAACTACTTTGGTGTTTTATCGCACGTAATATGCATGCACATCGCCCATCTGTCTTTTTAATCTTTATATCTACAATGCATCATTCGTATCGACATGTCGGGAAATCATCTTTGTCGACAATGACTATGTCGACAACAGCCCTACTCTTTTCAACTCCGAAACTCTGGCTTAAAGTGTAATGGAATCAATCTATGTTTCTCTTAGTCTTATGTATTATACTTTATCCCCCTTGAAGTACACATATAACATCAGAGCCTATTTTACAGAGCACAGGTTAGTAAAGTGTGTGTGGTTTTATTCACTTGTGTATTTACTCCTATGATCAAAGAAGAATTGCGGTATAGACCATATTCATGCGGCAGCCATTGTCTAAAATTTTCCACCCAAGCCTCGTTCCCGTTACGTATACCTGAGCCTGCGTGACGTGTGCGAGGTTCCGTACGCCGCGCGCTTTGGTACCACGCTTCCCTCACGGTTCTATCGAGTGCGCCATGGTGCAGATAGACCAAACGGGAACGAGGCTTTGGTGGCATATTTTGGAAAATAGCTGCCGCGTGAATAGAGTCTATTGACTCGCAGCTGATGCCCCCTTCATTTTGATGAACAATGACATCACATTCGTTCTTCAGGTGGGATAAATTTAACACCAGGTGTCTAGTAGTCAACATCTATTACTATCCTTGTGCTATAATTACAGTGGTGGACTTGTCTAGTTCATTATCTTCTTTATAGTTCTTGACACTTTTGTTTTTTATATTTTATCCCTAATGAAGGGTGGTAATTCCACTTGAAACGTCGGTCTTTATTGTTACGTTATAATCTTTGTTGTTTTATTTTACAGCAATTGTTATTGCTTGTCCCAGTGCGTTTCCGTGTGTTATTGGTTTCTTTGTTATTTATCTGTATTATCGCGTTATTCTCCCTCGTTATTACCTGTTTCCCCACACCCTGTTGGTATATCTTGCTTTTTACTCTTTGCCTATTTATGATGTTAATGTTAGAATTTCTGTCTAAAATTGATACCCATTGGCCCACTTCCAATGGTGCCACACTTTCATACAAATTTATAATCTGCGGAATTACCCCACATTTTACCCAATTGTAAGCTAACCCATCCTTCTAATTTTCAAATTCCTTTAATAGGTGCTGATAAAGTAGTAATGCATGCCTTTGATGGTAGACCTGCAGTAGCTATGAAAGGGGTACAGCATGGTTTCTACTTCTCAATACCTCCCTCTATTGTCAGAAGTGAACAGGTATGTACCATTTGCTAATATTTACCATACCTTTATTTTGTCACAAATGCAAAAGTTATATTAAAGGGGCACTAAGAGATGTGTTGAAGGTTGCGCCCTCAATTATGATAAAAACTGAGATTAGTACATTTATACAATTGTATTACATGTATGAACTTACACCTACAAGGATTAAGAAAAATCAGCCCTCTTTGTATAACAAAACGTCGATTCAAAAAATGCTGATCGGGCCCGATCAGCATTTTACGTCAGACAGTATCCCCCTGCAGTACGCGCGATAAATAACGCTAACCATATTTGCATAGAGGGCGTTTTTCAATAAATAGCGATGGTATTGTTTTAATCAAGTTTGGCTGTGTTTTTGTTAGTAGAAACAACAATAGTGGCAATTTTTGATGTTCATCTTGAATTCAGAAGTAAATATTTAAAAAAATTAAAATGTCAACACCACTTAATGTCCCTTTAATAAGATATTAGTCAAATTGGTAAGCTAAGGTGAAGAAAGAGAATATGTATGCCGTAATTCAGTTTGTGTAGATGTTCCATAGCTGATTTTTTTTTCTATCCACTTTTATAAAACAATTTGTGGTTCGGACATCAGTAATGTTTGATTGAATTAGTTATTTTGTGTCTTTGTGAGGAGCCATCTTAGGTTTTGAGCCATTTAATCTCACTCTCTCTGATGTATCAATTGGTTTTATATGTTTCATGATTTCTTATAGATTTGTCAAAGTAGATACATGTAGTTGATTTTGCCAGAATGTCTGTGAATATAATCATCATTTTTTTGTCATTTGTATGATTTAAAAGAAATGATGAAAAAATTAGAAAGTTCAAGAGGCTCAAAATGTCTTTCTCCTTTTTACTTCCATTGAAATAAACCAAGAAGCAAAAACTTGTAAAACAAGTACCACTAGACAACATGCTACTGGAAACAGATTCCCCAGCACTGGGACCAGAAAAACAGGTGAGTTTGAGGAATAAATACAGAGACATTTATTTCAATATTAAGTTTTTTGTCAGTCATTACATCATGATTTGTCATCTATCATTAGCTTATAGTTTAATTAATTCCAAGTTAGCAATAAATATTTGGTGTTTTTATCTCTCTGCGCACAGGGGTAATCCAAGCATACGTGTGCGATTATAGTCAACACGCACATGTCACGCATATGATTGCACAGTGTGTTTGTTGTTTTTACGTGCGCACACTTCTTCTGTTTTCATGCGCTGCTGTAAGGAGGCTTTACCAATTTGGAACTGATCAAACTATAGCTGCTTGAATCAACCTGTAGTTGTTGTAGTAATTGAATATATTTCATACTTTCTATGGTTCAGTGTTGTGAAAACTCAAACCACTTGACTTAAGACTTGGACTGAAATCACTCTTTGTTAACCATTTCTGATGACATGACCCCAATCAATGAGAGAAATGACCTAACTTCACTTAGCTTGACTTGAGACTTGTTTTGTTAAAAATTGACTGGACTTTTGTAATAGACTTGACTTGAGTGTAGTTGATTCTAAACAAAACCTGACTGAATATTATTATGCCATTATTGCTTATAAGAAGTAACCTGAACATGAATTAACAGGTAATTTAGTACAGTATGATCTGGTATGACTTGAACAAAATCAACGACTTGATTTGACTTGTGCAGACAGTGACTTATTGCAATTTTATAAATCTAAAATATATTGATGTTTTCAATAGACAAGGATAATTTTGATTGATCAATAGCCAGGCAAATCTTACTAATCAATGTTTATTTATCTTCTTTTCTCTCATAAACAGGTTAGGAATGAGCCCAAGAACCTTCACATTGCCTGTGAATACATAGCACAGATTAAAGGCATCTCTGCAGCAGAAGTGATGAAGGCTACAACAACAAATGCATTGAAACTATTTCCAAAGTTACGCACCTGTTTGCCTAGGTGATTGACAATTACACTGCATGGTGCCTTGTAACCTGCATGGATATTTGTGACCAAACATGAGTAAATTAGGCACGATGTGGCAGTAGCTAATTTGATTTAGGAGCACAAATATGGTACACTAAGAAAGACAATAGCCCTACAGTAGAGCCTTGAGGAAGTCCGTAACATAGGGCTTGCTTAGCAGAGAGGGAACCGTTAATACTGACACTGGTTCTTCCACTGAAGTATGACCTGAGCTATTTTAGAGCTGTCCCTGTTAGGCCAATCTCCCTTTCCATCCTATCAAAATGTATGTCATGTTTCAGTGTCAAACGCTGCACTTAGGTCTAAAAGCACAAGAAACACGCCTTTCTGGTTATGTATTGCGGCTACGCTCATGATATCGTTTCTAACCTTCAACAATGCAGTTTCTGTGCTGTATGCCATGCGATATGCTGATTGCAATGGCTCACCCAATCAATGTTCATTGTTCAATCCATGTTGCACTTCTAGATGGTAACATGTCACCTGTCTAGTTTAATCAGGGTTTTTTTATCTATACTTGGCACAAAAGTAATCCAATATATGTGTGCTATTTGACATATGCACACGTCATGCATACAATTTACAGTGCGCCATGCGAGCTTTTTGTGTTCCCATGCTCTTGATGTATTAATTTGCTGCTGTAAACAGGTTTGCTAATTTTGAACTGACTGAACTAGATGAGGTGACCGTTATTCACATCCAATGTTTATCAACAAACGCAACGGTCGAAGGGACTGGACTGTCGATACACGCTTGAGGGAACACCATATATGATATAACCACAACACTGTCCGCTATGCCGTATTGCCCTTTATAATGCTTTGGCGCGAGTTTTAAAAAGCATGGGTCCTAAACAAAACAGGATGCGTGCGCAAACTGCCGGGCAAAGAACAATGGCAACTAGCCACGTTTTGCCCGGTGTGGCATCACCTGTCACCCCATCTATAGAATAGAACATCAGAACACCTTCGAATGTGTTGAGCATGCAAAATACCCTATGATAAATAATACCAACTGATGACAAATAACACTAAGTATGATTTGTTGTACTAGCAGCTTCCCACCAGGCAATATCGCAGTCATGCAAGATACACGATCGAGTACTTTCTGCCCTTCTTTCAAGAGTGGGCATTTGTATTATTCATCTTTGACCTCGAGCATATTGAAAGGCATGGCCTAGATAGATAACGACTTCTATGTATAATTGCTCTAGTATATACATTCATCATGGATACATTGCGGTTGTGCTTCAAGACAAACAAAAGTTATTTTAGATTCGAATCCTCATGAATATACGCGATACATGCGTCGTCCCAATCAAATGCCGTCCTATGCTGCTATGCACAAAATGACCGCTGGTAACTAACGCTGAACCAAGAACCGCTGCGTAAACATTAGTCATTCCCCGTATCAAGTTCGTTCGACAAAATAAGGTTGCATAATGCCACGTTCCCATGGCATATTTACACAGCGCAGCAGTTACGCGACATGTGAGTGGTTCGTTTGCACAGATTTTTCGACCAGACTCATCGATTTGTAATAGGGAAGCATTGTTAAATTGCTGTAAAGTGTAACTTTAAAATGAATCATCAATAGTACATGTTACGTCTGTATCTTAAGTGACGATTTTAATTGACAGTTTTGAATTAGGATGAATTTGATCAGTTGTTTTGTCGGTAATTGTGAAGAATCAAAACATTTTACTTTGGGACTACAGAATTTCCCTGGGGCTACCCCCCTTGTGCAATTCCTCGGTTCCAACTTCCAAAGTAAAAATGTTTTGATTTGTCACAGTTACTGAGTTACCTCTAAACATTATCCTTGCAAAGTATAATATCCCCAACTACAATAGAACGCCAGCAATATATAACACATGGTAGCGATTGCTAGATATGGCCGTCTCATGTAATGTGAGATGTAAGCAGTGCTGACATTTTCCTTGAGGTGCAAAATAGTACCGTACTTTGAGGTCAAGGTGAAATTCCGTCAAGGTGAAATTTTTGGTGAATCGCGATCGCATCTTGATTTAGGTCCGCAAAAACTTGAATCGCAAATTTGCACCAGCCTCTGAAAGTTGTATCGCAGTTGATGCAATATGGGAAATTTGCAGGTCTGAATTTAAGCTACCTTGTCCCATTGTTTACCAACAAGGGTGCAGCATGATATACATATTAGAGTTAGACTACTTAACACCTCGCAATAGCTAGGTCTTTTGGCACTAAGAACTCACAATTAAATAGACCTGTGGTTATACATTTTCCCACTTGGTTATACATTCTTCCACTTGGTATCAAAAACAGTAAAGGTAGAGTGATTACATTTTAAACATCTCATATTGTTGTATCAAAATATATATTTGTAAAAATATTGTGTAATAAAACAGGCTTAACACACAAAATATACTTTAAAGAGTTATATTATTTATTTCCATATTTCCAAATAAATGTCTAGACCTGCTTACTAATAATTGTAGTGCACGTTCAAAAATAGATAATTATAATAATTAAAACAAAATATACAAATGACATCAGTGCATTTCCCCTTCATTTTAGCCCTAACGATTTAGAAGATGATGCTAGATATACAATATACTTATATATGGATTGAGTTTCAACAAAAATCTACTCTTGCCAATAAATCTTAACACTTTCCACGCGGCAGGCAGCTGTATTATTATCATAGACGACATTCCAAAATTTCACAAACTGTTTCAAAAATGGCAACATTATTGAATTTCATTACCATATTTGGAATCACCATGAGGAATGCATTGTAATAAGTACAAAGATGCCTAGTATTGGGTCAATAATCTTTGAGATAGAACTAAAAAAATATGAAAGGTTTTCGGAAAATCTGTTTTGTGTATGGTAAAATTAATAGCTGCGTGGAAAGTGTTAACACAACCCTCATAGTCATTGCTTAAAATGAACACTCATCTAATAGTAGCTTGTGAAATAATTACTCCCTGGAAAATTAGATACAATAAGTAACATGAAGACATACATTGATCACTTTTTTTGCTACACGTTGCAACTATGAAAAGATATCTGATTTTCTGATATTGTTATAATAAGTGAATCCAATATCAATCTACAAGCTGTTATTCCCTGACCAGGATCAAAGAAGAAAGTTCCACGATACAAGTCCCAGCCTTTGGGCATTAAAGAAATGATGAGCACTAATAATAATAATATTAGTTCCCCATAAAGAAGTACACATGTCCCCTCCTGCTATTAAAAATAACAAATATTACACTGCAAAATACAATTGCAAATTGCACTACAAAATACTCTGTGAAATGTTAAAAATAATGGGATACTTTCAATTTGCAAAAACTTTGTTTGAAAATGTGGATGCAAAATATAAAGTACAGAGTAAAATAGGGACAGGGATTTTGCACTTTTTAAAAGCACTAAAAGTGCTGCTTGATTTTAGGTAAAATGTGCTTTTATTCACCAAAAGTATGCCATGTGCGTTAAAAATAAATCCAAAAGCGATTATATTCCATGTTTCCATATTTCTTTTTACGTTGTCAAAACCATCATTTTTCATTCAAAACTACATTCAAACTAAACTAAGTGTAGAATAAACACTTCCACAGTTATGTAACTTGTTGATTTTTAGGTAGATGGACATTATTTGTTAAATATTTAGACAATTTTGAAGAAAAAAATGCTGTGTGATGAAAAAGTGCTTTTTGGAGCAAAAAGTGCTATTTTGGGCAAAAGGTGCTTTTGCACTTTTGAGCATTTTCCCTGTCCTTAGAGTAAAAGGTGAAATTATGATTGCAAGAAATCAATATAGGCCTACTAAATCTCATTGCATGTAAATTTACAAATTAATACCACAAAATTTAATTTAGAACTTGTATAGTTTATATAACATTTAAAACCTTTTTTTATTTGATCAAAAGGAGACGGGCTATTCTTTTATAATTGTTCCGATATACAAACATACACAAAAATAAAAATGTTGATCACATACATGTAGGCTCATAAAACTACTGTGCGGATCAGCTACAATTGTTCCGCTGAATCTGTTTACAAAAATTTACAAGACAAATATTGGTCAAATATCATAAAACAATTAAGATCAGGTATAACTGTTCTGTTAGTGTTAACAAACATAAATTGTTTTGGTCATAGACTCAGCAATTGCAATTTTACAAACACATTTACATGTAATTGTAAGAACACTTTTGGTCATAAGCTCATAAAACATAGATCGGGTAGAATTTTTTGAGTACAAACATGTAGACACGTTGATTGATCATTAGCTCATAATAGAATATTTAAAAAGATTGCTTAATAGTTCTGTTTGAAAACATGTAACATACAAGAAAATGGTAGTCATATAATCAAAAAATGTAGATCTTATCTGCTTTGAATACTAATTCTGATTTCTGATTTCTTAGGCAAATAAAATAATGAGTCCATCGTGGATTGATGTGTTTATGTCGGTCATGTAGAAGATATTGCGAAGATTTGCCATTGAATTGTTTCAATTTTACAATAATACACAACACCAAGAAATATTGGTCATCATAGACTCAAAAATACTGTGTAGTGTACATGTAGTTGTGTCATATTTATAGACTCTATTGTTGATCTGTAGATAATTTTCTGTTCTCCCCTGAATACCATCCCAATGACTAAAAGCGTCCCCTTCATGTTCGTCATCACAAGCATCAATTGTAGAGATGTATAATGATTTTCATTACATACAGTCATTGTTCAATTCTTTGGAAAAAGCATTGCCCTGTTGTGGCTCTAATGCAGTTAAATTGCTAGATGACTGTAATCTGAAAAGATAATAAAAATAAAAGAAGAAAATCAATTATTGAAGAATCAGTAATACTTATGAACTTTGTTGAGTATCGCACAATATCTTATTCTATCCCAACTTCAAAGTGTTCAAGATTGAACTGCACAATAAAAATTGTTTTTACAGTTTATGCATGCATTTGTGATTTCAAAAATTGTGATATTTAATACCAAAAAGTACAAGAAAACAATTGACAAAATAAATATCGATGAAACAGTATTATAGTATAACAAATTAGACAATTATTGAGTATTGCAGGTAAAGTAGAAGAGACGTAGAGATAAACCTATATTACCAGCAGGCAAAATGATGTTGTATAAACGTTTTATCAACGGTGAAATATAGCGTTGAATCAACATTGTATTGGGAAGTTTAGACCAACCACAGATTTCAACGTTGATTCAATGTTGAATTCTGGTCGCGTAGTTGAAATTTGGTTGAATTCAACATTGAATCATGATGTTGAATTAACAGAAACTTGAAAGAAAATGTGTTGATTATCTCATAAAAATGTGCTTTGTGAAGCTTGTGTTACACATTTTTATTTCTTGGCAACCAAGGAAGGGGGGGGGGCATTGACTCTTTGATCTTTATGTTCTTGCAAAATGTATTTAGTGAACAATCACTTTCCTAAAGACTAATCAACATCAATATTCAACGTTACTTCAAAGCACAAAATGTAGTTGAGAAGATATTGAAATCAAGTTGTTCAACAATTCAACCATATTTCTATGGTTGAGTGCTCGCTGGGTTGCAATTGTTTTATTATTTTTGTAGCATAGGAATAAAAATGGGTTAATTATATTTAAATATAGTAAAGATTATTTTTATTTATTGAATAAAATTCAAAGTAAGGTAGGCCTATGTGAACTTAGTTACTTACATGATCTGTCATCAAAATGTCTTTTCTCTCTATGTGTCTTATCGTTGACTTTAAATGTACATCTTTGTTCACTTTCGCCGGGTTTACTTCCGTTTCCGCTGAATACACTACTTTTAAAAGCGTCTTTATCGTGTTTTCTTTCTGCCCGGCACCAGTCCTGGGATTTGTTCATTTCTACGGCACACCAAGATTCTCTGGTGTTGTTTGTCTCGTACATCTTCTGGGCTTTGTCTGACTGCTGCTGACTTTGATTGTCGCCTGATGATGACATCGTGTTAAATTAAATATTGTAGATAAATTGACTATGATTGATGAGTCTATGTTTCAAGCTTATTGTATCAGTATTGACGGAATGTAGCACTGACTGATTGTCTCGTCTCTATGTTCCCCGTGGCGTATTGATGTGATTACTGGTTTGTGTGATTGTGTTACGTGTGTCGTGTAAACAACCAGTTCCCATTCATCAGCGACGGTTTCAGCGATCAGCTGTTATTTTTTGTTTACGTAATAGCGCCCTCACTCTCCATGACAACCCAGTTTCTCGCGGTTAGATCGCCCAGGCAGAGAGTGCCAGCTATGGGCTGTAAATGTAAGAAGTAGATTTAGGAATGTGCCCTTTCCCACTCGATCGGCGCTCGCTATTGAATTAGATGCTAGAAATGGAAATATAAAACTTTTAAAATTATTTCAACATTCAGATGATAGTGTAGTAATATATAATGTAATCATCACATGAGATTGAATGAGCGGCAACTGCCCGGCGACTTTGGAGTGCGATTGAACTTGCAGTAAAACTGTCATAACACCTCCCCATCATTCAATGTACGCCGCGCCGATCTAGGAACAGTGGTGCATTTTTGACAAGCGACGTGCCAAGTTCAATGCTCTTATATTATTACCTTAAGAGGGGACTCAAGGAAGTCAGTTTTTATAATTTTGTGAGTGCTGTGTAACTATTGAACTATGACTCAAATGTAAATAAAAGTAGGCCCATGCATTTTTGGACGGGAAATGGATCAGAGAATCCACACTTTTTTGACCCACATTTTTTGAACAAAGCTAACAAAAATAGTTGTGAGTACAAAATGCCCAAATCGCTTAGAGACGACTGAATTTCTCATTTTTTACCTAATCTAAATGGTTACTAAAAAGTGAGAAAAAATGGGGAAAATCACTTTGTTGGCACTTTTTGGTCAAAATTGACGGCCAAATTTGGATTCTCTGATTCATTTCCTTTCCAAAAATGTATACTTTTATATGCATTTGATAAATAGTTCAATAATTATACAGCACTCACAAAATTCAAAAAATCAAATCATCCCCAAAGCCTTTTGAGACACCAAAACTAAAATGGGCGGGGCTTTTGCATGAAACATTTTGCCATGATGCAATGACTGCGAATCACAGGAACCTATTGTTTTGATGGTCTCGTCGTGTGTGTCTCTTGGTTGTGTCAAACCGTCAATGTTTAGAGGTAGAGATTTCTACACAACCATATTGTTACCGTCTATGCTCTAAAGGAAGCCTGGGGGTCTTGCTATACCCTCGGGGGGGGGGGGGGGGGGGGGGGGGGGGGTTACTTTCGCCAAAATCGTACGTGGATGTGCCTACCGGACTTCGAAACTTCGAAAATGTGACTTTCCCTATACCTATTTTTTGGCTAATTTGTAGGAAAAGCACCCAATTGTGCACAAATTGGGCGCTTTTTCCAAAAATTCCTCAAAATACACCCAATTTATGCCAATTGGGCGCTTTGGTCTGTGATGAAAACCACCCCATCGCTATACCAATTTTTGCAAAAAGGCACCCCAAAACAGTGGCGTAGCTCAAGGGGGGGGGGGGCAGGGGGGGGGGGGGCAAATGCCCCCCCCCCTGACGAAAAAACCCAATTTGTGCCCCCGCCCCCACCCCACTAAAAAAAAAAAGGGGTGAGAAAAAAAGGAAATAGTAAAAAATTGAGAAAAAAGACCGAGGTTATTAGCCAAATAGAAAGCAAAGTTGTACATGTAGTACATGTACTGTGCGATTTTTTTTGAGTGTGCGATTTTTTTTTGGGACTGTGCGAATTTTCTTGGGACTGTGCGAAATGTTTTGACCTCAACCGCCCCCCCCCCCCCCCCCCCCCCCCCCCCCCCCACTTACGTGAAATTCACGAGGTAAGTGACTAGAAATTTTTTTTTGGGGGGGGCAACCAGTTTTACGAAAATTTTAGAAATCTTGCCCCCCCCCCTGAAAAAAATCCTAACTACGCCACTGCCCCAAAAGGTAGGCACATACGTATACCATATCAATGTGAGAACCCCCCCCACCCCCCCGGGGCTATACCAGCTCCACACACTGAGTCTAGTACTTGAGTCTGGTTGTAGCCACAGTTTATAGCGCGGGCGTGTGACTGTTGTAGTGTTTCTCGTCACCGGGGGGTGTGGCAGAGTACGTGACGGCTTTGATCGGCCGGGGGAACGCCAGCTCAAACGACGGCGGGCTAGAGGCGAAGTGAAAAGAAGAGGGGAAGAGAAAAAGGGGAATGAAAGGGAAAAGGGGCCGGGGAGGAAGGGCCGGGAGAGAAAAGAAGGAAGGAGAGAGAAAAACGAAGGGTACGAAGAGGAAGGAAAATAATTTTATGTATTAGTTGAACAAGAAGGGAAGTAAGTGAAAATCGAAAAGAAACTTGGAGAAGAGAAGTAGAGATTTAACCAACTCAGAACCTGATTTGAACGTGCATTACGTAACTTCAGACCCCCCCCCCCCACCCTCCCCGCCCCCACACTTTACGGGATGAATTGCGCAGTATTTGGGGCCCGATTTACTTATTTCTCTTCTAATTGACAATTTGCCCCTTGCCCGGCTTGACGATTTAGTATAAAGCAATTTAGCCTAAAAAGGGCAAATCTTCGCGCACGCCGCCGCATATATCATAAGCCCGTTTAAAACATGAAAAATGTAACACTTTCCACGCGGCAATAATTAGTTGTGGGTTTTGTATATGGCACAAGTTGTGCCATATACAAAACCAGATTTTTCAGAAACCTTTCCCAATTTTCAAAGTCTACAGGATAACAGAACCAAGACTAGGCATATTTGTACTTCACTAGAAAAATGTTGTAGTACTTACGGTGGCCCTGAAGGGTCATGACGAGTTAACCAGATTATTGATGACATAACGAGATGACTAGATTAATATTTTCAAGATGACCACTTTAATAACTGACAAGATAATTTCAACATAATTTACAGATGATGATATAATTGATGTGATAATTGCGAGATAACGTGATAATTGACGAGTTGACGTGATAATCGACAAGATGACGAGATAATTTCAAGATGACGTGATAATTGACAAGATAATTGCCCATTGCAAGATAATTTCAAGATGACATGATAATTGACGAGATAATTGCGACATAAATTCAAGAGGACGTGATAATTGACTAGTTGATGTGATAATTGATGAGATGACGTGATAATTGATGAGATGACTTGATAATTTCAAGATGACGTGATTGACGAGATAATTGCGACATAGTTTCAAGATGACGTGTTAATTAATGAGTTGACGTGATAATTGACGAGATGACTTGATAATTTCAAGATGACTTGATAATTGCGAGATAATTTCAAGATGACGTGATAATTGACGAGATAATTGCGATATAGTTTCACGATGACGTGATAATTGATGAGTTGACGTGATAAATGAAGAGATGACATGATAGATGACGATATAATTTCAAGATAACGTGATAATTAACGAGATGACGAGATATTGACGAGATGGCGTGATAATTGACAAAATGACGAGATAATTTCAAGATGACGTGATAATTGGCAAGATAATTGCAAGATAATTTCAAGATGACATGATAATTGATGAGATAACTGCAACATAAATTCAAGAGGACATGATAATTGACTAGTTGACGTGATAATTGACGAGATGACGTGATAATTGACGAGATGACTTGATAATTTCAAGATGACATGATAATTGACAAGAAAATTGCGACATAATTTCAAGATGACGTGATAATTGATGAGATGACAAGATAATTTCAAGATGACGTGATAATTGACAAGATGACGAGATAATTTCAAGATGACGTGATAATTGACGAGATGACAAGAAAATTTCAAGATGACGTGATAATTGACGAGATAATTGCGAGATAATTTCAAGATGATGTGATAATTGACAAGATGTGATAATTGATGAGATGACGTGATAATTGACGAGATGATGAGATAATTTCAAGATGACATGATAATTGACGAGATGACAAGATACTTTCAAGATGACGTGACAATTGACATACAGATGACACGATAATTGACGAGATGATGACTTTTTTGTGAGTTATTCCGGCTGTCTGTATCACTAGGCCTAAGCAGCTCGTAGTGCTACGTGCCGCGCCATCTTTATTAGTACTCATGTACGGTAACCCATGAACTTCGAGTACAGTCAGTGGTATTAAAGGCTGAGACGATTATTAGTTATGACCGTCTTAGATTAAGGTATATTACGCGATCTTTCCAGGGAACGCCCTCAACATCGAAAAAAAATTGAAAGCAGATTTTCTTGCTGATTTACATTTCTGATCATAAATCGTACATACATTCCAAGTTACAGGGCGATACGATTCTTAATTACTTCAAAATCATGGTTTCAGAGTGAAAATAAACTGTCCGACGGGATAACACGACAGTTTATACTCTAAATTCACTCTAAAACCATGATTTTGAGGTAATTAGGAATCGTATCGCTCTGTAACTTGGAATGTATGTATACGATTTATGAAATGTAAAGGCTGCAAGAAAATCTACTTTCTAAAAAAATCATGATCTTTTCTCTGGAAAAGATCACATAATATGCCTTTAAAGGACCCCGGTTAGGAAGTTCTGTACGTTCTGTGCTTAGCAAGTCTATCAGAGTAAATTGCTATTCAGTTGATACCAAGTCTATCAGAATAAGATGATATCTATTATAGGCCTACTATCTTCAGTGGATAGCAATAAATCAGAGTAAGTTGCTATCTTCATAATTGACACCAAGTCTATCAGGGTAAGTTGCTATCTTCAGTAGATAGCAAGTCTATTAGAGTAGCAATCTTCACGTAGGATAGCATATCTATCAGAGTAAGTTGCTAGGCTTCAGTAGACACCAAGTATATTAGAGTAAGTTGCTATCTTCAGTAGATAGCAAGTCTGTCAGAGTAAGTTGCTATTTTGAGAAGATAGCAAGTCTATCAGAGTAAGTTGCTATAGTCTTCAGTAGATAGCAAGTATAATGTGCTATCTTCAGTAGATAGCAAGTTTATCAGAGTAGGTTGCTATCTAGACAGAAAGTATATCAGAGTAAGTTGCTATCTTCAGTAGATAGCAAGTCTATCAGAGTTAGAGTAAGTTGCTATCTTCAGTAGAAAGCACTGAGTCTATATCAGTAAATTGCTATCTTCAGAGATAGCAAGACTATCAGAGAAATGCTATCTGCAGTAGATAGCAAGTCTTTCAGAGTAAGTAACCATCTTCAGTAGATAGCAAGTCTATCAGAGTGGTGCCGATCGCGGTATAGGCCTATACTGGTACATCCACGGGAACGTTTTTGAAAGACTACCCGCCCAGTGTATGAAAATTTTACTGCTGCAAAAGCAAGTTACAAAAAATAGTTATACCGCCCAACCCTATCCCACGGCAGATCTAGATCTCAAAAATGTGCCGACATGCTGAACAAAAATGATAATAACAACTGCCTTTTGAAAGGAACGCCACGTTTTAGTGTATGAATAGTGTAAGTATGGTTGTCCAAGGGTTAATTAGAAACTAAAGAATTTAAATGATTACTATCTGGTCATTGTGCGACACTTAAAATTGTTCCGAAATTATCAGAAGCGTCGAATTCTGCAGCCGTGCTGTGTAAATACAGTAACACAACTGCGGAATTCGGCACTTCTTCTTCTTCTTCTTTGTGTTACTACTCAACGTCCCAATAAGGACCAAGCGAGTAGGTGGTTGTGCGATGCTATGTGGTCTAGTCCATACGTGTGCTTTGCTTATTGATGATCTTGGAAACAGCGTTTTTGAATTGGGTGGGGCTTTCAATGTCTGTGATGTGATGTTGAGGGGGAGTTCGTTCCAATCTCTGATGGTTTGTGGGACAAAAGAAAACTTGTGTATATTTGTGCGGCACGATATTGGGATGTAGTTGTTTGGGTTTGAGCGACGTGTAGAGCGTTGAGATGGGCGTAGGTAGTTATTGACCGGTAAGGCTAGGTGACCCCCTATCGCTTTGTGGAGGATGGATAACCTTATTGTTTGTCTCCTGCTAGATAGGTTCTCCCATTCCAGGTCTTTAATGAGTGCAGTTGCACTTTGCTCCCAATTGTAGTTGTTATGCACCATGCGGGCCGCCCTACGTTGGGCCATACCCATTTTTTGTATGTGTCCTTTTTGATGCGGGTCCCAGACCGCAGCGCAGTACTCTAACGTTGGCCTAACTAGGGTTTTATATGCTGTCGATTTTGTGTCTTTGGTGCATGCACACAGTCACACGGACAGTATACTTGGCACGGTACATTCCTTAGCACTAGTCTTCTTCTTCTTCTTTTGGGCAATATCCTCAAATAGGTCTTACACACGGAATAAAGAACAAGGCAGCTATCAGTTTTACAATGTAAAACAACTGCAAAACAATTGCTGCTTTGCCTTGTGCTTTATTCTGTGTGTAAGACACAAGCGGCGAGGTGGCGCAGTCGGTTAGAGCGTCGTACACTGCTGCGCACCGTAGTTCTGTTGGTGGATCGTTTGAGTGAGAGTTCAAAACGATACACCAACACAGCCTCGTCCCCATGCCTCCTTCAGACCGTGCAGACTGAAGTTGGCATGTTCATGGCGCATCGTGCTTCGGAAGGTACGTAGAAATGTTGGTCCCGTGTATCGGAAGAGCTATCCCCGAGCACGTTAAAAGGTCACAGACTCCTTCGTAAAGAGTAGGGGATCATCCCAGTCTGTGTTTGTACACACATCGTTCTAGGTCACAGAGCAGGGGTTGCACAGTTAACACAGTCTGTGTATTCAAGCCCCCTTCGCGTTTGATTCCACTAGGAATGTTGCGAAGTATTCAAGAAGAAGAAGAAGAAGCGGTTGGTCCCCGCACGACTTCGCCTGTTTACTCCAGCAGATTATGAGATAATATAGATCAGTATAAATTGACTTCAAACCGATTTACTTAAATTAGCATAAGGCATAGTAAAAAAAATTACATGTTTCCCGTCCGGACTTTTTTAAAAAAGGAGGAGGGAGGGTCTTACTATTTACTATTTTCCCATTTTTTGATATTTTTTTCAAGATGGCCACCAAGTCGAAAGTGACCAACTGACTGTGTTGCAGACATCCCTAAACAGGAATTTCCACTCTTAATTGCCAGAGGAATACAAATATGAAAAGGTTTACCTAATATATAGAGCCAAGTACACATTGTTTCTTTATGTTTTCTTCATTTTTCAGGTTGAATTAGGAACAAAACATCATTGATCGAAAGGACGTAGGCCTACATGTATTGGTCCCCATGGTACTATTTGAGAAGCCATGTCAATAAATCCGTGTCATGCATGGCATGAACATGCTATGAAATGATACAGCATTTCTATTACACCTGCCATTCCTATGGGCAAAGGATCAATCACTAAAAAAATAAATTTAAAAAAATTGTTTTAAAAAAAAAAATTAATTTTTTTAACAGCATTTTTGGAAATAGTAAATAGTAAAAAATAGGAGGCGGCGGCCAAAAAGGAGGCGGGCGGGGACGGGAAACATGTTTATTTTTTTACTAGGCCTAATAATCACTTGAGTACCCTGGACTTCGACAACTATCACGATCACGATGCAATCGATCGATCTGTTTGGGGTAAACTATTTTATGTATCATGGACTTGATAAGTCCATGGTTGTATTAAACATGAAATACCAAATTTCATGTCATATCTTGACATCAATGATTAAAACAAAACCAATAATACTAACACTATAATACCACTACTAATAAATAATGACACTAACTAATATTGATGATGATGATTATTAATAATAAAGAGCACGTCTCACAAGTTCATTCAAAATTACTCCATTAAATTATCGAGGCAAGTTCAGGCAACAATACGATATTGAATTGATACAATGTTTCCTCTACTAAGAAGCTCCTAATGAAACGCATGCTACATGATAGGTCTAAACATTATTATACAAACAAACACAACTTGATTATAGGGTTTTCTAAGAAATAATTGCACTATTTAGACCAAGCATGTGCAACCTGCTGCCCGCGGGCCACATGCGGCCCGCCAGCTTCTAATCTGCGGCCTGCGAAGCAATCCCAAAATGTCCATTGATGCGGCCCGTTTTAACCAGAACTCCCTAGGTTACACAATGACGGATTGACTTAGGCAAAATAAAAAAAAACACTAGTTTCTCGTCCTAACTTTTTGAAAAATGGAGGATGAGGGCAGTTTTTTTTCTTTCTTTTTTTTCCAAAATGGCGGATCCAAGATGGCGGATGCCCCTTTTTCCAAAACTGGTTTCGCTTTTTCCAACATGGTGGAAATGTTTTTGCTTCAAAATGGCCGCCACTTTTCTAAGACTAGCTTTATAACCTTAAAATGAGTACATTTCGCCTGTTGTGTTGTTTTTTGATTGTAACACAGGTTTTTTTTAAATATTGACACGTTCTCCATTAACAACATCAGTGTGATCTTGAAATTAAACAAAAAAAACAAAAAAAAATTAAACAAAAAAATTAAACAAAAATTTTAAAAAAAAAAAAAACTTTTTGGGATGCGGCAGCCAAAACGGATGCGCGCGGGGACGAGAAACTACTATATTTTTTTATTTGGCCTTAGTGGTGTGCTCCCTTATAATTAGTAGGGTGACGCGCTGCACTTAGTAAATATAACTCGAGGCATGATTGTGTGTTAACATTCCTGGTTAAAATAGCGCTTGCAGCAGCAACAGCGAGTAAAGAGGAAATGACTCGAAGAGAAGCGGGTTTTCCATGAGCAATGGACTTCCCCTCCCCCTATAACCCCTCCTTCGGACGTATTTTGGAATGTTTGACAATCACTGCGGCCCGCGAATGGATCTCAAAATCACAATGAGGCCCGGGTGGTAGAAAAGGTTGCACATGCTTGATTTAGACCATAACCCCTGAACAACTTAATATTTTTTCTTAATTAAAAGTTGAGATAGTTGAGATATGCTTCACGATCTCCAATAATGTTCAAAACAAAAAGAAGTTATGTTTTTCCATGAATATGAATAAAAGCAGTTTACCAACCCACGGTGTTTACAAATAAATTAGACAATAACAACAAATACCCCCCCCCCCCCCCCCCCTTGCAAAAGGCCTACTACATAAACTAAACACGATCAAATATAAATATGCCAACACTTTACTGCATGAATGAAATATACCTCGATCAGTCAATAATCAATATAACAGGGTCGTGTTTACAAGATAATCACTTCTTGTATGACACGGCTAAAGGTGAACATGACCGCTGTATGCAAATGAATTGCGCTACTCTATTTGCTTCTATAATTCGATATAATCTCATAATCTGCTGGAGTAAACGGGCGAAGTCGTGCGGTGACCAACCGCTTGTGTGTAAGACCTATTTGAGGATATTGCCTTCTTTGGTACTGCTTAACATCCCGGGTGGTATAAAACAAGCAGGGATTGATGTGCGCATTGTTTCTTAGTCTAGCTTTTGTTGTGCTTTGAGTTGAGTGCTTATTTAAGTTATTGCTGTCTTGAATTTTGTTGGTTCCTTCCTTAATGTTTGTTACTGACTCAGGCAAGTCGTTCCAGTCCCTAATTGACCTTGGTACATACACTGTATGCGTATTTGAAGCTGTCAATTCTGGACTGCTCTTCGATGAAGTTGTTTTTGTTTTTGTTTGATCGATTGATAGTTTTGTACCGGGATAGCGAGGTGCCCTCCTATGGCTTTGTGTAAGATAGCAAGGCGGTTAATTTTCCTTCTATCATTTAGAGACTCCCATTTGAGCTCCCGTATCATGAGTTCTGAGACACTAGATTGCCAATTGTAGTTATTGGAAACCATTCGGGCGGCCCTTCTTTGTATTTTCTCCACTTTTTGTATGAGTTCATTTGTGTGGGGATCCCACACTGCTGAGCAGTACTCGGTTATGGGGCGAACCAGGGTCTTGTAAGCGATGGTTTTTGTATCTTTTGTACATGAAGACAGGTTGCGCCTCACGAACCCAAGTGTTCTGCCAGCAGATGCAGTGATTCTGTTGATGTGGGAATTCCATTTAAGATCGTGCTGTATATCAACCCCCAGATAGGTATGAGTCCTTGTTTCTTGAAGTGTGGCATCACCTAGGGTGTAATTTGTGATTATGGGTGATCTGGATGCCGGGATTCTGAGCACATAACATTTTCCTGCGTTAAATGACATTTGCCACCTTTTTTCCACACTGAGAGTGTCTCCAGATCTTCTTGGAGAGTCTTGGTGTCCTCTGTTGATGAAATTTCCCTGTATATTACACAGTCGTCTGCAAAGAGACGGACCGTTGACTTGATATCTTGTGGCAAGTCATTTATGTATACCAGAAATAACAGTGGGCTCAACACAGTCCCCTGAGGGACACCCGATTTCACAGAGACCCAGTCTGAGTGGTCACCTCCTATTACTACTCTTTGTCTGCATCCTTTAAGAAAAGCTCCAATCCATCTATTAATACTACCATCTACACCATATTGGGATAATTTGAGAAGCAACCTGTTGTGCGCGACGACATCAAAAGCCTTTGAGAAGTCCATTATTATTATATCTGTTTGGATGCTTTTATTTTGGGAGGTAGATAGATCGTGAATGGTTTGGATGAGCTGTGATTCGCAAGAATGTGATTTTCGGAATCCGTGTTGTTGTGGTGTCAAAATATTATGTGCATTATGACATTATGTGTGAGTGGACCACATGTTCCAGTATTTTACATGCCACCGATGTTAGTGAAACAGGTCTATAATTACTGGCCTTCACTCGATCTCCTTTCTTGAATATTGGCGAGATGTTTGCGGTTTTCCAATCTTGGGGTAATTTGCCTGTATTTAGTGAGGTCTGGTAAATGAATGCTAAGATGGGTGCTAATTCAGGTGCCAATTCTTTCAATATGCGTGGAGATAAACCATCTGGCCCGGTTGCCTTATTTGGATTTAATTCAGACAGAAGTTTCTGTATTCCTTCAGTATTGATGGTAATATCTGAGATTGGTCTGAATTTCACTGGCTGGGGTTCTGGCATTGAAGTCATGTCCTCTGTTGTGAAGACGCTCTTGAACTGGTTGTTCAGTATTTCCGCTTTTTTGGTGTTGTCAGAGATAAGGATGCCTCCGTCTTTTAGGGCTGGAATACCTGTAGAGTCTTTTTTCTGAGCTTTCACAAAATACCAAAATTGCTTTCTACTTTCTAGGCAGAACTCCCTAACGTACCGTCTATAGGTAAATCTCGTCGCCTTGTATGCATTCTTTCTTTGGTATCTGACATTTTCTCAGTCTTTAGCTTTACCAGATTTTCGTGCTTTGTTGTAAATCCTTTGCTTTCTTCTGAGTAGTCTTTTCACCTTCCTGTTGATCCATGGTGGTTTGTTAGATTTGTGGACCATTTTAGATGGAATAAATTCGTCCATGGTTTTCATTAGTTTGGTTTTAAGCTGTGTCCAGAGGGTCTCAGTATCTTTGTATGTGTCCTTAATTAATTTGTCACCAAATTTTGACATCTCATCTCTAATCTTGACCATGTTGGCCTTTTTGTACAGGTAGATTTTATGAGGTTTCTGGCGGCATCTCTTTGGATTAATACTGATTGTTACCATAGGAATTCCATCGTGATCACTCATTCCAGGTGTTACCGTTGCTTTTTCAACTAGTGTGGCGTTGTTGGTAATAAAGAAGAGGTCAAGGATTTTATTTTGTCTCGTTGGTTCACTGACTATTTGCTCCAGGTTGAAGTCATTTGTTATGTCGATAAGCACTTGGCTCACTTTTTTGAGGCTAATACTTGTGTCGACTGCTTGATTAGGCCAGTCGATGCCTCCAAGATTAAAATCACCGCCCAACCATATATTTCCCGAGTATGCATTCTTGAGTTTATCTAGCGACAGTCTGAGTTCGTTAAGATATTTCACATCTTTTTGGTCAGGTGGCATGTAAAAGGATCCAATATTCAAGATCTTCCTACCAGCAAGTTGAATTTGAGCCCAAATGATTTCACAATCCGTGTCGAGATCTGGCAGGTGGGCAAATACCAGGTCATTTTTGATTGCTAACAGCACACCACCCCAAGAATCCTTTCTGTCCTTTCGTATGACAGTGTAATTATCAGGGAATAATTCAGCATTCTGAAGTGATGAGTTTAGCCATGTTTCTGTGCCCATTATTACGTCAGGGTTGTGAGTATCGATACAGGCTGCAAGTTCCGGCACCTTGTTTTTAATGCTTTGGAAATTAACAACCATGACTTTTAGTGATCTTTTTGATTCATAGCGTTTTTTGGTTTGTTTCTTGTCACCAGCATTTTTATTCTGGGTGCTTTTTGGGGAAGAGGTTGCTACTGGACTTGTTGGTAACATGTCACTATCACTAGTGTTACTCAGCGTTGAGTAACTGTTTGTAAGCTCAATGGACCACTGCGAAAACAATGATGTACTGAAATTTGGGATGCCGCAGTTGCAGCATGTCCAGGAAATATTACTGTTAGCAAGAGCTTCATAGTTGATTGAATTGACTCCCATACACTCTGTGTGGTGCCACATATCGCATTCATCACACTGGATTGATTTTTGATCCCAAGTGCAGGGCTCGTGACATATGGCGCAAGGAAATCTGGAACAGGAATCATTATTTGGACCTGGGTTTAATTCACAGTCGCCTGCTTGTATTAGGAGTAGTAAGCCCAAGTACATGATAACATTGCGGTTTACAGATGTATTTGTAACAATTTTTTTGTTACGACCTGGGGATAGTATCTGTATTGGGAAGAGGTCAAATTTGTACTGTGTGAGTCCAAACATTTCAGGTTTTATGCCCATATCTATGAGCAATATCGCCCAGCGTTACTACTCGGGTACCCGAGTACTCAAATACCCGAACGATATGTGGATGTGGTTGGCTGAGGATACGGGTACACGTTACATGCCTGTAATGCAGCATGACTTGTGTCACGTAAGAGAAATTACACAGGAACAGGATAACTCATGCCTAGATGTACCTGTGCAATCTTTACCAGTCGTTGGGAAGCATCGGATGACGTAAAATAATCCACAAAATAAATTCGGTCAATGCCAGCGTGACGCTTAGAGCCTTAGAACGATAAGAAATTCACTGATTGGCACCAAATATACTGTGTCTGTGCCCTAGACAGCGTCGGACTTCACAAGCATGGTGTAGCACGCTCCCCATTGCGCTGTAGCCATGGCAGCGCGACAATGCATTCAGTATTTGATGCGTCACCTCAACTACAACTTGTGTTGATCGTTATTTGCCGTATGTGATAACAGAGCGACAACATAATGTGGTGAAGAGTCCATTCTCGCAAGTTATAGAGTTGCCTATTCCTGCACCTATGGATGAGTTGGTGCAGGGAACCAGCATAGACTGGCCCCTGGGCTGGCTTTCTTCTCCCAATCCCAGTTTACTACTTACGCAATTTAGATAAATCAATGATATAAATCCTTGAGTGATGTAAATTTCCAAGCAATTTTTGTATTTTTAAATTTCATTTTTAATGTGCTTATCTTTTTTTATTTTTTAAAGATGTGGTTCGTTGTATTTTACTTTTTATATATTTTTACCTAACAATTCAATTGACATTCCATTAATAACAGAGTGGTTTTCACCCCAAGATGCTTTGCAGTTAAATCTATCCTTCTCATTTCTCATGCCTGAATTACCAAAGAAACTTGTAAAGCAAGACTTAAGTGTATATGTTGCCACTTGGAATTTGAATAGTCTTATTCGTAAACTTATAATATGTAAATAAATTAATCTTCCTTTTCCCTTCTTTTTTCCCCCAGACAGTAATTTCTAGCTAAACACTGTCATAATGGAGAAAGATAACAGATTTGACGTCATTGGCCAAGACCCTCGGTTCAGGCGAATGCCGAAAGAAGAGCGTAAGGTTAAGATTGACAGTCGCTTCAAAGGCATGTTCAAAGATAAGCAATTCAAACTCAAATATTCTGTGGACAAGAGAGGGCGCCCCATTAAGGGTACAACTGACGATAATTTGCGACGATTCTACGAGATGTCAGATTCGGATGATGACAGTGATGATGAGGATGATGGTGAAGAAGAAATTAATCGTAAAACCAGTGAACCAAAAAGTGTTGGCAAAAAGACTGTGAAGCCAGTAAAGGTCAAGTCATCTTCAAAACAAAAAGATGATGATAAGTCAGGGAAGTCCAAATTATCTTCAAAACATAAAGATGACGATAGATTTGCAATTGCAAAATTGAAGCACTCTACTAAGACTAGCATTCACAACACTTTGAATGACAAATCAAAAAGTGGTCAAAACACAATAGTTGGCAAGCCACATAAAGAAAGTAAAACCAAGAACAAAACATTGTTGAAAACTAAACAGTTATTGCCCCTACCTGTGGAGGACCTTTCAGAAGATGAAGAAGAGGAGGAGGAGGAGGAGGAGGAAGAGGAGGAGGAGGAAGAAGGTAAGAATGTGTTTTAAATAATTTAAGAAATTAACAACAACAAAAATTATGTGTTTTGGTTTGCCACTCACCACTATTTTCAGTACCTAAATAAATGTAAACCCTTTCAACATGTTCTTTCCATACACTCAATGATGATCTTTGTTTTGGATTATTTTTTGTTTATGCCTGAAAATGTTAACATCTTGGAAACAAAATTCGGAAAAAGTGTACTTTAGGTCCCAGATTCTGGACTGTACTAGTATCGTCCGATTATGGAACACCCAATACGTTCGATACTGGTACAAAGTCATTGTTCCAGAATTGTCCAATACTGGGACATATAAAATGTACCAGTATCAGGCGACACTGGGACAAAATTATGTACCAGTATCGTTCAATACTGGGAGAAATTACACTAGCAACATGTGTACTAGTATCCGGTATCGCTCGATACTGGAACACAATTTGGTGTTCCAGTATCGACCAATACTGGAACAAAAATTAGTCCAGTATCGAGGGATACTGGCAACTTTTATATGTTCCAGTATTGAACGATACCGGTATACCAGTATCTGGGATTTAAAGTACACTTTTCCCCAAAAATCTTTGAAAATTGAAGTAGAACAAATAATTGGTGTTTATCAACATCTGTAGAGAGAAGGGAATACATAGCTATGAAAAATTAGCCACGGTAGTTTTTCCTTATGAGATATTTAGCCAATTTATTTGTTACCTTTTCCAGAACATGAACCACAAGACAGTTCAGACGAAAGCTCAGATGACGAATCAATTGAAGCCGAGGATGACATCAATGATGACTCATCATCCAATGACAGTGATGACAGCGGACATAGCTCCTTGCCAGCTCCTATTCCAGGACCCGATATAATGCGTGGAGAAGGAGATGTCGAGAGTAGCTCATCAGATTCGGATTCCTCCGACAGTGAGGATGAAGAAGCAGCAACTATAGAGCATGGCTGGGGTGAGATGGATAAGGAGGCACCCCGAGGGGAGATTGTGACTTCTCGTCTGGCTGTGTGTAACATGGATTGGGACAGGTTGAAGGCGCAGGATCTGCTGGTGTTGTTTAATTCATTCAAACCTACGGGTGGCGTAATTGAATCTGTCACAGTAAGTCCAATGTCCCAAAGTGGATGGTCAAGGGGTTTGGTTTTGATTAGCGTCGATCTGTATCAGTTAACAATTTGTGTCTTGAAAAGCTTCCTATTAACATTGTCATATGGTAATTGGTATTTCATAACTTTGCAAGTCATTTATAAAGTATAAACCTCTGGTTTATTCACAAAATATATTTATCCTGAGTGAAACATTGAAAGAATATGACTGTTTTATTTAAATAGTTCATCAGGATTCCAATGTTGTATGTATCAATGAAAAACATTAAGTAAGTTGTTTCATGGATTGTAAAAATCTATGTTACATTAGCATTTATTTTAACAGTTTACATTCTTCCGTATCTAAATATAGCATTGCCATTCCAAATTTACAAATGTTGATCACATATCTGACATTTTGAGTAATGTTCATAATGCGCCTTTAGTTACAGTGGTACTAACCCTGTCATTCATTGAGACAACACAACTAAAGCAGGGAGGGGTACAATGGAGAGGAAGATATAGTTCTTGCATAAAGATGGTTACAAGTTGTACAGTTGAAGTGCAAGGGGTGTAAGTAAGAATGCAGTACGCCACAATACACAATGAGATGTGCACCGGTGTGCTGATATGTAAATAGGTCTTCCTTCTATTGGTGTTAACATAGTGCTGACTGATGGGTTCAACCTGGCCTCTGAGTTGCTCCACGGTTGTGGCTGACATAACAGTTGGTGGTTGTGAGTTCAACAGGCAGATGATTGTTTGTAACACATACATTCCCTAATGTTTCATGGTATGCTATTTTTACGTAATTGATATATTTGTGATTTCTGTTTTTGTTCTTAGATTTACCCGTCTGAATATGGATTACAGAGGATGAAAGATGAAGATGTCAATGGCCCCGTTGAGTTAGTAGAACACAAACACATGGATGAAGATAAAATGAAAACTGAAGAAGGGGAGATATATAGAGAAAAACTTAGGCAGTATCAGATGCAAAGGTGTGTAGTTTTACCTCTAACCTCTTTCCATGAACCAGAAGTGCAACCTCAGCCCCTTACCTCTAACCTATAGGCCTATAGCCAAGATCTGTGGACAGTTTTCTACACGAACCACTCAACTTTGAGGCTAATCAATAATGGAGCAGGAAGGTCAGGGTTGTGCTGTGACCAAGTCTGAGCTTTGGCTCTAGAGAAGCAAACTGATGTTGAATTTACTATAGTTTAATCAGTTCCAAATTGGTGAGAAATATTTGGTTTTGATCTCTGATTTTGTAAGTAATCCAAGCGTACACACGCCAGGGAGTGAATTCCCCGTATCGTATCGCAAAATGCGATGCAAAATTGAGTAATTGCGCCTCAATTCTATACCTTGCATCCCAAAATGTGTGATGCATTGTTGCTGTACATAAATCAATGATAAACGTTTAAAAACAGCTACTGGAAACTGCTTATTCACAACACTAGCCTGTATTTAAAATATCAAATTGTAAGGGGCCTGAGCTTTCGATCCTAGCAGAATCTTTATCAAAGGCAGAATGAGACAAGATACATACAAACACTTATATATAAACATAGGTACCAACGAGAAGGACAAAGAAAACAAAGGACAGGAAGCAAAACAATAAATCAATGATGAGACTTGCATATCTACGTAAACAGTAAAGAATATTCCCAGTATATTATTTTTACCATGTTACGCTATTGCAGTAAATGATGATTCTGGTAGCACCCAATTAATTGATGTTGCACATGGAATAATTACGTAATGACTAGACTAAGACTCTGCCACCCTCATGTGTCGCTCTAGTAATAGTACAGTGCCAGGGAACGTACAGTAATCTTGAAGATTAGTGGAAGTACATTAATGAATAAAATGGCAGCGCGCAGTGATGAATGAAAACAAACTTTCTTTGACATAAAAAAAATCAAAATACGCCAGAAGTTAATTGGAATAGAATCAAAATTATGAAACTTCTCTGCCAGGAATAACTTGCAAAATTAATATGTTGTCATGTAGGGAAGAAAATAGGACTAAAGGTAAGCGTATTTACTTTTAAAATCGTGTTTTGTCCGGGGCCTGGTGAAGAAGAAAAAAGCAAAAAACTGCTACTAAGTATACAAATCATATTTTTATAGCAAAAAAATGTGAAGCAAAATGTTGGACATGCTCTGCAAAACAAACTTTGTAAAGCAGTTTCTGCTATGCAAATAAATCGCTGAATTTGCTCCCTGACACATGCGGTTATGGCCACACGCACGCGTCACACATAATGCACAGTGCGCTTGTTGCCTTTATGCACGCCCGCGTCCTTCTGTATTCATTCGCTGCTGTAAGGAGGCTTCACCAATTTGGAACTGATCACACTATGAAAGATATGAAAGAGAGGTTTTATAGGAACTATAAAAAAATTAAAAAAATTCAGAACACTAACACTGCTTGTCTTTTATCACCCTTACCTATTTGTGGTATTTGGGTTTTATGGCATTTTTTGTAGGCAACTCACATAATATGGCAGTGTTTTATTGAAAACATATATATTGTAATAATTTTATTCATATCCTGTATGAAAAAGTTTCCTTAATATGGATCGTTTGTGATACCAGTAAAATTATGTCTTCTCCATCCTGAAATGTGAAATTTGTGATTTCAACTTAATCTGCAACACATATGATCACGCTCAAGGTTTTTTAATTCAAGATTTATTTATTTTATGAAAATGTTTAAGATCAACCGACCGACTGGCCGACCGATCCTACCTGAGTGATCTGAAAAATCTGTAGAACAGAGGGTTTTTTTCATCGCCTTAACTGTTAATTTTGTTTTTACATGCTTTGTTTAATTTGTTTAGGTTGAAGTACTATTACGGAGTTGTAGTTTGCAACTCCAGTGAAACAGCCAACAGCATATATGAGCAGTGTGATAGATTGGAATTAGAGAGTAGCTCCACCTGCATTGATTTAAGGTATAATTAGTTAGATGGATGAGGTTATGTAAACAATGGAATTTGAAGAAAAAAACAATGGAAAAGATGAAAATAGTTTACTTTAAGTCCCAGCCAAGCATCTAGTCAAGGACCAAACAAAGTGTGTTGTAGTGTTCAAATGAGGCATATTATTCTACCATGTAATTAATGTACACCTAGCACAAAAAGTCCTGGACCAGGTGCCTTGATGTTGGCTAATTCAAAATAGATAATCGGTACCAAAAATCTGAGATTTACATTAAATGAGCAAATTTCTTCTCCACAGTTTGATACCTCATTCAAAAAAGATAGAATGGATACTTTTAAATTTATGGCGATTTCAATGACCGCGCATAACAACAGCAAAGTTGCACTAGAAATGGTTTTCTATGGGATAAAATGGATTTGTGTGTGATTACTGTCAAACTGTGTGCTGTCTGAACCAGCCACCTACAGGTATCTGGATGAATAGGTCTGGAGTGATTGCGGTATAAAGGGTGTTAGCTGTGAAGAATTAATGTCTTTTGCTGATTAGCTGTGAGTCTTTACACACACATTTTCACTGCCTAATTACACACAAATCAATGATATCCCATAGAAAACCATTTCTAGTGCAACTTTGCTGTTGTTATGTGCAGGAATTGAAATCGCCATAACTTTTAAAGTATCCATTCGATTTTGTTGAATGAGGTATCAAACTGCGGAGAAGAAATTGCTCTTTTAATGTATATCTCCGATTTTTGGTACTGATTATCTAATTTGAATTGGCCAACATCAAAGCACCTGGTCCGGGACTTTTTGTGCAAGGTGTATGTCTGGAACTTGAAGTACAATGTTTTCGGAAAGAGCATTTGAATTTGAAAAAGCTGGATTTGTTTTGCAATTATATATAACAGTTAGACTGTTAGGCTGAAATGAAAAATGTCTGGGAAGAATAGTTCTTTTTATTTTAACAACACTGTTAAGGGAATTAGTTTTGGCTTCAAAATCTTGTGTAATTGGTACAGAGATCCGTAAGATTATCTTTCTTGCCTGAGCATGTGAATAACAAAGAGTTAAAATTCTAGGGTTCCCAAAATGTTGATGTACCAATATTTCTGCTCCCAACTCAAAACTGAAATATAAACCGTCCAGTTCTACCTTGTTAAAAATACTATTTTGGTTTAACGCCAGGTTCATCCCGGAGGATATGACATTTGATGACCAAGAACCAAAAGATATTGCCTCGCAGATGCCTGACAAAGAAATCTATGAGCCTGCTGAATTCCGCACCACCGCGCTCCATCAGTCCAAGGTAGATTTGACGTGGGACGAGAATGATCATGTGAGAGCCAAGAAGACAAGGGAGGCTTTTGGCAAGAAAAATCTAGAAGAATTGGACGTTCAGGCTTACTTGGCATCATCAAGCGGAGAGGATGAGGATGAGGGTAAGGCCAATTTGTTGTTGTTATGTTGTCCTCCACAACTTTCGGAGAGGAGAGGCGGGTGGATTTTTATTTTTTTTAATTTTTCTTTTACCAGCAGAAGCTCAGAGTTCAACCAACAAGAAGTTGAAATCACTCTAAGAGTCGCACATATATGTTATAAACACTTAATTCAATATTCAATGCCATTTAAACTGTTTAAAAAAAAAATCTGAAAAAAAAAATCTGGAAAAACAAAAAATCTGATTTGTTAAAAAAAAACCTGAAAAAATCTGAGAAAAAAAATCAAAGCAGCCCTAAATCTGACGAGCGGGTGGTCGAGGACAACATAACTTCTTTTTTTTTGGCCTAAGTTTGGAGGACAATGGTTCAGACAGAATATCCTTGATCAACACCAGATAGTTTTGTCACATGACCAGTGGTTTATAGGTCTATCCTCCTAATCCTCCTCTACTGTTAACATAGTGATCTACTCATTACTAACATGTTGTCAGACACTACCGCGCAAGCAGGCCAGATATGCTGTTTGAGAACTGCATTGTTTGTCTATAATAGTGTCTCTAATGCTATTACATTTGGATAACATTGTCAGTCAAGGATTCTAAGAAACTCTAGCTGTAGGCAGTGTAATTGATGTAACTTTCATATAGAGTTCAGGTGTTTTTTCAACAACTCTCTGTTTTTAAATGCAAATGTCATTATGGTATTAAAAAAGATTTTTTCGACCAAATTAAAATGTTGTTGAAGTCAGATTGCCTTGCTTTGTACTTAATTAATTAATTAATACTTCCTGTGGGTGTAATAGCATTGCAAAGCAATCTTGATCTATCTTTCATGGGTGCGGAAATACATTTATATAAAAGCAATTTCAATGTGTTTGAAATATTTACAAATGTATTAAATATTAGATAAAAATATATTCAGACTAAGCAAACAACTATTGAAAGGGGAACAGGCTGTAATACAAAAATGTATTCAAGAAAGACTTGTAACCGGTAGACTTTAATTTTTTCCCGTTGGAATTTAACTTTACCAGGCTGAGGATTGCCTGCCACCTCCTTATTTGAGGGGGGTCTTGGCGTGGGGTACCCAAAGTGGTGCGGAAAAACAAGCTCGATAAATAACCAACAATGCTATCTTAACCCACCGACTGAAATTGGTGCCCTCGCACCCACCCCACAAACTGTATTTACAGATAATAAAAAAATCACTTCCACCTTTTAGCCTGGTAGTTGGAGCTGTTCTTTTCCGTTAATGAGCTGTTCTTCCGAGATACGCTACTGGTTGTAACAGTTTATAATTGCTGTTATTGACCACTTTGATGTTTGAAATTTGCGGAAACTCTTGGAAAACTTTGTGACATTCTTTCGTAAAAGAAGAATTTCTACTGAAAAAACTCTGTTCTCTGCAGGTGGACGGACATCTCAGGTTGGGTCAGTCGTTTCTTTGGTGTCTTTTTTCTTGTTCAAAATCACATAAAAATCACACACAAGATGTAAAATTGTCACAATTTTTGGACACATTTTTAAACAATTTCCCAAAATTGGTACTGATTTTTTTGCAATTTAAAAAAGAAATCTGAGTGAGTCAGGCCTGTAGGGGTGGTTGTGTGTTTGTTTTTGTTTTCTAAGAGACACATTTTTCCATTTGCAGATGAACCCATAGAACCAGCCTTTGAAATAGAAGAGGATGACTTTGGGGAGGCGGAGGCTGTAGATGATGAGGGACAAATCTCAAAGTACAAGGCGTTATTACAAGGCATTAATGAGAAGGAGATTGAGGAGAAGGAGAGTAAGATGGGAATGGAAATCACATGGGAACCAGGTGAGGAGGAGTGGTTTCAAGAAGCAAAAATATATAAGGCATTTCAGATATCAACTTTGTCAGATGCTATAAGGTCGTTATCAATGTAAATTGGACCAATTCAGTTTTATCTTCTCATAATTGATGAAGCCCAATTAAATTCTACATTGAACTGATACAAAGGTCAAATGAAAAAAGGGTTATTAATCTGGCTTTGACGGCATACAAAAACAGAAACCCTGTGCATACTTTAACAACATTTTTATAACTTAAAGGTGCTAAATAGACCTAGAAACTAAAAGTATTGGGGGCAAGTGTTGTTACCAAAATAGGACTTCCCTGTCAAGTCTACCACATCAACACATCTAAACCTTGTTACTGTACCATCTAATAAAGCAAGGAACATCCCTGTACCTTAGAGTGAAGGAGCCATTCAGGGCTATTAAATGGGTGGCCCTCCCTGGTGTTTAGAATTACAGTGGATTACCTTTACTAAGCAACCACTCATCGATGTATATCCATGACTCTTCAGAGACCCAATTGGGATTCTAAATTATGACCTCCAGCATAAAGGTCTTCAAGTAAGTGAATAGACCAAATTAGAACTTTCCGTCAAAAACATAACACACCTGTCATCTCAAGACAGAACTGTATTTATATCTTGGTCTGTTAGTTTCTTTCTGACCTTTAAACTGTAATTCGTCAAATATCCCAACAGGTTTGAAAGAAACTACAGAAGAGTTAGTGAAGAAGAAACAGGAAAGAGGAGGAAGTTCAGCAGAGATGACACCCTGGGAGCAATATCTTGATAAGAAGAAAGACAAGAAGAAACAGAAGAGAGACCAGAAAAAGAACAAAGATTCAACAAAGGTATGCAGTTTTAACCTATTGAAATGTGGGTTTTTTCAACTGGGTTTGTTTTGGACTGGGAGACCAAATTGCATGAATTGGATTGCAAATGACTGTGTAAACATTCCAATTGTATACTAACTTGACACACATTACATTAATAAAGCATAAGAATGAGATATCAACAACAAATCAAAAATACAAAATTGCATAAAGTCATTTTTACGCTTTTTACCCAGGATAATATTTCAACATATCATGAATAAAAATGGACTTTTTGTTTTTGTTTTTGTGGGTGTGGGTGTGTGTGAGAAAAAGAGAAAAAAACCAGTGAAAATGTGTATTGTGCCATTTGTTTATGTCTGTATGGTATATGTGTGCTGGTATATAAAATTTCATAGACGTTTTATAGATTTAAAATTTAAAATTTTAAAAAAATCCGACCTATCTACCCTATTTTTTTTCTATGTTACGCCAATCAAACTTTTTTTAAATTTTTAGGCCTTACCAAACACAAGCTGTCAAGAGGTAATACCATGCTCATTTGATCTCCCAAAGTTTGCGATAATACAGTGTTTCTCTGGAAAGGTTTCATTTGTAGGTTGTAAATTGTCATTTATCTTATTTTGTCAGAAAAAACATTTCAGGCGCAGGTGTCTTAAGACAATTTGTTCTTAAGTATCGACACCCTGCAATCAGGGTTTAAAATACATTTTCGGCTATGAGGGCTATTTTGAGCAAATTCTGCCAAAAGTAGCCTTTTAGTACATTTTACCATAGGCCAAAATTTTCCCAGAGGGCACTTTTGCGAAAATTGAGGGCTAATTGCCCTTCTCCCCCTGTGTATTTTGAGCCCTGGCTGCAATCCACAAGTATAACTCTCCTTGACTCTACAATATACTTTTACTCTTCAGGGCATTGGAGCTGATGATGCCGAGGAACAGGTAGCATTTAGTGATGATGATCTTCCTGCAGATGTTGACCTGGGCGATTCATTCTTCAAGGATTCTCTGAGAGATGAGAAAGGAACCAAGCATGGCAGTATGTATTACTTAACATTTACTTACACTTAAATCAAGTCATCTTGATACTAGTCTTTGGTAAATTGACCTCATTTTGAATTTTTGACTTGAATAGTCAGTATGGAAAGTTGTTTGTTAACATATTCAAAATAGCCTGTTCACCATCAAGCGGCTACCTACTATACATCTGTTGAAATATTTATTTTAGAATAACTAATTTAGGTCTGCACTCAAATTACCAATGAATGTATTGAATATTTTATTCCAGATCCATCTGCTGCTGGCAAGAAGAAGAAAAAGAAAAAGCAAGAAACTTTGACTGCTGAAGAACTAGAAGAACAAGAGCAAAAGAAGGTAAAATCTTTATACCATTACCTCTATATTTGCATGCAGTAGTGGAAATACCCACATGACTTTCCAACCAGGGGTGACGATCATGTGTGTCGCAGCTCTATTAATAATATTGTATGTACTGATCATAACAGTAGTATAGCTTTATTCTGTAATAATAAGAGCGATTAAAATCATATCTTGGCCACAATGCAGAGGTCCATGGTTCGATTCCCACTAGGACCAGTTTTTCAACTGATTTATTCCTTTTTGTAAAAGTTGAAAATATTATAAGTCCACAAAGTGTGTAGTTCCTAGTCAACCATCGCTGCATATTTACATTGTAAATATAAATTATGTTAAATGTATGTGTCATAGGAACATTAGTAGCAAGACTTAAAATAGTAGCTGGGGTGATTCAACTCCATCTGCCTACAGAGCACTGTTTAGGAACATTTGATTGCTTATTTCTTTCACAAATTCTAGTTGTGTGCTTCTTGTAGGCACCTGCTGTCCCTCTCAAGTCACATGGGTGGTCCTAATATTGATGGGACTCTTTTCTTACTGACTGTTTTACAGAACCAATAATTTAGATTAATTCTGTATATTTAAGTTTTCCTTTTGTGTAAGAGGGAAAATAATAGGGTGAGGTATGGTAAATGCTTACAAAGTGTGTCATTATGAAAAAAGCAAATATATAGCATAATTAGATGCATACATTTCACTCTTTTTATCTCTCTCTCTCTCTCACTATCTTCACTCTTAGGCTGAATTGGAACTCTTAATGATGGATGAAGATGACAACAAGCAGCACTTCAATCTCAAAGACATCATGGAAAATGAAAAGCACCTCAGCAAAAAGAAGCAACGCAAGCGTAAACGTCTTGAGAAAGACTCGGCCAAACCAGAGGATACATTCCAGATTGATGTGGAAGACTCACGGTTTGGCGCCATCTATAATAATCATATGTATGCCATTGACCCATCTGCTTCTCAATTCAAAAAGACTAAGTCGATGGATGCTCTTCTGACGGAGAAGCAGAAACGGAGAAAGCGGACTGTGGAGGGGAGAACGGAGACGGCAACATTAAGGGATGACAAGAAAAAGTCTAGTGTAAAGAAAGATCAGGAGTTATCTATGTTGGTGAAATCCATTAAGAGCAAAACGCAGCAGTTTAACTCAAGAAAAAGTAAAAAAGATTTCAACAGGTAATGGATCTTAATCATATTATGAAACTAAACTTCAGTAATGATATTTTAGGAACTTTTTTAAAATTATGAATCATTTTTATTGAAACAGGCACCATCTTATCTTCAGTTTTGTCTGGAGTTTTATATTGCTGTACTAGACAAAATATTAGTTTGTAAATGCTACCATCTTCATGTGCCTATGGACCACTTTGTTAAAACAAGGTGGTCCATAGGCACATTTTACATAATCGTTGTACATGTACAGTACAGCACCACATTTTATTATTACTCAATGGTGTTACTACAAATATGTATTACAGTCCTCAAAATAGGTAACTGACCAGGTAATAAATATACTCTTAAAACTATAGCTTCTATGTAAAAATATTAAATATAAAAGTTGTAAGGAAATTTCTTTTCTTCAATTTGAGACATTGTTCATGAAGATCGGTTAATAATTGAGAACACTACATTGATAAAGATAGAACAAAGTGCAGTTTACATTTTCACACTTGGGTTTTGAACATGCAGGACCGTGTGACAGGTATGTGTATGGGCTACATTGATCAATTGAAACATCCTTGAAATTGTATTGTTTTGGGCACATAACTGAGTTTATAGTCATTCAATCTTTACGTGTAATAGCTCAAATTGAAGAAAAGAGATTTCCTTACAACTTTATAATTTAATATTTTTATGTAAGAGCTATATTTTTAAAATTGACAGCATATTAATTACCTGGTCAGTTACTTAGTTTGAGGACTGTACTCTTCACATTAGTATGTGTAATTTGCACAATGGTTCAAAGTTATATATACATTTTTTTAAATAGAGAGCAAATGTGAACAATAGCCAACAGACATTAACAAGGTTGATGAACTGAGTGATTAGAAATCAAACTGGTAACTCTGTACAAAGATCTGATGAGCTAATCAAATGGTTCATTGCAACTCAAAAATATGTATAATACAAGGAACACAAATGGGCAGGGGTCAAAAATGCCAATGAAAGTGCATTAAGAATAAGATAAAAGCCCAAACAAATAGAGAACAACTGAGGGTTGACCAGTGTATAATTGTGACTTTTAAGCATCAGAAATGTATTAATCACATTAAGATATTCTAATCTATCGGGAAAAGTCTGTTATATACATACATGAATTCAGTTACACAGTTTTCTAATGCAAGAATAATTGAGTGTTTTTTCTCAACTTAAGTCTACCTCAATTACTCTTACACATGTTTCACTTAACCCAAAGGTCCTGTTCAATAATCAGCTTTACATAATACTTTAGACAATAATTACATCGACTCAATTGGTGCTGTATAGGATATTTATTACTGGTACTAGACATGTTTTAATCAAGTTTCAATCCATACCATTATTATTTTTGAATCTCATTTATAATTATTTTACATTGGTATATGATAAAAAGTGAGTTGCAAAGATTTACACTCAATTTTGTTTATTTCAGTTCTAGACTTTTTGTTCAATATTTAGTTTTAATCCCTTCTGTAAGCATATAAAGAGTGCTTGATTCGTTTACCAGAAATATCATATTATTTCCATTCCTCAGCCTAGCCATCTGTCCATGAATTACTGAAACTGTTTAGGAAAGGAAGAAGAGTTATTGTTGTGCACCTTAATGATTGTTGAAAAAGTCCATGCCTAGTTGTCAATAAATGCACAAATTACGCATTTAAGGAGGCGGTGAACCCTCAGGTATAGCCTCATAAAACTGCCGTAACTTCTTCATTATTCATTTAATCTATATAAAAGTATACTTTTTTTTGCAGAAAATGTTTCAATGTATCCAACCATGATCATGAAATTTACCATTTTGGAGAAAATTATAAAAAACACATATTTTGACCCATTTTAGGTTCTGCAAAGATAACTCAAAATATATTTTGTCAAATTTTGTCATACTAGTATTATTATATTCCTAATACAATTCCCTAGGAACCTTTTTTTTTTTTTTGTCACAAAATGTGTTTTTTTACCTCCAAAATCATGAAAATCACATTTTGTGCCCTTTTTGGCAAAAAATAATAATTGGCAAAAAATAATAAAGATTTTCAAACAAAAAAAACCTGGTTCGTAGGGAATTGACCTAACTTTTTTTTCTTCTTCAAATTGGCCAAGAATGAAAAACTATGCATTTTGTTTTGGTGTTTTATTAATGTCCATCTCATGAAAGGGAGTTCTGTCTGTTCTCAGCCATATTTTTTTCCCTTTAAAATATTGCCAGACATTACCATTCTTACACATGTTTCTTTAAAATGTGTGTAAATTATATGTATATTATGACTTGGCCTACATATATCATGGAGGATAAATTGATAGCAATTAAAATATCTATATCTGTTATATAGAGAATAAAAACTAAATTTATATGTGTGTTTGTATTAATATTATTTTAGTGTGACAGTATGTTTTCAGAAATTGAGATAAGAATTTTATGTATTTAACATGTTGATAACATCACTTTTATAAACAACCAATCATTACTTGAAAATATCAAACAACGTTGTGTAAACCAATCAAACACCCAATGTTGTGTAAACCCATCAAATATTACCCAAAGTTGTGTAAACTAATCAAACATTGCCCAATGTTGAATAAACAAATAAACAATACTCAACGTTGTGTAAACCAATCAAACATTACCAATGTTGTGTAAACCAATTAAACATTACCCAGTGTTGAATAAACCAATTTTAACATTACTCAACGTTGTGTAAACAAATCAATCATTACCCAACGTTGTGTAAACCAATCAAACATTACCCAGTGTTGTGTAAACCAAACAAACATGACCCAACACTGTGTAAACCAATTGAACATTACACAACGTTATGTAATCCAATCCATCATTACCCAGCATTGTGTAAACCATTCAAAAATTACCCAGCGTTGGGTAAACCAATCAAACATCACCCAACGTTGTGTATACCAATCAAACATTACCCCCAGCGTTGTGTGAACCGATCAAACATTACCCAGCGTTGTGTAAACCATTGAAACATTACTCAGCATTGTGTAAACCAATCAAACATTACCCAACGTTGTGTATACCAATCAAACATTACCCAGTGTTATGTGAACTGATCAAACATTACCCAACGTTGTGTAAACCAATTAAACATTACCCAACGTTGTGTAAACCATTTAAACATTACCCAACGTTATGTGAGCCAATTAAACATTACCCAACGTTGTGTAAACCAATAAACATTACCCAACGTTGTATAAACCAATTAAACATTACCCAACGTTGTGTAAACCAATTAAACATTACTCAGCGTTGTGTAAACCAATTAAACATTACCTAACGTTGTGTAAACCATTTAAACATTACCCAACGTTGTGTGAGCCAATTAAACATTACCCAACGTTGTGTAAACCAATAAAACATTACCCAACGTTGTGTAAACTAATTATACATTACCCAACGTTGTGTAAACTAATTAAACATTACCCAACGTTGTGTAAACCAATTAAACATTACCCAACGTTGTGTAAACCAATTAAACATTACCCAACGTTGTGTAAATCAATTAAACATTACCCAACGTTGTGTAAACCATTTAAACATTACCCAACGTTGTGTGAGCCAATTAAACATTACCCAACGTTGTGTAAACCAATAAAACATTACCCAACGTTGTATAAACCAATTAAACATTACCCAACGTTGTGTAAACCAATTAAACATTACTCAGCGTTGTGTAAACCAATTAAACATTACCTAACGTTGTGTAAACCATTTAAACATTACCCAACGTTGTGTGAGCCAATTAAACATTACCCAACGTTGTGTAAACCAATAAAACATTACCCAACGTTGTGTAAACTAATTATACATTACCCAACGTTGTGTAAACTAATTAAACATTACCCAACGTTGTGTAAACCAATTAAACATTACCCAATGTTGTGTAAACCAATTAAATAATACCCAACGTTGTGTAAACAAATTAAACATTACCCAACGTTGTGTAAACCATTTAAACATTACTCAACGTTGTGTGAACCAATCAAACATTGCTCAACGTTGTGTGAACCAATCAAACATTATCCAAAGTTGTGTAAACCAATTAAACATTACCCAACGTTGTGTAAACCAATTAAATATTACCCAGCGTTGTGTAAACCAATCAAACATTAGGCGACGAAAATCTCCACCCTGTTTTACGGGCTGACGGACCTGTCAAGTAGGGTCGGTCGGTCGGTTTTTTGTTTTTGTGTTTTGTTTTTTTACCTAAAATCAGTAGCGTATCTCAGCCCCCCCCCCCCCCTCCCCCCCCCCCCCCCCCCCCCCCCCCTCCAGACGGCTCTGGCCAGCTCAAACTACCGGGCTAAAAAAATCGAAGAGAAGGGAAAAAGAGAGGGAAGAGAGGAAGAGAAAAGGGGAAAGAAAGAAAGAAGGAAAAGGGAAAGGAAAAGAAAGGAAAGGGAGAAGAGGAAGATCAAAGGGCAAAGGAAAGAGAAAATCTAAGGGCTTTTACTTAATTGCCATCTAAATGACAACTTTGCCCCTTGCCCGGTTTGATGATGGGCAATTTAGTATAAAAATGGCAATTTTCCAGGAATATCATTATAGAAGCCCGTTTGAAAGAAAAATGTACCTTAATAATGGCCATATTTGTGTATACCGTATGTTTGTAAATTTTCGCGCGTCGCGCGCGCAATTTTTTTACTTAATAATAGGGTGGAACTGGTGTTCACCGGGAAGAAATACCTTTTGCCCCCCCCCTGAAAAATACCCCAGATACGCCACTGCATAAAATGTCACCAAAATCTGCAAAAATCAGGAATTTGTTTAAAAATGTGTGAACATTTTTTCCCTCGAGGGATACATTGAGACCATGGGCCTAACCATTCACGTTTGGAGTTTATTGGACGTCGGTCGGGATACATACACGTACGTACGTTGACGAGAAATCTGATATTTTGGAGGTAACTAGTATAATTTCTTTCTGGCATAGGCCTATATAAAAAGCCAGTATTGATCGGAAAGAAAGTGATTGCTTTTCAATAAAATATTGGTCAAAAGTACACACCAAATCGCACCAAATGGGTTCGAAAATTGAAGAAGAAAAAAATCCAATTCTGAGGGGGCACATCACCTCTCAGACTCCCCCCAGTTCGAGCTTTTAAACGATCTAAACTTAAATCAAGAAAATATCAGTATATGTATAGGCCCTATGCTCAACTTCTTTTTTGCATTGATAAAAACAAAAATTTGATTGGAAATGAAGACTGGCTTTTCGATAAAATGTTGGTCAAAAGTATACACCAGATCGCACCAAATGAGTTCGAAAATTGAAAAAAATTCTACTATACTTGCCAATCTTATTATATGTGCCAATCTTCTACCCTTAAAGGGACACTAAGAGATGTGTTGGAGGCAGCGCCCTCAATTATGATAAAAACTGAGATTAGTTTATTTTTATAATTGTATTACATGTATGAACTTACACCTATAAGGATTAAGAAAAATCAGCTCTTTTTGTACAAGAAAACGTCGATTCAAAAAATGCTTATCCCGCGGGACCAGCATTTTACGTCCGACAGTATCCCCGTGCAGTACGCGTGATACATAACGCGAACCATATTTGCATAGAGGGCGTTTTTCAATAAATAGCGATGATATTGTTTAAATCTAGTTTTGCTGTGTTTTTTGTTAGTAGAAACAACAATAATGGCGATTTTTAATGTTCATCTTGAATTCTGAAGTAAATTTTTAAACATTTAAACTTTTCAACACCACTTAATGTCCCTTTAATGTTTGAATCACGAGATAAGAGCAGTCCTTAAAGGGGCACTAAGAGATGTGTTGGAGGCTGCGCCCTCAATTATGATAAAAACTGGGATTAGTATATTTATACAATTGTATTACATGTATGAACTTACACCTATAAGGATTAAGAAAAATCAGCCCTCTTTGTACAACAAAACGTCGATTCAAAAAATGCTGATCGGGCCCGATCAGTATTTTACGTCACACAGTATCCCCCTGCAGTACGCGTGATAAATAACGCGCACCATATTTGCATAGAGGGCGTTTTTCAATGAATAGCGATGGTATTGTTTAAATCAAGTTTTGCTGTGTTTTTGTTAGTAAAAACAACAATAATGGCAATTTTTAATGTTCATCTTGAATTCTGAAGCGAATTTAAAAAAATTAAAAATGTCAACACCACTTAATGTCCCTTTAACTTGGTATAGGTTCATCAGGATTGTTCAATGGAAATTGTAAGAAATTAATTTTTATCTTGACAAATTCAAGTTGCGGATTGATGTATAATAATAATTAATAATTTTAATTATGAATTTTTGATATTTTGTGAGAAAACTGAAAATGTGGACAATTTGGCACAATTTTTTAATTAACAACAATATTGTTCGTGTGCAATTTTCAAAACAATAATCCCATACATTTTACGTTTTCTTCATTGCATTTCATTAAGGACATTCCTATCAATGTTTTACCATGATAAAAGAACCACATTTCCACCATTTTGGCTTAAAAAATAGTGAATTATATTCAAATTTCCGGAAGTTTCCGGAAATTACCGAGGGCCATAACTTTGGACCCGAACATGCTACAGATGTAGAAAAAAGTTTTAAAAGATGTATTTTGTAACTCTCTTTCATGTTCTGCACCTAACTCAATTTTTTTCAAAAAGTGAGTTAGCGCCTTTTGGAACTAAGCTCTTCATTTTATAAGCTAACCGTATGTTCAGTGTGTTAGAAATAAGGATGCACGTTCGTGCTAATCTATGTTGATAAATGCCGAATAGGATCCACTTTTGTATAGACGTATCTCACAGCTGCATGGGCGTATCCTAAAGAATGAGTGATTATATCAGGGTTGCACAAAGTGCGGAAGCAGGGAGCACCGCTCCCGGGAAATAATGAGCACTGAGAATTGGGGAAATAATGCCAAGTGGGAAAAGAAAAAGTATTGGGGAAAAGGGTGAAAAAAGATGAAGAGAAAACAAATGAAACTTTGGGTTATGAGCTGAGGTTGCACAGGTATACCAACTAGTGTTTATTGTTTTATTGCTTTCCCCCCTACAGGGGGTGGGGACATTTTCCCCCAACACATTCCCCCCCCCCCAAAAAAAAAAAAATCAATCAATTTAGTTAAAATTAGAAGAAAAAAATAACAATTTTAACATGAAAAGGGGTTTTTTTTTCGCGCTTCGCGCACATTTTCATCATTTACTCAGTTATGTTAAAATTATACCAAATGTTGACAATTTGTAGCATAAAACAGCTACATTTTGCGGGCAAGCGCGCATTTTCATACCAAATTAGTTAGTATTATACCAAATTTGACAATTTTACCGTAAAATGGCCCAAAAAATGTGCGAGTAAAAATAATATCTTCCCAAATGAAAAATTATTAATATGGTACTGGTACATCTAAACAATATTACACAATAGCTACAAAATTGTAATCTGATTTTTATCAAACCTGTAAATGGGGATGGGGAAATATTAAGCTCAAAACCTTGCTCCTAGGAAAGAAACAACTTTGTGCAACCCTGGATTATATCTACGTCGTAAATAGATTGAGTGCAAAAGGCTATTTCCATCTTGAATTGCATTTAGAATACTCTATATATAGAGTATTCTCAAGATGGAAATAGCCTCTTCGTTTTTAAGACGCATCTGTACTTATTTTATGGTAAAACGATAGCGATTTCAACAACAACAACCAGAATTGACATGGTGACCGTGTCGCGCTTCTTGACATGGACTACATTTTCCTGGTGTTAGTATAAAAAGTGCTCAAAATGGAGTTCAATTCTTCTTCAATTGACGACTATGAGCATGATGACAGCCATAATCATGGCACTCATCAAGCCAGCGCCGAATTGACGATAAAATATATTGAACGTGTGTTTTCAGGTATTGTGATTTTATTCATCATTTTAGTTGGATGTATTGGTAATTCACTGATTATCGTCGCGGTGATACTGTCCAAAAGGCTGCGTACAACAACCAATGTGTTCGTCGTCTCTCTAAGCGTTGCCGACATTCTGGCATCATTGTCGTTGGTTGTATTCCTAATACCTCGTTTCCACAAAGAAGGATGGCCATTAGATGATGAACTGTTGTGTAAAGGTGGTGCTTTTATGGTTTTCTCCTGTAGCGGAGTAAGCCTTTATAGCCTATCTGCAATTGCCTGTAATCGACTTATCTTGATAGTAAGACCGAACATCTACACCAAAGTCTACACACCGCTCAAAGTCGCAGCCATGATCTGCGTTACATGGTTCATACCCATTTCCGTATGTCTGTTTTTACCACTCGGAGGTATCGGTGGTTTTGGGTTCGACTCTACGGATTACACATGTTCTGATCTCGATGATCATCCAAGAGCTGATCTTTTCAACATGGTACAAGCCGTCAGCGTTTTCCCGGTAACTCTGATGGTCATCTTGGTTAGCTATACGTGGATAGGTTGTCATGTGAGGGCTCACTATAAACGACAACTGCGTAATGAGCTCAATAACGTCATAGATACAAGAGAAGGTGTACATCAAGTACCAACATGCACAATACGACAGGAGCATATCAGACGTGAACAACTCGAAATAACCAAAAACCTTTTCATAGTTGTCTGTATTTTCTTCGTGTGCTACTTGCCGTATTTCATCGCTAGCATCATCCCGGGTTCGACTCATGTTGTTTATTACCTGAAGTTGTTGACTTTGGCTAACAGTTCTCTAAATCCTATCGTGTATTCATATAAGCACCCGCATTTTAAAGACGTTATTAGCAAGATGAAGAAGTGTCGATGTGTCGACATTCCTGAACCATCAGAAATTCTGCAAAGTTTTCGCCAAAGAGTAATTTCAGTTGAACCAATAACCTTGTAAAAAGAAGGAAAGATTACGAGAACTTCATATCGATATTCAAAAACAAAATTTATTATAAACAAATCATGGTATTACATAATGTTCTTTTCTATAACAAGACATGCATATTCAGTTTAACGGTATGATTTGGCAAACCCGATTTCCAGGTTCAGAAATCACCGAGATGTACTGCGCTTTTACGATTCCCCTCGGCCTATGATCTGATGATAATATGAAATTGATTCAAACCAGGTTGTATAAATCGGAGGTATAACAATATCCAAAGCTTTCACAATTCGAACCAAACTCCGAATTCGTCCCAATACGATGTCAGTTTACAAGAAGCGAAACTTGTGAGCAGTGTCAAGATCCCGACGCCAGCTCCACGATCAGCGCATAATGATATCTCTACAAGATGACGACCGGAACCTTACCATGGTGACTGGTTGGTGATGGTAGAAATGGCAGTATGTTGTAAACGGACTTTATTGATGGATGAATCAAGTATATATATATATAGGTCTGCATGATGCAACCTATCCTTATATATTGCACATGACCTCTGAAAAGCACTGAAACAGACCAGGTGGGTTTAGGTAGCTGGTGTTATCATGGGTATCTCTATCTGGTTAATGCCAAAGCAATATATCGATTTAATAGCCCTAAGGAATGGGGATAACATTGTTTTAACCTAGATTAATCAAACATCATGAAATCAATATGAATCACTGATACTAAATCATCATGTAATTTTACAACCACGCCTAAGCCAATCTTAATCTTTTGCCTCATCCAAAAATCATTTTTAAATCTTGTATAGAATAATTATATTAATAAGATGCCTCCCACATTTGATCAAGTCTTGCGAGGACGTAATCCATTGATGGCCTTTTGGATGGAAGGGCATATCTGCATTGGTTGCCTAAACGTTTCAGGCCATTGTCTTTTATCTTGGCACCAACCAGACACATTAAGGTACCCACGGCATACACGTCTGATGCAACTGTGTAGCCTGTTTTACATCGGATAACTTCCGGGGCCAAGTGTCGGCAAACGCCGATGTGTCTTGCCTGTTCTTCAGCGGTCATATACAACGGTGGAGGGGCTGGGTCCTTCTGACAAGCAAGACCCATGTCAACGATACGCCCGCACCAACGCCACTCCATTGTATCGAATTGTAACATGATATTGCCTGCCTTGATGTCGCAATGGAGCAGGTTGATGCGGTGCAATTCAACAAGCCCGTTCACAACGTCCCAAAGGACGCTCAACCAATCACCATATTTCAGTTTCGGTCTGTCATCTTTCAGAGATAACAGCATTGAAACCGTGGAGCAGTCACTGGAGTCGCCAACAAAATCCATAACCATCTCGACTCCAATGTCATTGAGAGTGAATCCGATGAGGTTAGGAATGGCCTTGACGTTAGTAGCTCACCAGAGCATCTCTGCTTCCCATACAATATTTACATCACTGGTTTTGGACTTGAATAATTGTTTTATCGCAACCAGACGACCATCCAATACAGCGGCTGAAACTTTGCCAAATTGTCCGCTGCCAAGTACTCTTACATAATGGAAGTCGTCATCTTTCGCAATGTTCATGTGATTGAACCATTTACCAGGTGGTTTCGGTTTATGTACGCATGGAATTGAGTTGAACACTTCAACATCACTAATCATCCACTCGGATTGGTGAACTGGCATTGTTTCTATTGGTAGTACCTGCAAGGTCGATACACACCGATAAGAATAAAATAAGAATATATAGACCTCGGTCACTTTTGGACCCAAATGGGTTTATCCATGATGTAAGACAGCATGGAATTAAACTAGCACAAAATCCTCTATTGACGGATTAAAGGAGTAAACAGCTTTATTCCGTAATGGAGTCTTGACACTAGACTTACTTATGCATGTCTTACACCAAGGATTATACCTTCAAATGGCGCTTATTATTCATTATCTTCATCATCTCTTTTTCATGATCCTTTGGATGACAATTTGGAACCTTGGGGATCTCTTGTTGACATTATTTGAAAGTCCAACGTAAATGTAATTCTACAGAGATGTTTAATAATTGAAAACATTGAGATGTCATATATGCAGCAATACGAGCAGAACATTTAGCTTTGTCAAGTTGAGTTAGATACCAAAATTGCGATTTGTTTTACCGCAGACGAAGTAGAGTTAAATCAACATTATATTTCAATTTTTAAAAATATAAAAAGATATGAACTGCATAATGTTTCTTACCCGGAGTGGAGTGCGTTCTGTTATGGAGATTGATTCATCAACATCATCAGGACAGGTGTCCTTCACAACAATCTGCAAAATTATAAGCATTATACATCTAATTATGTCTTTGTCGAGATTTGAAAATTGCATTGTTATGTTTAAACCTTTAACGAACTATACGACTTAGAGGTGAGGAGGGGAGTGGGAGGGAGGGAAGGAGTAGGGGTGCGTGGGATAGATTGAAGGCGGATGCGGGATAAGGAAGGGAGGGAAGTAAGAAGTGGATGAGTTGGCGTGGGGAACCAGCATTATACTATCCCCCTATCTGGACTGGATGAGTACTGGACCAACGACCCCGTTTGAACCAAACGGCCAGGGTTGGTGTGCGCATACTTATTGCTTGCTTGTAGTTTAGTTATTTTCCCTGCAGATGTTTAGTTATATGGCCAAGGGTAGTCTTGAATTGAGGTACAGATCCCAGTTAGAGTTTTAACGGCGGCAGTGAAAACGTATGTGGTTACCCTTGTTGGGCTTCCATGCATCCGCTCGTCCCATCCATTCTAAATTCTTTAGAGTCGGCATCCCCTTTTTATTGGACACCTTTTAAGTCATTGTAAACAATACTTATCCTTACCGACTTATAATCATTGCAGACTGGTGCTGGTGTTTTCTCTAAAAAGGCGCCTCCAATCAACGATACGAGACTGCAATTTAACATCACCAAAATTATGACACAATCCCTGAGTATATTCATCGGCATGCACTACGGTATATATTCCAGTAAAAAGAACATAAATAACTTCTAAAGCATTTCTTTTTCTTGAAGGGCTGAAGTTCATCGCACAAAGGTCTTTCTTTTGAATATTACAATTTGAAAGTTTCGAGTTTATATCCCGTTGAAGACATATCCCGTAGAAAACAAATCCCGTAGAAGACATATCCCGTAAAAGACATATCCCGTAGAAATCCGCGCACTTGTTGATCTTAATCTACTAAGTCCTAAAATAGCCTATAGTTTTATATAATACAACTTCACCGTACTCACCCCGTAACAACTGTGGTTAAAACCATTTGTGTTAGTGGGAACCATTTGCAGCAGGTGCAGTATGCCCGTGGACACATGATTATTAATCTTTGATAGTAAAGGGAAGGCATCCTGTTTCAACAAACAATTCTGCTCTGTCTTTACCAAGGAGGACTCATCCAACCTGCCAGGAATGGATCAAACGCAGAAATACCCATCAGCTGACCACATTACTGTTGAACCAGATGGTGTTCTTAAGCTTCTTCAGTCACTAAAAACCAACAAAGCCACAGGTCCATGGTATCTCAGCTCGCATTCTCAAGGAGTTGGCTGACGTCATTGCACCGATCCTCGCCTCTATCTTCCGACAGTCCTTGGATACTGGTACAGTGCCATCAGACTGGAGATTGGCCAACATCTCCCCTATTCATAAGAAGGGTGACAGAAGTACTCCATCAAACTTCCGTCCAGTCTCCATCACCTCTATTTGTAGCAAGCTGATAGAACACATCATATTTAGTCAAATCATGGGCCACTACAACAAACATAATGTACTGGTCGACACACAATATGGTTTCAGATCTGGTCGGTCGTGCGAGACACAGCTCATTATCACATCACAAGACCTCCAAAAGTCATTGGATGACCGTGAGCAAGTGGATGCAGTAGTGCTTGACTTCTCCAAAGCCTTCGATCGAGTCCCCCACAAGCGTCTCCTTCACAAACTCCAGCATTATGGCATCCGTGACTCTCTCCTACTATGGATCGAGAACTTTCTCAAACTGGGCTCCAGTCATCTCCGGTGTGCCACAAGGGACAGTGCTAGGACCACTTCTCTTCCTATCATTCATTAATGATCTCCCAACTGGCATCTCGTCCAAGCTACGCCTTTTCGCAGATGACTGCCTTATTTATAAGACCATCAACAGCAGTACCGATACCATCGCGCTCCAGAAAGATCTTGACACCCTTCATCAATGGTCCGAAAAGTGGCAGATGAAATTTAACACCGATAAATGTCACACCATGCGCTTCACCCTACGTCGCAATAATATCATCAATACAGAATACAATCTTGGAGGAAGTCTTCTGTCTCATGTCCCTGAATACCCTTATCTAGGCCTGACACTCACCAACAACATGTCCTGGCAGCCTCATATCAACAAAATATCTGCCAAAGCCAACCGTATGCTAGGACTGGTCAGACGTAACCTAAGAGGATGCTCCCAGAGACTGAGACAACAAGCCTATGTCTCCCTTGTCCGTCCCCACCTGGAATACTGCAGCTCAGTATGGAATCCTCACACCAAGAAAGACGTGACAAGGATTGAAATGATCCAACATCGGGCTGCAAGATTCGTCCTGCATAGATACCGGCGGAGGGAGAGTATCAGCGCTATGATGCAAGACCTTCAATGGGACTCCCTGGAAAATAGACGTCATGCTGCAAGCCTAGCACTCATGTACAAAATAAATAACAGCTAGTTGCCATCAATGCCAGTCACTACATCACTCCGATGATACCAAGCAGTACAAGATCATATCATCCAAATAAATTCCAATCCATCAATGCTCGTACCCAAGCCTACAGCTTCGCATTCTTCCCAAGAACTGTTGCATGGTGGAATGCCCTCCCTGGTGATGTCCTAGCCTCACCATCTATAGGGGCATTCAGGGGAGCTGTTGCAGCACATATATAGGCTGCATTATTTTTTTACTCGCACTACTTGTATTTATTCGCACAAGCAACTACAGCACTGCACATGAGCTACTCTCCTTGGCATCTACATCCTGACAGAAGGACTTTGCCAAGTATCTACGTAAACGTAAACGTAAACGTAAACGTAAACGTTAAAGCTGAACTAACTTTCCGAATTTCAAAGAAGAGCTGCTATACTTTTCAAAGACGATCTTTTTACTCTTTCAACAAACATGGTTTGTTAGACGTTGCTATGACGCGTTGTTAGCGTGAACGCGTATTTGCGGGCCGCGAGCTTGTGAACGCGTGCTGCATGCATTAGCTGCATTACGCGAGCGGCGCCGAGCCTGTTTAATCCATACCTTGTAAACCTGGCGCAAACATTATGGGCTAATAACATTTCCTATATATTATCGGCATTTTAAATGTATGATAGTCTTCATTCATAAATCTGCTAGGATCTTCTCTGATGATACACCACTATCTTTACCTCAATGACATTATACATCGTCCTCGAACATCAACTTTACATAATCTCAAAAACCTCTCACTGTTAGTGTTAGTACACGGATTAAAACCTTATATGGACTACCAGATGAACCACAACATTGTTGGTAAAAATGTTTTAACATGTAACGATTGAGTGGTTCACCTGATAGTCGGTGTTGGTTCAAATTTAAATCCGTGTTCTAACCGCGTATATACAAATACAATGCCTATAGCAGGTCCATTTGGTAATCTAGGCATTATATATAGCTTTGTACTTCCCTAGATTCACTACGCAGGAATGGGACTAAGCCATGTTGGTTCAGCTGTATTGAAATCATATTAACGTTTGAACAAATCATGTCCCTGTAGGACATCCCGAAACTGGTAAGTGTACACTATAACCCAATTGTACACTTTGTAGGATCAAGAACAATTTTAATTTACATTACCAAATTTCAATTTTGTCTTCATTTGATTGGTTTCTTAAGGATAATTTCAGTGCCTATAAGCCATTCATGATAACCTTAGTTGAAAAAGGAAAGAAAATGTAGATCGAAAGCACAACAATGGAATAATATGAATAAAGGCTGTCGAGATCAAGGGTGTATTTCCTAATCTTTATTTCGAGGTATAAGGTTTTGTATCGCATTGTAACTTGGAAGATATTATTTGTGTATAACTCAGCAGCAATTAAAAATCCAAACAATTGCACAAAGCTTAAATTTCATGACTCGTTTTGCATCTATGATAATTTTGCCTACTGTGACATGTGCTGTGACTTCGACGGGCAGCAGTATATTTGAAAGGCAAGTATATGGTGAATATCCCTTTACATGTTTCCTTTCAGGCTTGAAGGGATCCTTGTAGAACCATTATATTATCGAGGTTATCTTTGTCTCAGCTGGAAATATGACATGATTAATCTGTGTATTTTGCTTTGTTTCTTCCCGACTATTTCGATTCAAGAGTAAAACAAAGTATACAAGTCCTGCTTGGAAAATAATTGCTTTCTAATCATTTTAAAATATTTTCTGATAAAACAAGATAATGCTATCCATGAGATCAATCAATGGATAAAATACCATGATTTTATCGACTGTGCCCAATACTAATTCACATTCTATGTGTCCTAAAATACACAACACTTGTCTACCACTACGGAATGTTACAGAAAATACTTTTAGAAAATCCCTACATATGCATACAGAGCGAGGGTCATGAGCAAACACGTCATGTCCTGTCAGGACATCCGGTTATAGGTAAGTGTACACTATGTTCACATCTGAACCTATAGGCCTACTTGACCCAACGATGTGTATTTTTTTAACATTCTAACTTACAATGTAATACAGAACTAAGAGGGGCATAAATAGATTCAACCGAATATCTATCTAGCGCCATCATTCAACCCTTTTCCCATAAATTATTATATTCAAGGTTCCTACGTAAGTTATCTATTGAAACAATTCATTTTTTCCAAATTTCATTTTTCTCGGCTATCTCCCAGTGCCCCTTTAAGCACGGAAAGAAAAAACTTTATAGTCATACCGCACAAAAAAATATTATGAATAGACCACATTAAAATAGTAACGTTAGAATAAGCCATGTCCTGTCAGGACAGCTCGGAATAGGAAAGTGTACACTTATTATAGCTTAGGCCTATTAGGTAGGTGTGTGTTACCGTAACATTATACATGTAGCTATAGCTTGCATTAAAATAGACAATTTCCGTATGGAAATGGAATAAAAACCGTCAGAATAAACTCGATTTACTGTAAACAAAAATGCATGAATAGGCTTCATTTAAATAGATAGATTTAAATGGATTAGGTAAGCGTGTGCCTCGAACCTGTATTTTTCAAGTGTTGATCTTTGCTTTATCGTGGCAATACATCGGGAACAAAAATAGAGTTGGACACTTTAATGACCCCACTCCCGATTTGGATTTGAAATTGTCTATAGACAAACTAATTTCTTAACCAACATTTCTATGCCACGAAATTGACAACCATTAAAACCTATTTTATTAATTCCAAACTGAATCGGCAGCAACCAAGTCGATTGAAAAGCTTTCATTTGTCTATACACAATAGGAGAACTAAAAGCCCCGTCCCTTAATTTCCGGAGAGATAGATTGAGAAAGGAATGAGTTTAATTAACTTACAAAAAGTACTTCTAAGGAACACGTTCGTGACCTACATATTGATTTTGAGGCAGATGAAATATATTCATCCTTTTCATTTCAAGGGAACCAGATTCATTTTTGTGTCAGGTAATGGGAAATCGATGAATCTAAAGCCCATCGGGGTTTTTTGAAACATTATTGATAATAATTTCTGAATGGGAATATTGTGACGTTTTAAAGCTTGGTGAATCGCTGCTACATGTACTTTTGTTGACTGCCAAATGAAAAGTGTATACAAAGGGGGTAAATATGTCTTAATGCTTGCCTAAGACAACTTAGTTAATTAATTAATTAATTAATGAAGTCATTTTGTTATATTCTCGAGAAGAAGAGGATCTATGATTAAAGACACGCATATAAATTAATTTTGTGATCCATATTTCACATGTGAAATCAATGCACGAAAGCAAAGCATTAACCATTTAAAACTGAATATAAAGTAATAAAGGTAATTATTTAAGGTGAAGGACAAGTCTGAGTATACAAGTGCTTTTGATTTACTAAGTTACTATGGCAATTCATAAAGCTAACCTTCATTTTTCTTGTGCACATATTGATTTTTCGTTCTGGTTTGAGCCATAAGTGTAGCTGTGCGACACGAATTGGGATATTGGCCAGAGTGTCGTGTTGCCAGACTCATCATATCTGACGCCCAATGATTTGGCGCAAGACAGTTTGAAGATTAGAATAGGGTCTGATTCAACAATTCCTGTGTCTGTAAATCAGTTTAGTAGTGGGATTCAAAAACGTATTTCTGTCTTGTAACGCAGTGGGACATTTGCCCTAAATTGTTTGAAAAAAAAGAAGATCATAAAAAGTGAGTCATTTTACTAAAACAGATCAGGCATCATGTTCTCTTCCCTGGATTAAGCACTAATGGCGTGTTTAACAACTGGCAACATTTGCTGATTATCGAAACGCACAGAAACCAATTAAATAGAAACTGAGATTTTAATTTCAAATATCTCCAACACAATCAGAACTGGTGAGAATGAATGAAACAGGTTCAAAGCAACACAACAATGGACCATTTTATGACTGGATGATGCGATCCTTCTGTCTGTTATTGGCATGCTGAATTGTATGCAGGTGAAGCATCAGTATTATGATGAAAATAAAGGTAAGAATTATTGGTAAGAATCAAGCGCTTCAGTCGGTGTCGTAGTAGTAGAAAAAGGATATGGTTTCACAATAATGTAGGCTATGTGCTACAACAATCACAATTAAATATATTGTATTACTTTTTATTTGACTGAATCAAAACCAAACGAAACCGAAAAAAAACTCAAGCAAAAACATACGATTCAGACTCGGGAAACAAGTCGTTGCGGTATAATTTCGGTCTACAGAATTTACATTCAGTTGTTGTCTACACCTTTGACTAACTTAATTTGGGTCATGACGATTTCCATGATTATGCCACTTGAAAACACCGGAGCAGTTAGTACGTTGATTGTGAGGAATCTGTACAAGATATAATGACAATCATGTAATGTACCAGGTCTACAATATATACTATTTTTATATAAAGCTGATGCAAATATAGGTACGATGAGCTAAGACAGTTATTTTTAGATATGCTTTGAATGCAATGTCAATATTCTTAACTGTGGTTTATTGCTACTAGCCCATAAACTTACTCAGATTCTATAGGGCTTAAAAGAAGCCCCTCAAAAAACTAGATTACGTTTGTTTGCATAACTCCACACCCAATTAGACGTTTCGGGAAATTGAAACACTTATGAAAACGCTTGGCTACACACAAACATTTCCCCCTTTTCAATTAACTTTTCACAAACTGTCATATTTCCCCATAATGGTGTTTTCCGAAAAGTGGCACTTTCATTTCAAATAAAGACCTCAGTAAAGACACCTTAAAATTAATTAATAAAAAAGCACTGGAGAGATTTGTAACTTACTTGTATAGGATCTTAAAAAGTGAAATTTTTGCTAAAACATCATTTTGGGGAAATGTGACTCTTTTCGGAAAAGTAAACATGATATTTAAAAGGAAATTTTTTTCAGTGTATAGCCAATCGTTTTCCCATTTCGTAAGTGTTTCAATTTCTCAAAACGTCCACAATTGGTTGTGGACTGCGGAGTCATGCAAACGAACGTGATCTAATTTTAGGTGGAGGCTCACTTCTTTTGTAACCTTTATTAATGTCATCCATAATGGAAGTAATTTTAAAAACCCTTTTCGTAATGCACACTTATCAGTGGCGTGCGCAAAGGGGGGGGGGGGGGGGGGGGGGGGGGCCGGGGGGGCCGCGGCCCCCCCCCCCCACTATTGAGTCAGTCGGGGAAACTTAGGCCAGTCGGGGGAATTGAGGAGGCTAGGTCAGTGGCATCATGGAATTATGATAGTCAAAAACACAGATGAAAATTTTTCGCGCGCTACGCGCGCATATGTCTTCCAAAAATGCAATATTCTTTGGTACAAGCTTGTTTAGAGCCAAAATATAGCTCAATCGTGCAAAAAAAGGGTAAATTCGAAAATTTTCGCACGCTACGCGCGCAGTTCTTTACTCAAATAGTCGGGGGAATTTCATTTATGGCCGGGTGGCCCCCCCACTCACAATATCCTGCGCACGCCACTGACACTTATTGTTTAAAAAGATGTCAATTGTGTTTAAACAAATTTTATATAATGTTTAACTTTTCACACAGACCAACACACCCCTATTGATGTTAGGTATCCTGTTCGCTGCCTGTCTAGACCTGGCGTCTGCAGACGAAGGGACTCATCGTCATGAATCTGGTATTGTACATAAAGGAAACTAAAGAAGATAAAATATCAGTAAACTCAGTGGTATATAATAATGCTCCCATTTCATCGTATCTAATTTAATAATAATGATGAGCTGTTTCAGCAAAGTTTAGATGTAATATTATTGGAAGTTTTCCTAAAGTGAGGTTTTGCCTTCAACTACAATACCCACTAAACACACTATGGCATGCTACTGATCCTGTTAAATGATATTATGATACTGTACTCTAATACTGATTACCATAATACGGTCATTTTAATTGCTAGGTACCAGGGATTGTTTTTATCATCAAGAACCAAATCCAGGTAAAAATGACCACGGCACCTGGGTGTTTGATATGCCGTTTCCTTGTACCTGTACAACCCTGCGGATTGGAGGTGCCATCACTGACATCCCACAAAGGGCATATCGACCTCATCGATTTCGTGCAATGATGCCAACATTTACTGATGATATCAGTTTGATCAAAGAACTCTTCGATTGCAAAGGTAATGTGTAATAACTGCCATCAAAAAATACCAACAATTTGTATGAAAATAAACAATGTGTTGACGCTATTGCCATTGCCTATGTTGGTACTCATCCAAAATCGACTTAATATGATAATTATATACAATAAAAATACTTCAAGTCACGACTTGCGAATCTCCCTGACTGGGAGATTCACCTAAATGGGGTCAAAGGTCACATATGGGTCATTAGAGGTAAATCTGGGTACACCCGGGGTACACCCCACAAGTCATCTCAAATCCCCTCACCCAAATATTATAGTCACCAAGTTTAGTTGAGATTGAAGTCTGACTTTTCATATGAGAGCACTGAACAAGCCGAACCTAACCAAAAAGGCTAAAATATTGGCAAAATGGGGTCAAAGGTCAGGTAGGGGCCATTAAAGGTCAATCTGTGTACACCCCATGAGCATCTGAAGTCCATTTACCCAAAGATCATTGTTACCAAGTATAATTGAGATTGAAAACTGACTTTTCATATTAGAGCACTGAAAAGCCTGAACCGAACCAAAAGGGAACATACATACATGTATCTCCACCCCTACAGATACCCCCTGCATGCTATCACCGGTTGACAAGGACCATGAAGTGATACTATCCAAAGAGGACACCCCAATCTGGATACACATCGACACACAAAAGGACAAAATGGCGATTATTTGTTGGTGTTTTTGGTATCATACCGCCAACCCCACAGTGATACTATCCAACCGAGGTATGTGAGGGGGTATGACATGCAAGGACCTTATTCAGATAGCGGTTTTACACTATTTGGAATATTTTTAACATATCAGGAAACCGAGGATTGCTACAGTTCAAATGTGGGTCCGCAGTTTGAAGGTAAGTATTCATACGGGTGTCCACAATTAGATAGTGAACAAGTACATATGGACACACATGACATGATCACACTATCCCCCTCCGGCTTTTCAAGCCTGAGGGATAAAAGTGTAGGTCCGATGTATAATAATTGTCTTATAATACATTCCTATCTATTTGTTTAAGGTGGTGATAGTGATAGGGAATCCGCTGTTACCAAAACCCTATCAACGTTGACAACCTCTATCAAGGCAGATCAGCATTCACACACAACCATGCTGCATACAGGGAGCCCTTCTATGAGACCTGCCACAACTATGAGTCGTCATGATTCCAATCCAGTAGTGGCTTCTACTAGTAACAATGATCTGATATCGTTAACCTCAATAGATTCGCACCATGGATCTGGTAATAATCCGGAAAAGACAAAGATGACGACACGCACAGCTACCACTTACAATGCAACTGGTAATACTCTGGACACGACTAAGATGGAGACCCGCATGGCTACCACTTATGATGGACCTGGTAACCAAGACACGTCAAAGATGGCGACCCGCATGACTACCACTAACAATGGACTTGGTGTCAACTTGGACACAACAAAGATGACACACACAGCTACCACTTACAATAGCTACGGTACTGATACACAGCCAACAGAATATCTTTTTGATGATGCTACCACCGTCACCGCTGCTACCACCATCACCGTTACTACCACCGATAAGTATGGCACAATACCCGACTGTTCGGCAGAGTCGGATGACAAATTCTATATGCATGACCTAGACTGTAGTAAATTTTACCAGTGTTCAAGTGGTGTTGCGTATTTGAGAGAATGCAGCATTGGTTTGTTTTGGGATTCAGACCTGCAAGAATGTGGATATTATTGTAATTGAAGCAATATATAAATATTACACATGATCAAGAAAATCAATAAGTTTAATAATACATATTTTAATTTATTTAGAATAATCTTTCCTCTATGTACATTTGTGAAGGAAAACACTTTTAAATCCAAATGTCACTTGAATTGGATGATATTTTCCAAACTAGAAGGCATTGTGAGTATCAATAAATGGCATGACGCTTATTGACAATTCTTAGTAAGACAAAAGTTGGTAGTATCAAATCCGGGGGGGGGGGGGGGGGGGGGGGGGGGGGGTACTCAGATATTTTTTGGTAGGGATGCTGCCAGCAAAATGTCATTGAAAAACAGCAAAATTAAGGATTTTAGACCCATAAATTTACCAAAAATGGCTTTGAAAAGGGGTCATTCAATTTATCAGAGGGTGAAATCCTTGACAAAGTGTCAAACCAGGTTGATTAGGACCGAGAATTTGAATTGACCTTTACATTTTTTGCTACAACAATTGTTAACAAAACAGACGAAAACAGTGTAAATCATGGTTAAAATGTCAAAATGGATCTCTACTAGAGAGGAGAAGTAAATGTAGATAAGTTTTTAAAATGAATGGTTGTGTCAAGATGATCAGAGCTGATCTTAACCATCAGAGGTAGGCACATATTTTGACAGATCAATAAAGCAGAGAAAACACAAATGTCCTCAAACTCTCCCTAATGTTTCTGTGTGTTTGTAAGACTCTGTGTTTGATTTCAAGTTGTAGACTGGAAGGCTGTGTGATTCAGGCTTTGTGGAGATGACTTCTCTGATGTTCAATACCCATGTCTTCTCTGTAAGCTCTTCTTTATGTTCCTGGTAAATCATCCATAAAGACTTTGCCTCATGTTCTCAGTAGCTCAACAACTCATCTTTTAAGTCTTATAAGCCACACACCAGAGGCATAACTAGAACATTTTATTTACACATTGGCAAGTCAGTGTACGAGTCTATTTCATTGTCAAGGTGGCTTTCTTGATGGCTTCCAGCACAGTCACAGCTGCCAAGAGTTCTATTCCTACATCATAGAGGCCGCTGTCCTGACAGCTACGGATAATCTGCAACCAGGCGTGCGTATGTGTTTTGTGGTCACTGAACACGATGTCCTTTAAACTAGGGTGGGCTGTGCCTATGGTATATAGGAAGAGAAAAACAAGTTAGTGCCATGATGGATAATTTCTCTTCAATTCATTTCAATTTACTGATGCCAATTGCAGTACTGATTTATTGTCTTCTGTAGTGGAGTGTGCTAAATCATAAGTATCAGATACAATGCACTGGGAAAGACAACAAATCAAGTCTTCAAAACCAGAATGAAGATTAGTTAGTTTCCTTTAGAATTTTCATAGTAAAATCCTAGAGCTCCTCCAAATCAAAAATTCTACCTGATGATTCGATTGGGGTTGATTATTAGATTTTAATTTTACAAGATGCAACCTCAAATTAATACAACCCATTTTACTGTTCAGTTTGGGTGCATTTGTGACACTATGTTAACTCAAAAGGTGGTTTCTAAATAATGTTTTAGTATTCTCAATAGATGTATATGACACTTATATTACCATTGGACTTAGCACAGGTGAATGTATGTGTGTCTGATATCTATTACGGTCTACACTGATGTGACTTATCAATGATGTCATTAATTTTAAACCCATATGGCATTAAGATATGCCTTAATATAGGTGCCCAGATTTCCAGTACACTACAAGAATAAAAGTTTCTTAGTTAACCAATCTGTATATATTTGACTTTGTATCTTACCTGATTGAATATTAGCATGTATTTTCTCAAGTAACTTTATTCCAATCTGATGACTCTCCGTCCTCAGAAGTTCGCTGACCACTGTACCAACAGACAACACCGGGATGCTAGAAGACCCATACGGTTGGACTAACACTTCAGCTAGACCTAAGGTGGGGCAGGCTACCAACACACCAACAAAGGCATCTGGGGGAAAACAAAAGAAGAATGGCAATAATTTTCTATATTTTTGCACTGAAACTGTCCAACTGATGCATTCATGCTAAGGCGACGAAACACCCAACCTGTTCTACGGGCAAATGAACCTCTCATTTTAGGTCTGTCGGTCAGTTGTTTTTTCTTGCTTTTTCCCCTTTGACTGTAAACAATCCATACACTGTAAAGAGTTTGCCTTTTTCCTTTGCATATGAAATCTTTGTTCACCAATTTCTAAACAAATGAGTCAGTCGGACCCGTAAAACAGGGTTTCTTTTTTTCATCGCCTAACTGCATATAGTGACGTGATCAAGCAGAAAGAGTCTGATGTCGGGAATATTGATTTTGTGTTAAAGGTAAAAAGAAGTCGTTTTACTTTGTTTTCTCAGTTAATAAATAGTTTTTACATGATGGATGAATATCAAAATTGAAAACTGCCGACATGCGACTAATTTCTCTTGATCACGTCACATATTATAAAATAATTATAAATTACAAATTACAAATTTAAGGATGAAAAAACAAAAGTTCTCGCATTTAAGAGTTGAGTATTAAAATAGAGACACATTCAAAGTTCTTTAAAACAACCCAGACCCTGGACAACAATAAGTGACATTGATGAAAGTGGTTCAAATTGGATATATGTGGTAGTTTTATTTCCCAACACCATTATCTACCAGTGGGAGAAAGGTACTATGACAGGCACACCACTTTTTCCAAGCAACTTTTCAATTCTCCACATTTTTACAAATCAATAGGCATGACTATAAAGTGTTTTCCCTCTTACCTTTACTGAATTTAGCATGGTGTGCATATTCCATCATAGCCCTGAACCTTCCTTGCTTACACATGCACACAGCTGATTGGATATGGGCTCCAACCCTGGTATAGACAGCCTGCGCTAGAGGTAGACACTTATTGACAACCTCATCAGTCTTGCCTTGAGTGTAGTTGTACAGTAGATGACCAAGGGGCTCGGAATAGGTTAGTCTGAGGAAGAGAAAAGATAATTGGTCATAAGATTAAGCTAAGTGAAAACAGATTTGTCTAACAAGGAAAATGGCTATGTTTGAGGCAAAACAATTTTTTAATTTGTTTAGTGCTTGAAAACAGAAAGATTCTGATGAAATACTTATTTAGAGAATATGTGGGTCCAAAGAAAAAGGAACCTTTTAAAAGTCCATAGCCAAGCATGATACCCATCAGCATTTCAATAAAAGGACCCTCTGCCCCTCAGTCCATGAAAATCAGTTTGGGCCCTTGGAAAGTCTGGTTACAGATTGGTATATGTGACCAGTCGCATCAAAATGGACATGTTGGAGGCCTGATTCAAATCTGAGTTATTGGTATGACTTGAAAGAGCACATTTTAAGCTTTGAAATGACACCATGATGAAGGCAATCGGACTTTGTAATCACAAGATATGATTTGAAGAAGCATATTTTTTTCTCTTATTTTCTTTATATTTCACCAAATATATTGACCTCTATCTCAAAACTGTATTTGCCGACAACATGTCCATTTTGATGTGACTGGTCACATATATGAGCACTTTTCTGAGCGCTCTCATGCTGCAAACTCTGCCAAACAGATAAAGTATGATTGGTTTTTTTCTTCTTCACATCTTATGATGAACTTTTAAATTTTGATTAATTTATTTGGGCCCACACACATCTGTGAATGCCCCCAATGATTTAAGACCACAGGCCCAGCACTGATATCTATATACCTTTGTATGTAAGTGTCCCCCATTATATGTCACAAATGTAGACATATCTCACCTGTTTTGGGCTATCCAGTGAGTGACCAAATCTAGCCGGTCTTCTTGAAGGGCACTCTTGACACACTCCAGCGAAGTCTCCGCATTTGGCAACACACCAACAGCAGGAACGGATGACAATAGGGCTTCGCAGTAGGCTAACAGTGGGGAACTCTTGCCTTGCTTCACATGTATGGCTGTCATGAAATACACAAAATTTCCTCAGGCTATTATCAAATGTATCAACCAGCCAATTTATCAAATTATTTTTCAGGATCAATTTTGGTTTCATGATACTGAAGTGGTATGCTAAAAAGAGTATCAAGTTTATCAAAGAATATATAGACATCATATTAAGTTATAACTTAGTTAGGGGTCGTCCAAAATTATCCCAATTTTCTTTTATATGCAAACCGTTTGTAACTTTTGACTGTCCTCCCTCCATGAGTTACATACGCAATAACTGGTGAAAGATTGTCTGACCAAAAATAATTTTCAGACAAATATCATAAAATGTCTAGAGTCAGATAGTTGACCTTAGATTTAGATTGATCGAAAACTACAGTAGTATGCCTATATCACAGGATAAAGATACTGTTATCCAGAAAACTGAAAGTTGAAGACAATAAGATCAACCAAAACTTGAGAATTCAGGGAGAAATTGTTTTACCTCTCCCTCTCTGTTACATATGCTTTGTATGTAATTTAAACTGACAATTAAAAGGACAAATTCTTTATACAACTAGGAACAAATTTGAATTTGAAATACATACCATTATCAAAAAGTATTTGCTCTTATATTTAAAGATATTTTCATATATCACTGCATATATCACAATGTGGAAAAACTTTAGGTTTTTTTATCTAGCGTTTCATGAAATGCTAACTAGCCATTTCTCTCTAAAAAAAATGTATAATGAAAATGTCAATTCATGTTTGCTGTTTGATGACATTTTATTACATTAAATAAAGCAAATATTGACTTGATTAAAAATCATATTTGAAAAAATTGAAAGATATTGTTTGTAACCATCTAGCAAAACTTGAACTGACATGCAAAGTGACTAAACTAGCCCTTACCTTTAAATCTAGCCAGTGTTTCAGGATTTCTAAGAATACCCTTGGGGCTGTTTGCTGCATGCATAGCTGCATCGGAGTAGCGCCCTGCCTCAAATAAGTCATTGAACTGCTCAATGTATTCCAGTAGCATCTCAGCTTCTCTCTCCCTGGTAGGATCATCATCATCAAAAGTATTGGTCGTATCTGTGCCTGAAAACACAGAAATCATACCATGTAAACATTTGGTTAACAAATGTTTTTAAAAATATGATTTAAACTATATATGCATCCACCAAGTCCATCTCTAGAAATGTGTCATTCAAGATCTCAAAAATAAGAGCTGAGGCAAAAATTCTTGGAGGACTTCTCATGAAGGTTTTTGGTAATTTTTCTAAAAATGTCAAAATACCAACATTTGAATAACAACAAAACAAACAAACAAAAAAAATTTCTTCTTCAAATTTTCAAGTTTTTAAAAATTCCAAAAGAATAAAAATAATGAACAACAACAACACAGACATGAGAATAAATGTTCATGTAAAAGTGAAAAACCTAAAAAAAATTGCTTGAAATTGAGCTAAATGACAAACATTGGCTGAAAATGAAAGAAAGTGCAAATATTTAGAAGATGAAATAGCCGATAATTCAGGCAAAAGCCCACTTGGGATCAGGGATCATCAAAACAGGCATAAGAACTGAAGCAAGCTGAACAGAGTTCCAAAAGGTCAACAATTGATGACCTGAAATATGATTGTGATGGTGGGGTGGGGTGGTGATGTCTTAAAGGCAGCATATATTCCAATTAGGCCTATGTTAGCTTTCAATGTTTTAAAGTCTCTATTCCTCAGGTCACTCTCCTACAAATTATTAAAAATATTTGAATTTAGATATTATCTGATTAACCAGAGTACTATATTGATATTCTGTGTGAATAAGAATCAAAAGGTTTGATTTGTCCATAACTTACCTGGCTGTAAAGTTGTTTGATTCTTACAAGCTTCTCTCATTTAAATAAGTTATGAATTAACAGTGTTAACATTTTTTGTATGACTTACCGTAAAATAAATGCCACTTTTTGGTATCCCCAAATTTTGTCAATTAGAGTGTACAAAGTGAATTTACATAAATAAGGTGTGTGATTTTACAAAGATATATACTGACTTTTTGTAAAATGATTGAATTTTTTTTTGCAATTTTTGAAAAAATTAATAACAAAAAACCCACAAAACCTGACCGACCTCCACAAAACCTGACCGACCTAGGAGGTCCAAAAATCTGTAGAACATGCTTTTTTGTTTGTCGTCTAATCAAAAAAAAATCTAATTATTTTGTTTCATTTCATACGATAAATAAATGTTGTATACTCACTCATCATACTCATCTTGGATGTGGATCTTGCCAGTGCTAGTGCAACAGCTTCTGCTGGTGACAGGCTACAGTTGGTATCCTTGTAGTATGCTCTGAGCGTATCCAAGGCCACACGTAACTTTAAACACCTGAAAGTGACCAAGCAGAGAGATGGTTCAGAGTGCACAGCCTATGAGGCATGATATACAATGAGATATGATTGCTCAAAGTACATCCTTAATTATTAATCAATTAATTATGTACATCCTTAATTATTAATTAATTAATGTACATCCTTAGTTATAAAATTAGTGCCTACCCTATATACAACCCTATGATACCAACCAATACTGGTCATCGCAAATATGCCTTGTGAAATATGACAACTTAGAGTGTAACATTTCTTGTGCAACTCAATTCCTCAAGTAATGAATATAAATTGGTAGATCATTAGCCACTAAGCGGTAGTCGCCAGGTCAGCCTGGAGGTGCGTGCCTACCTTAATTTGACCTGATGAGCAAAATGGTAGCATAAGTTCACATGAGGTCTTGTACCCTTAGGGATTGCACACTCCTACTTTACTATTGGTGTTATTTAGGGTGCTTTCAAAATTTAACTCACGCAAAACAAAAAGGAAAAGAACAAATTCCTGCGCTTCCTGTGCACTTAAAGGTAGATGACCCGATCACATTCCGATTTTCAACTTGAAGTTTTCTATTCTACATGAAAGGTCATCCTTAAAAAAGTCGTGTTCCAAAGTTTGAGTTGCATAGCTCTAATGGTTCTTATTTTACACACACAAGATGCTGTGAACTGTACCCATTGAGTAGTACACAAACTATATAGGTGGTTACCACCATTCGCGGTAATTCGACGTTATTTCATCGATTTCTCCGTAATTATACTGATTTAGGCCGTCAAATTTCAGTATGATGATGAGAAAAATACGAGCTTTCATATGATATGAAAATCTCCGTATGTTTGAAATAATTCTGTGTTACAAAAATGTGATCGGGTCATCTACCTTTAAGTTTTACAACTTATTTTTTATTGTATATTTTCCCTCAAACTTATAATTTCACCATAAAATTTGACTTGAAAAAAAAATCCTGTATTATTATTCTATGACTAGATTACTTTCTTGGAAATGGCTGAACAGAGAGAGAAAAAGGTTCACCCATGAAACCAAGATTTTGGCCTACAGCTAAGTATCAAGTCATTCTTTCCCTTACCCTTACTGTATAGTCCTAAGGCCAAATTTGTTTTAGTTGTTTTGCCCTCATCCGGCCAGGTCAAAATTCCAAGAATGTGGGCCGGGTATTTTTGTTTTGTTTTTAAAGAATTTCTTCTTTTTTTCTCTTTTTTTTAAAGATTTTTTCCCCCTTTTTTTAAAAAAAAGAAAAGATTTTAAGATTTTTTTTCTTCAAGATTTTTTTTCAAGATTTTTTTTTCTCAAGATCTTCCAATCTCTGAAAATTGCACAGAGATGGGAAAGAAACCAAAATATTCACAGTTGGGTTGAAAATACATCCAGTAAGTGTTTTCCTTAGTATCTTCACACATGTTGACTGAAATAATATGTATAAAATCATTGATTTGGTAAAAAAAAATATTAAAAAAATTAAAAATCCGGCCAGCCGTCCTTCCCGATTTTAGGCTTGTGAGGGCAACACAACTATTTTCTTTTGGCCTAAGGAGAAGAGGGGCATTACAGAGAACAGTTGTGTTAATGGTTTCATTAAATGATAACTAACGAACAACAGCTGACAAATTCTTTTCTGACCAATTAAAATACCAACGATGAACTATATAACATTTGCTGTTTGGTATCATAACTGTAAAGACAGCTGATACATCATGCATCAGAACCGGTTATTGGTGAAATAATTTTTCATCACGCTGTGTAATTTTATTTACTATGCTATTTTGTAGCTGTAGTGTCAGATTTTTCATCAGGCCTATAATGTTTCTTTAAATAAGGTCAATTTCAGGGTCATTAATGATGATTGACCATCAATTGATTGTTATTTTGTGTGTTATTTTTGCTCTTTTTGGGGCGGGGGGGGGGGGGGGGGGGGGTGCTTCAATATTTTAAAAAGGTGTTATTTTTGTTGGAATTTACACTGTTTAAAACCCAAAATTAAGATGCTTCATAAAGAAGTCACATAACACCATTGTAGTGTTATCACTGTTTGTTTCTCTGAAAGAGTGCTTGAAATTATTCAACCTTCTATCTAAATAGGATTCCCCCGCACCCTTGTTTGGATAACTTGGTTTTTGTTAGAGCTAATGTGAACAATACGCCCAACAGACATTAACAAAGTTAACAAATTAAACTGGTATCTCTCTACAGAGAGCTCCAATGGGCAAATCAATTGGTTCACTGCAACTCAGAGAAAATATTCATAATACAAGTAAACACAAATGGGCAGGGTTAAAAAAGCCAATGAAAGTGGCAAAGCACAGGAATAAGATAAAAGCCAAAACATATAGAGAACAACATCAAAAATAGAAATAAAGAGAAAAAATAGATATCTGGAGGTCATTGACATCAAGAGAGCCTACACCAGGCTTTCTTCACTAGATTTACTGATGCTCCACATTTTAGTAACCAACTTGTTGAAATTTCGCCCCTGCTGAAGCTCCTGGGTTTTGGTTTTTTTAACTGACTTATATCACCTCTTGTTGGTCATATTTTTTTAGAATTTACAATTCAAGTTATTTTTCAGAGGAAAACAGGGCTCGGTGTGGTGGAGGGCCAAATTTTTTCTATGGACGGTCAGTGGTTGATTTTAGTAGGCCTATGAGATCTGGCTATATCATGATTTTTTATTTTTTTATTATTAATATTATTTTGTATTATTATTATTTTTTAAATTCATTTTCTAACCACTCTAACGCCACTTACGATGCCTTGATGCGCCCGCGCCGTCAGTTGAGAAAGCCTGGCCTACACAATTGAACTACGTTGTATCCATTTTCAACATGTTTCCCAGTACCCAATATTCAAGTTTGATCAAGTTTGAGGCCAATCAACAAATATTAAAGTAAAGATTTGATCTTTTGGATGACCTTTGACCTAGGAAATGACCTTAGAAGATGTCTCAAAATGTACCCCAGTTTTTAACCATAGCCTACCTAGTGCTTATACCCTCAAGGGATACATGTTACTGTACAAAGTTACAATGGCTACAAAATGATAATCCCTTCTGCCTTCCCCGGCAAAGTGGTCCGTTTTCTTGGTACAATACGAGGTTTTTAAAAACAGACCAACAATTGAGCAGATTTTGATCCATAAATTCACTTAAATCAAAAGATCTACACAATAAGGTAGGAGCATGCAGTAAATTTGGCCTTACGGAACTCATTATTTTACTTTTATTACTTTTGATTTATACATTTTTATACATTTTTACACATACCGACATTATCTTTTGTAAATTAATTCGCTTTAGATCTGCAATGTCCTCTATTTTCGTCAATTTACTTTTCTACAACTTTTTTAATTTTTAAAGGCAATATTCTAAAAATTAAACCATTTGATTTAAGAAAACAGGTTAGAAAGGGGGTAAATTCTAAATTTGTGTGAAAAGCAAACCCAATTTGGCACCACATTCTTAAAACCACAAATCTCATTTCCCCTGGAATTTCCCTCAAACTCCAGTCTCCTTCCACTCTTATTCTCAAACAATGGGTGATTTTCATACATTCAACATTGGCCCATGTTTAGGTAAAAAACACATACCCTTAATCCATGTTTTCATTCACACAGATGCTTATAACTTGGTAGTTTTTTATATGAGTGCCCCATATGGCACCTAGTAGGGTTTTACTATGGGTAAGACTAAGATTGTCTCGAGCCATCTGACGAAAACATTCGCTATTATCCTGATATTAGGGAACAACATAACCAATTGGAATTTTGAAAATAGGTATTAAACAAACTCAGCAGTGTAACACACTCAACACAACTAGGGTAGGTAGGTAGTAACTAGATGGAAGTAGGTATTGATGTGCAGAGAGATACTGCCCAAACAGTATGCTCCATACCACTATGCAGTGGCAGTCATAAAACTATTTATTATATCACTGGAAGATGAAATACGTACCTAGCTTTTCTCTGTTGGTTCTGTTCCGTTACATTATCTCTGTTTCTACTCTTACTAGCCAGGTGCTGTTTCAACTGATCTTTCTGTCTGCGTGGAGCATATCGTGTCTGTTTGGCATTCTGCAGGTCTTCTACCAGCTGCTCAAATTCTTTCAATTTTAGTTCTAAACACTCAAGGTTGGTTGATTCCTCCAGTGTAAGCCCTTAAAATTAGAACAGATTGGGTTTTATATCTGTGTTAGATTGTGCGATTGTCATTGGCTGAACAGAAGAAAGGTGGGATATGTATTTTCTGTGAACTGGATTTCAAAATAGCACGATGTTGGTATTTTAAGTAGCAAGCAATTTAGCAATGTTTTGCTTGATTCACTTAAAAATAATATGTCTTTGACCTGTATATGACCTATAATCATATCATGTGAAAATATTATTTAAAGTTATACATCCACCACATATAAAAGTGTGTCATCCAAGATCTCAAAAATAAGAGCTTATACAGACAACGAAAAAACCTGGTGTTCGACAGATTTTTGGACCTCTTATTAGGTAGAGTCAATCAGTCGGGCATTTTTGTTTGATTTTAAAAACATTTCAAAAATGTTCATTTATTGACCTATCCAATCCAATGAAAAATATGTAGTGTCTTAATCTCACCTGGTATTAGTTTATCTGGCATGGTATGCATCTTAGACTTCTTGATGGATTCCTCTTCCTCTTCCCGCTCTAGTACCTTGACGTGACGATTACTCTTTTCCTGTAAAGCCTCTAGTTGTGCTGTCAACCTTACGTTGTCTGTTTGGATTACAGACATTCTGTAATGAATCGTACCATATTTAAATTGATTGTGGATTTTTCCTGTGTACAACGGAAAACAATATAACTAATGTGATCTGGGTTGATAACCTAGTCACCTAGCCTTAAGAGTAAGACCCCCATTTTTGGTATAAATGTAATTTATTATAATATCATTTTTTCAGAGTCGATGTCACTTAACATATTTTTTAGTAAAACCAGTGGTCGCTCTAAGAATAAGACACATATTTCTAGGTGGAAAAGAAATAACATTTTTATTACCCATATATAGCTCTTCTTTTTTGCATGTGTCCTTTTGGGGCCAACTGGCATTTTCTCCCCAAAGACCTCTATTTTCAGCACTTTCTCAGTCACTGAATACCCGAAGGGTCAGAAGTACCCATTATACACCACTAGATTCTTAAGTGCCCTCTACCCTCTTGGGAATATTATACTCATAGCACCACACCTGTTTTCTAGTTCATCAGCTCTCCTCTGGTAGCAATTGAGAGTAGTCTGTTCCGCAGCCATGGCTTTAACTTTACCAGATAGATAAAAAGATTCCTTCTGTCCTCTCTCGATTGTCTCAATGCACTCTTCATACTCTGCTTTGATGGCTGTCAGTAGGGATCGGTAGGCTGACACGTGCTCTGTCAGCTAATGAGAGAGATGGAAAATATCTAGTTAATATTTGAACATAAATCTTCCCGAGCATGTAGCTCACGGCAGCATGCAACATTATTGTGTATGGTTACATGTTACAGTTCATCTGTCCGTAAACACATTTATAACCAGGCTTGAAAATAGCACCCGCCCACCTGCCCATCTCAGGTAACTTTTGCGTTGGGTGGGTGAAGATGCAAAAGTACCCGACCAACTGACGAGTAAAACATTTCAAACTCAGTGTGAGTTACACTGGCTGGTGGAATTTCTGTCAGGCTGGTATTTTTGTGATTTACCTGCCCGACTGGCTGGTTGAAAAGTTCCAGCCCTGTTTTATAACACAGTTTTAATTGATATTATTGAATATAAATATGAACAATTTTAGAAGTCTACCAAATAAAAAAATCAATGAAAAATGTCTGAAAATAGTTGAAAAATTGTTGAATTTGCAAATAATAATATATCACTTGGGCATACAAAACTTTTTTCAATCATTTAAACGAACAGTGTCTACCTTTCCCAATGTACAATTAGAAGAAATATCTAGCAATTGTTATGCTCCGCACCTTGTTAAAAGCATCTTTGTAAATAATGTAGCGCTGTTCATCCGGTCCAGTATCAGGACAGTTGAGCCTTGCCAGTTCCACATCAACAGATTCATGCAGGTTCTCTATGAAATGTCTATCAATGTCAGAAGATATTGGCGGCAGGACTCGTTTTCCACCTGAGCCTGGTCTTGGACTTTGCTGTTGATAATCCATGGCTATTAGATTTAAAAAAGAACATTTGATAGTATTAGGCCCCTAATGATAATATAGCTACTTCAACTGCTCTTGTCTCAGTACTATTAAAATTAGGCCTGTCATCGACATGGACGATGTCGACATTATGTCGACATCGGCTATTATCTCGACATGTCGATATCAACTTTGGGATGTCGATATAATTGACATTAAAAAATAAAACGTTATTTGTGTTATTGACCGCATGTTTAAGTTTGACATTGTTTCAAAATGATTTTGTAATAAAAGAATGTAGAAAATCAGTGAATTAATTATCATATTCAGGTATACTAAAGTTGCTTTAACATGTGTACAATACTGTACATTTACTTAGCGATATTCTCAATCTGCGGTGATACTCTATACTATCGCGGACCTTAATTTGCGGCAACAATCGGCTTGGTATTTGGATCATAATATGTCGATATCGAGATTCTAAAATAGCAATATGTCGACATGAAAAAAAGATCTCGATAACAGCACTAATTAAAATATTGCAAGTCACATGTATCTATCTGTATAAATGTCACACATGAATTAAGATTATTTTGAGCAAATGTTACTATATTAGGCCCCTTGCAATTAAATGTGAGTTTACTGTTGCCCGCGTGCGTCCAAAAGTCACCCGCGTGATATGTGTAATATTTTTAAAATATTTAAGGATTTCATTGTTTCCAGCTTTTTCATAAGCTTTTTAACACTTTTCTGACGATAAAATTAGCCGATGAGCCGCATTGCAATACTTCAGGGTTGGGAAAACATTTCTGGGAAGTAAAAAACTCTGCACGAAACTTGCAACTGTCGCTTTGTATTGAAATGTGCATTTGAAGCATATTCATAGCCACGGCAATTGATTACTGCGCAATCGCTTCAGCGCATGTAGCGCATGACGTCACATCAAAACCGCCAAACTTCTTTGGAGTTTCCTAATGCATTCTGGTTAATATTTCAGGTTTGTTTACGATCGCCATCTTTAAAATTCTCCGAGCTAGCGTAACGGAAAAAAAATACAAACATCGATCGAATATCTCATTAATATTCAAAATAGGGATGCAAATATGAGTAGACTCCTTTATAAAAGAAACAAAATGCAAAGCCAAGGCAGTACATGTTTGTAGGACATAATTAACAGCATTTGAATTGTATTCGTACCTTGGATAATAGTTAACAACGCCGACAATATTAAATCAGGTGACTTTACCCCAAAATAGTACAATATTAATATTAAATAGTCACCTCGCCCTGATTTTCAAAAACGCAACAGTAGCCTAAACTCACATTTAATTGCAAGGGGCCTTTTAGGGGTGTATTATTGAGTGGGCTCGTTATAGTCATCGTCAGAATACTTCGGCACTTTTTAAAACCGCCAACGCACGCGTCTATAGGTAAATTAATAATTGAACGAACACAACTAAGCAGCGTATCGCGTACATTGCGTGAAGCGCGCACACCCGTTCGCGTGATAATTTCGGGCACGTTCGTCTTTGTATTGCGTTCGTGATGTTCGTTCAATTATTAATTTACCTATAGTTAATAAGCATGTGGGCGGGGACATTTATGACCCATGGCATAGATACAATCGCGACCAATCGGATTAGAGATACCGTGACGCATCGACTTCTCAAAGATAACGCTGTTGTGACGCTGTTCTACAACGCATTTCCGTGTTTACGCTGTACGCAGTTGTTACAGAAAAAATTGCCGAACTTCTCTGACGCGTATGACGCCGACTATATAAATTATAACCTACACTTTTTACAGGCAATATTATATATACAGTTTCTACAAACTGATAGTGATTGAAAATAAGCTTTTTAATTTTTATTGGGTCAAATTGATCCAGTCACTGCTGCCAATAAATGTCGACTTACATTAGCAATCAGATGATATACTTGTATCAAATATCGTGAATCAGTTATGTAGTTTTGGTTGACTTCACAAACGTTACTCTTACCATGCTCTTACTCTTCATAGACTTACCGTGTCTGTCAGTGCTGTCAGTGTCACTCAGATTATTTTGTTCATGGAGGTCGCCATTGCAATTGTTTTTCTAATCAGCGCATGCGTAGCTTGTAGAATCTACGCACGTATCGATGACATCACGCTAAATTGTACACATCTTCACACATTTTTCCCAATGAGAAACAAACTCGGAGTGAATTCTGAATAGTGGCATGATAAATTACGCTTAAAATTATCTGAAACGCTTATTAAACGTGTGTATAACATACACCGTAGCTGTCAAAATACAAATATGCCGAGAGGGTAAGCAAAACATATCGATTCATACATTAATATCAGCATTATGCAAAGTAAATGTTTTTTATTTACTCGCTCGCGAGCAGAATTCGGCAGACTGTCATGCGTTATCATGAGACATAAAACTGTATTGTATCTGCTCAGTTTACGCATGAAATGAAAGTAAGAACAAATCCCTGCGCTAGCGCTAGTGATACATCAGTTGCGTATCTTGTAGTCTATGTTATGTAGCTGGCAAAAATGTCGCCCAGTAGTGTGAATCATTCGGGATTTTTTTTGTCATATCGCTGTTGAAAAACAAAGCATATTAAATTAAGTGCCAAAACGTTTTAACACATTACATGCATTAGTGTGTCGGGTCTACTCAAGCATACACAAGATCCTGTGTGTATTAAGCGACTGCGACACCAATTCGCCTATTCGCCGATGACTGTTTCATGTACCGTCCAATCAACAGCACAGACGACTGCAAAGCGCTCCAAAAAGATCTTGACATGCTGCACTCAGTCATGGACTTTAAAATGGCAGATGAAATTTAATTCTGACAAGTGCCATGACATGCAAGTCACTCATCATCTCAACAACATCGGCTTTCATTACCACCTGGGTGAAGACAACCTTACAACTGTCAGTGAACATCCATCTTGGGCTCACCTTCACATCTAAATTCTCCTGGAAAACCCACATCACCAAGATGATATCAGGCAAGTGCTGCAACCTCCCCGTCGGTGGAGGCCTTCAGGAAAGCAGTATCAGCCAGCAACTAAGAGGCATCCAGTTTTTACTCGCACGATGATTGACATCATGTACAGATCAGCACTTTGGAACTTTGCACCGCACATGAGCATAATTTACAACCTTGGCCACAAAGTCCTAACTTATGGATCCTGCCAAGTATTCGAGTAGAAGTAGAAGTAGAAGTATCAAAGGCTAACACTAACAGGATGCTAGGACTCATCAAAAGAAACCTGAGACACTGTCGCCCTCGGCTGAAAGAGCAGGCTTACATGTCCCTTGTCCGCCCCCATCTGGAATATTGCTCCTCTGTTTGGAACCCACACCATCAGACTACAATCAACCAGATTGAAGCCATACAGAGGCGAGCCGCCAGATTTGTGAAAAACACTTATCAACAAACTGAAAGTGTAACAGCAATGCTCCAGAAGCTCCAGTAGCCCATGCTTCAATTCAGAAGGGAAGCAACATTAACAATCATGCTCATCAAAATTTCACATGGACTCATTGCAATTAACAAAGATGACTACCTGACTCCAATGAACGAATCCAGTCTCAGAAGGTATCATCCTGCAAAGTTCCAACCACTCACAACATACTCCACCAAAGAAATCTATAAATACTCCTTCATGCCAACAGCAATTCGGCTATGGAATGCTCTGCCTGTGGACGTCATCACTTCACCTTCTGTGAACGTCTTCAAGGCTCACATATTCGCCAACTAGCTCCGGCTGATGGTTTTTACTCGCACCTGTATATATTTCGCACAGTCACCCCCAGCTTCACATACACAAGTTTTTTCACCTCGGCGGTATATATCCAGGAATTGGACTTTGCCGAGTATCAACGTAGATGTAGATGTTAGCAAACAGCGTGTGACGTCATTCTGGGGCCGGCCTTTATACGGCAGCAGAGAAATTTGATACGGCATTATTTTTAATAACGTAGATGAAGACGTAGATGTAGATGTATTATTCGCTTAATTAAAGGAACAAAAAGTGGTGTGGACATTTAAAAAAAAAAAAAAAATTACTTCAGAATTCAAGATGAACATTACAAATTGCCATTTTAGTTGTTTCTATACTTACAAAAACACAGCAAAACTTGATTAAAACAATACCATCGCTATTTATTGAACCTTTTCTTAAAACAGCCCTCTATGTAAATATGGTTCGTGTTATGTTTGTGCTATGTATCATGCTTGCTGCAGGGGGACACTGTCTGACGTAAAATGCTGATCGTTGCTCGATCAGCATTTTTGAATCAAAATTTTGTTGTACAAAGAGGGCTGATTTTTCTTCATCCTTATTATAGGTGTAAGTTCATATATATGTATTACAATTGTAAAAATATACCAATCCCAGTTGTTATCGTAATTGAGGGCGCAGGCTCCAACACATCTCTTAAAGGCATATTATGTGATCTTTTCCAGGGAGCGCCCTATATTCATGATTTTTTAGACAGTAGATTTTCTTGCAGATTTATATTTCGGATCATGAATATATTCCAAGTTACAGAGCAATTCAATTCCTAATTACCTCAAAATCATGGTTTTAGAGTGAATTTAGAGTAAAAATAAGTTGTCGGCGCAGACTCCAACAGGTTATTTTCACTCTAAAACCATGAAGTAATTAAGAATCGTATCGCCCTGTAACTTGGAATGTGTACGATTTATGATCAGAAATGTAAATCTGCAAGAAAATCTGCTTTCAATTTTTTTCAAGGATTTAGGGCGTTCCCTGGAAAAGATCACATAATATGCCTTAAATGCCCCTTTAAAGCCTTAAGCCTTGTGTTGTGGGAAATTGTTGCTTGTTCAATATTTAATCAGAATATAATATTAATTAATATATTAATCTGGTTTGTACTCTGTTTATCGGAGACAGTTGGTTAGCTCAGTGGTCAAGAGCGTTTGATTACTGTTCGAAAGGTCACAGGTTCAAGTCCCACACCAGCTCCAGTTATCTGCCTTGTAATCTGCCTTGTAATCTGTCTATAGTCTAGTCTAGAAATCCACTTCCGGCAAAGAATTGAAGCAATAGTTCCTATCAAGCACAAAGATGTGCGAAATTGACACATTAACTGGTGTTGTCCCCTCGAATGTGGCATTTATGTGTTGGAATGTGTACATGAAGATTTTTTAAAAAACGGGATGATTTGAGCTATTTTATAATTGTATCCGCCGATTTACCGCCACTTTTTTGTATCACGGCCTGAGGACTTTAAAATTAGGTGATGAAATTAATACTCCCAGATTCAGCGGCATTTACTGAAAAATGTAATCGGTGATACTCCCTTGACATTCAGATATGTTATAAGCGTTGATGGCAAGAGATTGCGACATTTCATAAAAAAGTCACTAGCACATTGAAATATATAGCGGTTTTAATAGGCCGACAATTGTGTGTAAAGCCTACATGTATGGGGAGCGAATTAGTTTTGTGCTACCTCTACATGCTTCATGAGCAGGGGTGACATGAACTTACTAAATTTAAACAAGTTGTGTTTTTTAACTTGTCCTATACCTAGTTAAAGGAATTGTTTTATCACGTGTTGTTTCTTTTGCCTTTTAAATGTCCCATCACTGGATGTTGTCATTGCACACCTTTTTAGTCATTTCAATATTTAACATTGTTGGTGTAGTGCTGTTGAATCCATTTGGATCCATCCTTGGTGCCCTTTACTGAGTGATACGGTTGGAACTGATCTTTCTGCCTTTTCAGCTAAATTTAGGCAATTTGTTGATTTCTTGGCGTTATCCAATAGACAAAATCTGCTTTCATACCACGACCCTGGGTTGCTATGTGTGGTCGTTACTAAAGCACAGGCCCACATCTACCCAGTACACACACACACATAATGTTTTAAAAATGTTTGTAGGCTTTTAAAACGGTTGTTATGCAGGGTAACTTTATATTATATAAATTATATACCCTATTGGCTCCAATAGGCCATGATTACATGTAATTTTTAAATTTTCATGCTGGGGCACCTGGTGCATCATCTCATGATGGCTCCTTCGTCTCATTACTGAATTAGATGTTCTGGTTGCTGGTCCGATTTTCAACTTGATGTTTTCTATTTTACATGAAAGGTCATCCTTAAAATTGTCACATTCCAAAGTTTGAGTTGCATAACTCCAATGGTTCTTATTTTAAAAGCACAAGGTCACAAGAAATTTGCAGATTGAGTAGAACACAAACTGGCGTGTCCTCTGCTGAATGGTATATCCACGAACCATGGTTATCAAGTTTTTGTAACAATAGTGTTTTGTTATTCGAACACCTGTTTGGATATGTTTTTGAACTAGGCCTATTCAAAAACATAACCGCAAAGACAATAGAAGCTATTTATTTATTGTAAGTGTTGTGAATACAATTCATTGACTTATTCAAAAGGTGAGCGTAAAACCTTTACATTCATAGGGGTCCCTTGAACATGTTGGAACAGATTGAATTTCACAAAATTTGGGAAAATGCTCAAATCTCCCATATTTAATAAACAATTTGAATGAAATAAAATTTATATTATAGATAACAATACATTTTTGATGTGCATGTAATTAAATTTATTAATTTGTCTTTTTCAATGGTTTAAAAAATCAGTGAAATCGGCACCTGAATATGTTGACTCGCCCTGTTGATAAGATTAAATTACTTTGCTTTCAATCTAGGGTTAGAATATTTACAGTTACTTGAAATGTGGCAGCACTCAACTCTGAAAACAGAAGAAAAATAATGTTTTGAATAGGGTTGGTATTAGGACAATCGCTGCAACCGTAACAAATGTTGTTATCAGAGTTTCACCAATTAAAATCTTATTTCCCCTTCTTTTATTGCTATTTATTGCTATTTACCCAGAAAGTCTTCCAATAGGTAAGTTAATGCTGATATATTGTTTAATCTTATGATAAATTTGTGAGATGCAGTAGGATTAAAATTAAAAGTGTTTAATACCTGACGTGCCCTTTTCCTCGGAGCAGATTGGTAAATAGGTGAAAGTGGGGGTCCAGTTTGGTGTGGGGGAATTTTTGGATTTATAGTGCTATATATGCAAGGCACTAAATTGGATATAAGAGATTGTATTTATAAAACTTATTGATTGATTGATGATTATCTGACTGATAGTCTCGCTAAACTGTACAATATGTGCTACAACCCAGAGGCTACCCAAGGCACAAGGTGTAAACATTAATGAACATCAATTATGACAATTTTCTCTTTCAGAGAGAAATCCTTGTGGGACATTGCAATTCATCAGAAGGAACATGAAGACGAATTAGCCAAAGAACATGAAGGTAATGAAGCTTGAATTTCTAGGAAAACCGTTTATTTCTGCTTTTTAATAGACTATCCCTGACAAAGACTTATAATTTCCTAAACAAATAATCAAATTTTGATACTTTTTTCCACAATGCAAACATTCAATGATGATGCAGGGGTAGAATGGGTCCCACGTTGCATGAATCAAAATGGATTTGCACAAATTGATTTTACAAGTGTTCATGGGCTCTTTGATACCATATAACTTACTTGGTATGAACAACTAAAACAGTGTACAGGAATCTCTTAAAACTTTCTACGCAGCAGGCGTGTTACATGTATGACGGCATTCCAAAACTTCACAAAATGTTTTAAAAATGTCTAAATTGTTGAATTTCATCACCATATTTGGAATCACCATAAGAAATGCATTGAAATAAGTACAAACATGCCTAGTATTGGTACAGTAATTCTTAAGATAAACTTTCAAAAAATTGAAAAGATTTTCTAAAAATAGCCGCGTGGAAAGTGTTAAGATTCTCACTATCTGGTTGAAGTTCGTAATTTCAATAATAGAAAATTGCATTGACTTGTTTGCAATATTGTTAATATTATTTTATCCCTTTGTGTTTACTCAGCTGAGACCGGCCAACAACACAAGGGAATGGAGTGCACCATTCTTGTCATGGGAAGCAAGAGTGCGGTAAGTAATAGATAAATAACTGAATACAAATGATCAGCTATATAAGCAATAATTAAAATTAACTTATCCTCCAATGAAACAAGTCAGTTTATATGCTCAATCTGATTTCACCATCATCCTTAATTGTACAAATGTGATATGATCAAGCAAAATGAGTCGTCAGCCAGGCATGTTGAAGGAAAGAAAAGAATTTATTTTAATTTGGTGTAGGTTCATCAGGATTGTTCAATAATAATTGTAGAATTTTGTTCTTCTTTTCATCTTCACAAATCCAAGTTGGTTGATGTATAATAATAAGTACAATTATTATTATTTTTTCATTTTCACAAATCCAAGTTGGTTGATGTATAATAAAGTAATTTTTTTCTTCTTCTTTTCATCTTCACAAATCCAAGTTGGTTGATGTATAATAATAAGTGTTTTTTTCTTTCTTTTTTTCATCTTCACAAATCCAATTTGGTTGATGTATAATAATAAGTAAAATTATTATACTCACTTGTGACAGTTTCATGCTACACTGACCATTTCATCAGACTATTTGACGTCAGCTCTCATCACTAGATATCTATATCGGGTGGTCATCAGTATTCTCGTAATATTCTCTAAATCTTAATAGATCCTCGAAACCTATGGCAAACTTCTAACCCTGCATAGGTATTATTTCTCTCATTCCAGTCTCTGTTTATTAGTGAATGTTTGTTTTCTGTTTACACACAGGGTAAAACATCCATCATCTTAAGATTTCTTGAGAAGGATGAACCACCAAAAGCAACCACGGCACTGGAGTATACATTTGGTAGAAGGGCAAAAGGACATAACATGGTGAGAGATTTAATGATGTAAATTCTAACCATATTTATGCAGTAAGGCAACGTGAAAACCCTGCTCTACGGACACACAAACCTCTCCGGTGGGTCGGTCGGTTGGGCTTTCCCCCTCCCCCCTCTTTTTCCCATTCAAAATTACCTATGTAAATTTATTGCTATTTTTGACAAGCAAAAAGCAATTGTTGGTCGGTATATAATTCATTTGCACATGAAATTTCTTTTCCACCAAATTTCTAAAAAAATGGGTCAGTCGGGCCTGAAGAACATGGTTTCTTTTTTTCGTAGCCTAATGGATCAATGAAGGGTTAACCAACTCAAGAGTTTTAATCAAGGGTCAATGTTTGCCAACAAATGTTGTCAGAAAATAATACACATAGGAGTTCAACCCTGGTTTAGGGTTATTATTTCAATTCAGGCTTTAGTGTAGGGTTAAACAAAACTTGGATCCAAGGTTTCATTGCTGCTACCAACATATATCCAATTAAATGATCAATGTGTGAAAAAGTTTTAAACGATTCATTTGATATAATGTTATTATTGACCCATATCTGCTGTATGAAATCTCAAAACATGCACCTTATCAATTTGATAATACACAATCTTACACATAAACCACAGATCCCTTTCATACTCAATGTCAACCAAAACATAACATTGTCCCCACAGTGTATATCCCTTAGTGGTAAGTAGCTGTTGCACAGGGGTGTATGTGTCATTATTTCAGATTGGATTGCCAGCATGACACCTAAAATCCATGTCGTTTCTATCACATGAACTAAGATTGTATTAAAAAGTGATTGACTTTCATATTCATAGTTCATGCTTATTCTGCTAAATCCATAGCTTCCATTGCAAGCATGGCATCAAATATTGCATTGCAAGCATGGCATCAAATATTCAAGTTCTATGAGCAACATATGAACTGATATTGTTTCAAAATTAGATGATTAGCTTTCATAATTCATGTTTTTTTCCTGCTATATTGATAGAATCTATTTGCAAGCATGGCACAAACAAAATCAATGTTGTATAAATTAAAATGGTCTGAAAATTAAATGATTAACTACCATTATTCTAAATCAGGGGTTCTCAACCTGGGGGTTGTGACCCCCATGGGGTCGTTTGGGGTTTTTCAGGGGATCATGAAGGGCTCATAAATATAGGTTTTGGGGGAACCGTGTTACATTTCACTTTAAAAAAGCTTAGAAAAACCCAAAAGAAATGTTCAAATATGCAAAATTTCCTTTATGATATCCGGCTGGTGTTTTTTTCTTCAATTTTTGTTTTGGGGGTCACGGTACTGACCAGGAATGTCAAAAGGGGTCGTGGGGCAAAAAGGTTGAGAACCACTGTTCTAAATATTCACGATTCTTTTAAATTAAATGATTGACTTTCACAATTCATGCTTTATGCACATTTGCAATCACCATTATGTTATTGCTGGAAGAGCATCCTCGATACGGTAAATAATTTGTCATTTCCAGTTTATAGCCTCTAGTAATGCTCTTGGATCATGTTACAGTGAATATTCTATCACCTGTTTTTTGTTCCATGACCATTATTGTAGGCTGTAGATGTGAAATGCAATGCATGGTTCTTGCATGGCACATTATTCATTCTCAGCACATAGCAAGCACATTCCATATATAACATGAATGTATGCCCACATTTATTGCATGTTGTCTTCTTACATAACTCCACTTGTTTGTCTATATGTTGCCTAATAGCATCTTCACATAGTATCGCTTTTCTGTATGCCCATAGCATGCTACATATGAACAAGTTTACCCCTGACATAGTGCAGTTATGCTCCACGGCAAACGAGCGACAACCCTTGACACGCATACCAGGTTTAACAAAACTTTAATCCTGTTTTACAAATTAGCCCCGATTAGTCAAGCGATACTCAAGCACTCTCAGCCAATGAACGAGCTGGTCAACGACCTACGGGTTGACCCGTCCATTGTTATTGTTTGAGCGGACACTCATCTCGGCAAATAAGTAACAGGTCTGGAATAGTCGATTTCAGAGACGAAATAGGGGTGTTTGTTAAGAAATAGACCCGATATAGTAGCAAGCATGGACTTATTATAAATAGAATAAGTCCATGGTTGAATTAATATCAACGCCTGATAGGATGAATTGAAATGTATATATTATTGTTTAGAAGAAGTATTGTCTAAAATATCTGCAATTTAAATGAATAATTCTTATATATTATTCCAAATTCTGGTACTTGTTTTATAAATCTTATACTTAAGTCTTTTTGTTGTCATGATTTGCCTCCATATTTAGGGCCTATAGTGTATTTTATACCCATATACTGTAAAACTACTTAATTTGGCTAGCAATTTAATTTCACGAGACGGTCCAATTCACCAAAAGTATTTGCTCCCATTATATTTTTTTAATATTTTTATTTATCAATGGCGTAAAGATTATACGAATTTGTAAAATTGAATCGCCCCAAATATATTAATGCTAAATTCACTAAATTTAGTTGCCGTGAAATTAAAGCGTTTTACTTTACAGATATTCCTCCCAACTGATCCTAATAAGTGACACCCGTATGTTTTCCAAACAACCTTGCCCCATGGGTCGATTGAAGCCGTCATCACCCACCAAAAATGGTAGGGCCAATCGATATGGTCGATATCTCTCACTCACATGGTTCGCTGATCGCTAGATCTTGGTTAACCCGCGATAACTAGGTGAAAATATGAGGTTGTTGAAGAGTCTATGGCACTGCTTTCCCATGGTCGTAGAATAATAAACAATGGCTTAAAATGATAAGTGGACCGCCCTCCTTATCGTATTGATCGTTCAAAAATGTTACGTCATGTGGTTTTTATACAGCGATGAAAATAGTGAGGGCGACTTTGTGAGAAAGATGACAGGTTTTGCCGTTGACTTTAACGGGACAAATGTTGACACGGCAATAAAGAGACTCCAAAAGACGAGATATAGTCATAATAAAAGTGGCGATGGTTCTAAGTTCTCGTTAACCTATACCCATATAAATTAAGTATGTTATATTTAAAAACATAAACTTATTATAACCGCTCGTTCAAAACGAATTGGCTGGTTAGTTTTCATTATATAACTGAAAACAATCTGTCCCTATTCAAATTGCACGTACACTTTGCGCGTGCAGCGGGTCAATAATGCTTCAATTACAAGCGCACTGTACTGTGTTCAATGGGAAAACGGACAATAACTGCAAGATGAAATGGACATTAAATCAATTACCTATACAGCGAGTCAATACACAAGGTAATTGACCTTTGTCAAGGATGGATGCGCCAAACCTACACACAGTACACGCAGTCACTGGTATTGTATACAAACTTTGGTATATCACTATATCGATTGGGACACAGGAAGTTAATTTTCAGTAAAAAGACGCATGATTTGATGGCCAAATGTCAAGCTTTTCCCATGAACCAATCATATCAAGCCTTATATCATTTTGTTGCTAAACACTTGAATATTTAATATCCATCCGAGACAGATAAAAATAGCACACAGTCTACCAACGTGGTTAATTCTAGTGTTGACCTCCGTAGAAAATGGTGCTGACCTACATTGAAAAAAGGAATATTTTGATTGATTTACCACATTTTTAACTCAAAATGACAAGCTTTTCCACTTATGGCATTTATAAAATGAAATATTTATATGAAAGAGGAAACCATGTATATTTAAAATCCGTCCGAGGCAGTAGGTTTGATTGTCACAAGTTCCAGTGGGGTGGCCCGGAGTGTTGTTTTGGCTAAAAGTGTTAGTTGATTTCCCGTGTTAAATGGAGGGTCATGTACTGTGTGGAGCAGATGTCCACAATGTATACACATATGACTCAACACTGTCTGATTCTGGGGACAGTCAGCATTATGACCGGCTTCATGTCCAAGGAAAATGTAAAAAAGTGTATAATTTCACTACATGATGTCGTTGACGTCTTTCTGAAAAAAGGTGCTTTTTACGTAGAAGGATAATGAATTTCATATATTTTAGGCCTATTTGTTAACTGGGGAATAAAATGTAAAGTTTCACTCTTCAATTGTTTCTTGATTGTGTCACAGTCCCTCAGTTACGATGGGGGATTAGTCCCTCCCTATCCACACAAACAAAGATCTATGCAGTGAAATTCCATGACTAAACTCTCATACTCCATTCATAGTTATGATTTCAGTCGTTCTTGTATTTGATTGAGTATGAGTGTATTAGGATAAGGTTTAAATGTGTATTTTATTAATTGACAACTTATGAGTGTGACCATTTACATTAAAATGAACTTGGTGTACATTTAACAAATTTTAGATATTGATAAAAAGTTGATAAAGAATCAGCATAGCTTTCTAATGGTACCGTTCTTTTGACAATTAACTTTTTTAATTTCTAATCTTTGAAACTTTTTTGGTTGATATCAGACACATGTTGATGAACCTGGTCACAGTCAATGTATTTACACATCTTTAGTTTTAGTGCAGTCATTTAGGGAGTTAATGTTAAATTGGCCGCATCTGCTTTTATTTACACAGAGGACCAGAGAATGACTGCAAAATGTCATGCTATGTCACACTTCAACATGCCATAAAATCTGATCCCCAAGTCGTGTGGAGTTTTAGAGCCATCCATTGCAAAGCTCGTTTTATCCTCTATCTTTCCATTTAGGACTCATGATCACTGAGTACATACTATTTCGTCATTTTTGGAACATGTGGAGCCTCTTTCACCTCTCCCTACACAGAAAATCATCAAAACCCCATGATTTTAGCTTGTTTGTTACTACTAAATTGCTTTATTCTAAAACACTCTTACAGACACATAGTGTTAGATTATATGTTTGACTTTTCTATAGTATTGGTAATGTTCTGTGAAAAATACAACTTCATATGAAATGAATACAGGTGTAAGGCTGGCATTTTAAACCTTTTCTTTAAAGGTAGATGACCCGATCACATTTTCGTAACACAGAATTATTTCAAACATACGGAGATTTTCATATCATATGAAAGCTCGTATTTTTCTCATCATCATACTGAAATTTGACGGCCTAAATCGGTATAATTACGGAGAAATCGATGAAATAGCGTTGAATTACCGCGAATGGTGGTAACCACCGATATAGTTTGTGTACTAATCAATGGGTACAGTTCACAGCATCTTGTGCGTCTAAAATAAGAACCATTAGAGCTATGCAACTCAAACTTTGGAACACAACTTTTTTAAGGATGACCTTTCATGTAGAATAGAAAACTTCAAGTTGAAAATCGGAACATCTACCTTTAAGTGAGAAATTTACCATTTGGATAAAAGTACATACATTTGGAAAAACTGGTGCCACTGCATGAGAAAACAACAACCAAAGGCCATTCATACAAGCTCCAAAACAACAATGAGGGTAGATACCAGAAAATACACTTTCAGTCAGGTCACCAAAGGTTGTTTTTGTGCTTGCCTTCATTAAATGAGGACACAGCACACACATACACACACAATGTCCTTCACATCATTTTCTCTTTTGTTTAAGTTCTTAGGCTCAGCAAATCTTATCCGTTGTCTTGGAAAAGGTTACTCTGTGAAGGAAGAGGCACACTGCCATTAAAATACAATATATTGATGACTCTGGTCAGTCTAAATACAGTTAGATTAGAATGAAAAACAGGCACAGTGGCTATGGAGAGTCTGAGCATTTTGACTTGAACATAGTTTAACCTATTATACTCCAAAGCATGACACTTCAAGTTGCCAGGTGACATCAGAGTGTATTTTTGAATAAATTCATCATATATTGCAGGAACAAATAATTGAGATTTTCATTTTTTAAAACCATCATAAAACATGAAACTGTCAATCGTGATTAAAAAAATTCTGGTTTTGAAAGATGAAAATCTCAATTATCAGAGTGTATTTCTGGCATTTCTGCACCAATGGGCAAATGCCACCTAATTGGGAGTTACGTATGCAGTGTTGTGATGCCATATCTAGAATATGTACTGACATCACATGAAGTGACATGACGTTACCTCCCAAGTTGAGGTAACATGAAGTATATTTTGAAAACAATTTTTGAATATATGAGACCTGTTACCACAAAATGATTTTAAATCACCAATGTGCATGGTCCAATAAATATGCCAAAAATCAATAGAAAACAAAGGAATTTTGCAACTTCAATTTGAATTTTGACGGGGAAACATTGAGCAATTATGACATGTTGCATGTCGTTTTAAAGCTTGTTTTTGACCATTTTGAATCTGGACAAACCTGAAGATAAAATGTTCCGACTACACTCTCATTTTTTGATGACGGGTCACATATTTACCCCAGCCTGTATTTCCTCCAATTGCTGTATGCTGAAAAAACAGAAGGTGGAAATACACTGATATAACCTCCCTTTGTTTTGCAGGCCAAAGATGTAGCACATATATGGGAGCTTGGTGGTGGGACGTTCCTGTCACCGCTAGTAGAAACACCAATCACACCAAACACACTCACGTAAGTCAAGTCAGAGAACCATTTGAACATTCCTTATTGTAGATTTTTTTTTTTTTTTTAAGAAAGAAAGAATATCAAAATTAGTTTTACTTTCATGATAATATCATGTTCATCTCATTAGAAGACTTTATGTATAATGGCATGTAACTGGTACAATGAAAAGTACATTTCAAATCATCACCTTGAACCGAATCTTGTGCATGTTTAGTAAAGTAAAAACAAATAAAGTGCACACCTGATGAAATACGTCACATTTGGATGAAATCACTAAATCATAATTTAGATTTAGAATTCCTTGGTCATTTTTGACCATTCGTGATACTGAACACACAGTGCACGCCTTGTGTTTCAGTTACGTTTTGTTTTGTTGCTGTGGGCATACACACATACATGCTGAGTTTTCAGATTTGTCCGACTCAACAGTTTAATATGCCTTTAGGACAACTTCACGGCATGCTTCTACCTTATTGTGTGGAACATTTTAATTATAATGTTAATCTAAATTTTCTCTTCATATACATCTGTTATTTCAGGACATCTGCTGTCATCCTGGTCTTAGATTTATCACACCCTTATGAGATCTGGCACACGATGGAGACATTATTGAAAGCAACTCTCAACAGAATAGAAGAAGTGATAGCCAAAGCGTCTGCTGTGGATCCTAGGATATATGATCGTATCAAGATCAAGTCATGGAAGCGCATAGGGGAATCACATCAGGTGTGTAGTGGGTCTTATATGATCGTATCAAGATCAAGTCATGGAAGCGCATAGGGGAATCACATCAGGTGTGTAGTGGGTCTTGTATACATGTATGATCGTATCAAGATCAAGTCATGGAAGCGCATAGGGGAATCACATCAGGTGTGTAGTGGGTCTTGTATATGATCGTATCAAGATCAAGTCATGGAAGCGCATAGGTGAATCACATCAGGTGTGTAGTGGGTCTTGTATATACATGTATGATCGTATCAAGATCAAGTCATGGAAGCGCATAGGTGAATCACATCCGGTGTGTAGTGGGTCTTGTATATACATGTATGATCGTATCAAGATCAAGTCATGGAAGCGCATAGGTGAATCACATCAGGTGTGTAGTGGGTCTTGTATATACATGTATGATCGTATCAAGATCAAGTCATGGAAGCGCATAGGGGAATCACATCAGGTGTGTAGTGGGTCTTGTATATACATGTATGATCGTATCAAGATCAAGTCATGGAAGCGCATAGGTGAATCACATCAGGTGTGTAGTGGGTCTTGTATATACATGTATGATCGTATCAAGATCAAGTCATGGAAGCGCATAGGGGAATCACATCAGGTGTGTAGTGGGTCTTGTATATACATGTATGATCGTATCAAGATCAAGTCATGGAAGCGCATAGGGGAATCACATCAGGTGTGTAGTTGGTCTTATAGATTTATAGCCTTTGAAATAGGAGAGGATGGGGCAACTGGTCTGTTTAAGCACATTTCATAACGTAAACGCTTATTGTGTTTATGAATATTTATTGAAATGATACGTCAGGACTACCCATAGTATAGTCTACATATGACGCATCTTTATGTTTGAAAATTATACAATGATCTAGCCAATAAGCACTAATTAAAAACTTATCTCCATTAGGACCACTTGCCCCATCAACGGGGTAAGTGGTCTGAAATATCTCAAAGGTAAAGAAACACTTAAAAACAACCAATAAAACACTGGGATAATCTTGATTCTTCTTTATCAATATGTTTAATAGTTTATCAAATTATATTACAACAATTCATGACCCATGATACCTTAGTTGTATCTACTTCTGAAGTATCAATGTGTTAAATATGGAGAATACAATAATTTAAAGAAAACTCAATGTACTTTCATTTTCACTGCTTGAAGTAAATCATCAAAATTAAAGATTTCCTACACACAATGACTTGGTAGGCTTCACATCTTCTTAAAATATAGAAGAAATCAAAGGGATTTAGATTAAGAGTGCTTATTATTCCATGGCACGGTTTTTTATCATTTATGAATCGTGCTTTCCGATTCAAAATAAGAACCAGGATTATTAAAACTCTGAATTGTGGTGTCAAACATGTCCAAGCAACCAATAATAACATCCCTGGGCGATTGCAAATAAAACAGAATTCCAAATGTTTTAAATTGGTTTTATAACTGAAATATATTTGTATATTTCGAATAACAACATAAAATATAATTAAACCTTTTATTTCAAGCATCCAATATTATAAAATGTTTTCATTTCAAATCCTTAATGAGAAGAACTGGTTGATGGAATCGCTAGGCTTTACTTCATGAGGCCTATTATTTTGAGTGATCTAACTTAATCAAATTTAACACTCAAATAATGGGTTGTACCCGTGACATAATGTAATACCCGTATGCAAAGTGCCGTGAGATACCAAATTAAAAAGACAAAAAGCTTGTTAACCTTTAAAATAGTTTTTGGAGCAAGTTCTTTTTCTTCATATGAAAAGCATAACAGAGGTTTACTCTTGCGGTATACTTAAATAAGGTTTGCATTAAAACACAAACATTGATTGTTTAATCATTGATTCATTAACTAATTTAAATTCAAATAATAATTCACACTGATGTTAAAAAGACGGTTGGATTCAGCAGTCATTGGAAAGGAAAACTAACCAAAAATCTTGAGAGAAAGTAATTGATTTCTTCAGGGTTTGAAGAATAACATGTTCTTGGTCTCATTCCGATCCAAAACCATTTATTATGGTTTAAAGAATAACACGTTCTTGGTCTCATTCCGATTCAAAACCATTTATTATGGTTTAAAGAATAACACGTTCTTGGTCTCATTCCGATTCAAAACCATGTTGATTCAGACAATCTGTGCACACAAACCTTAACATATCACCTCGCCAATGAAATTAACTATCACATGACCTACATGCTGTCCAAGGTTCGTCTTCCTGTAGTACAGAATGTTTCATAATCTTCAGTTTCAGAAAATCGCTGTCTGGGGATTTCCGTGCCTGGATGTTGGTTGCTTTGTTTGCTTTTGCTACCTTTTTTTGTCTTACTCATTTTTCTTTTGACGTTTTTCTTCTTGTGCTTTCTTCTTGTCCTCTGCTTTTCTCTTCCGTGCTTGTTTTTTTAATTTCTTTCTCGGTGGCCTCCTTTTCTTGTTGCTCTTGCTTTGCTCTTAATTCTAACATGAACTCATCGGCTGTAAGAACACGAGATCTTGTTGTTTGCTGGATTTCTTTGCACTTCCACTAGGTTGAACATAGATTGTTGGTATTGTTAGGATATTGGTTAACAATCCGGTGCTTGTGGAAGCAACATCCTCTTCTAAAGGTTTAGTTGACGTAGCATTCGCTGCCGCTCTTCCAGTCTCTGCAGAGACTGATGAGGTCGCGTTTGCTGTAGTAACTGCAGGTTCTGCTGTTGAATCACTTGCTGCAGCCTCTGCAAATTCTGCTGTAATTGCAGCATTCGCTACAGTTTCTCCCGACTCTGCTGTCATAGAACTCGCTGTCATCTCTGCAGGTTTTGCTGATGTGGTTCTCGGTCCAGTAACTTTTTCTGACGTAACATCAATGTCAGCTTTAGGCATAGGATCCGCTCCAGTACTACTGATTGTGGAGGTATTGGCAGTTGCAAGTGCCCATGCTCTTGATGGATAGTATGCTGCTTGTGGGATTGCACCCTGATCAAATGGGAAAACTCCTGACCCCTGAAGCCATTTATAGCATTGCTTGGTGTTGCCTTCTGTAAATATGCTTTTCCAAAGAGTTCCGAAAACTCATATCTAGTTATCACTCTTCCTGGATGTGTAGCCATGAATAACATACACTCTTCATTGTAGGCACTCTTGAGTGGTCCGAACACTGTGCGATCAAGTGGCTGCAACCAATGAGTTGTATGTGGTGGTAAGCACAGCAACACTACATCATTATCCTTTGCCAAAGTGATTGACTTTAGAGTAACATGTGAAGCATGCCAAAACAATAAGCAAAACAGGGCGAGCGGGCGGGATGCTCTTTATGAAAAACTGAAGCCATAAATGAAAGAGGTCTGCGTTAATTAAAGACGTAGGAGAGCATCCAAAAAGTGATCCTGGTGGAGCAAATCGTATCAGCCCCTCGTGCAATCTGACACCTTTAAATATGATGAAAGGTGGTATGAATGACCCGACGGCGTTAGCGCAAGCCAACACGGTGGTGTTAAAGCCCCGTTCACCACTGGTTTTTGAATGCACCTGTTTTTTTCCTGTTGTTGCCATTATGCGTGGTGGCTTGTGGACTGAAGACAGTCCCGATTCGTCGCAGTTCCATATTTGTGATGGTTTGTCCTTTATTCCACACTTTTGCAAGGTCTCCCCTAACAACTTAAAGTATCGGCTAACAGAAACCTCGTTCATGGATCTTGCACGTTGTGCCGAAAGTCCTTCCGGCTTTCTAACAGACAACGTGGGGTGTCTTGTTGTAAAGCCACGAAGCCAATCATATCCAGCCTTCCCTTTCCTTTTGTTAAAAGGGTGCGGTCTTCCTGCTGTGTCGACAATCTGAAACGCCTTTCGGCAAAGCATTCCTGGTGTTACACCGAAAAGTCTTTCTACCTGCGCCACACACCAATCTGCTAACGTTGTCTCCTCCTCTGGTGTCAGCACTGTCTGGAAAACAGCTGGAGAACTTGCTTTTCTCTTATCCTGGCATAGTCGCAACAAAGTAGTTTTAGGGAGAGCATACTGTTTAGATGCTGTGTAGCAAGTTAGTTTACCTCCATTTACTTCGTCAATGGGTTTCTGCGCCAGAGTTTATGAATCTACTATAAACTGGGCGAAAATCACACGCAATGTTTATCTGATCAAGCTAATGTTTGGACAAGATGGGAAAGGAGGTACAGGTCAAAGTTCAAACAATTTACACTGGTCAATAGCTGGCGGTATTTATACAGTACCATAAAAACCTTCATTTCGGACCACTTGCACCACGGACCAGTTAACCCATATTCCCCTACAATGTCCATCAAAAGAAAACTTATCCACATTTAGGGGACATTTACTGTAATCTCTTCAGCTTATGGCAACATTGAAAATATTCAAACATAGGTTATCCTTCGGTAATTTTATGAAGCATATGTTCATATTATAGGTTGCCTCAATCACAAAAGAGCAAAATGCAATGACATCAAAAGGCATGCTCATGTGATCCAATATTTTCAATTTTACCACAGTCGATTTCAGTCAGCTTAGCCTTTAGTTTGATGGGTTTCTTTATGGACGGTGTACTTGGAATTGTTGCCATGTATCCACATACAATGGTTGAACTCATTATAATCATCTGTGTACTGACATCAGCATTACCTGTGGCGCACAGCGTATTTCACCATTCCGAAAATAATTCACTATATCGCTAAATGGGCCAATCAGGAATGCGATCCGTTGAGCCCAACTTTTACAAAAGCTTCCTATGTCCGGCTCCCTTCGGCTAGACGATGTATTTTTAGAATTTTCACCTGAATTTACCCACAATTCAATGGAAAAACTAACATGTTATTTTCTTTGTACAAGAAATATTTTCCTACATCAAACCTGGCAAAAAATGTGTTTTTTAAACATATTTTATGCATGTTAGTTAACTGAATATGTTTTCTTTATGATTCTTTTTCGCTGTAATAAAGAGAATTTTAAAATCCCCTTTTTGTGAATATACTATCGTGTGTGACCCTTTTTTAATTGTCAATCGTATTAAGACAAATAAACTAACCAATTAAAACAACGATCATCACACAGACACCTTTACACAGACGCCTGTTTAGTGCTCTCTCATGATTAGTCAGGTTTCAATCTCAACCATGCTTGGCAACAGTAATGTTTGGCTAAAGGGGACTTCAGATGCTGGACGGCTAAACATAAGCCCTAATAAAATTTTAAAAGTCCGACTTAATTTTAGGTAAACAAGTAAGCTTACTCATAATTCTCATTCCATGCAACCATTACAGCTTTGTTGTACCAAATATAAATACGATAACGTTTCTAGAAATAAATTCCAAAAAAAACCCGGTCGAAACGGCCTTGTTGTACCAAGTATACATGTCAAAATTATTATGATAACGTTTATAGAAATAGAAACCCGGTAGAAATTAATTAATGAATGAATTGTATTCTGATAAGCAAATGGGAAACCCCGGAAACCCGTATCAATTATTAAACTCGGAAGTGATATTCGATTAGCAATAGCATATTATTTTTTGTCATGAAAAAGAACTATTATGGATAAATAATCGCCCCAGAAATTAATGAATGAATTGTATTCTGATAAACAAATGGGAAAACCCGTGACCCTGAGAGCTGACGTCATGGCAAAAACTGGCAACACAAACTTTTACGAAACAGAACAGCAATAATTAAATATCAGGACATGTGATTCTATTAGTATTGATCAATGTTTTATTGTCAAAAACTTAAAACTTAATAGAATTTGTTAAAGAGTTAAACGTATGCCAAACGACTAATGTGTTATGCCACTGCACTAGCCCACTTTTACACTTCTCTTCTGGGAGCCAAATGGCCCCTGGACAGGCAGTGTTTCACTTCCGAATTTGTTACGTCGTGATTGGCATAAAAATATGTTTAAACGTTTAAACGGTTTTTTTTAATAGTTTAAACAGGTTTTTTTTAATAGTTTAAACGGATAGTTCATATTAAACGGAAATTTACAACATTAATGCATAGTGTACATAAAACTGGATTTAGATCAATTCGGTTTCATACTCACTGTGCGAGAAATACAAACTTCAATCTCAACCAAAGTTAGTGACAATAATCTTTGGGTAAGGGACTTGAGATGATACATGGGGTGTACCCGGATTAACCTGTAAGGAGCTCTACATGACCTTCGATCCATTTTGTCAAAACTCTAGAGCCCTCTCATATTAAAAGTTCAGACTTCAATATCAACTTAACTTGGTGACAATAATATTTGGGGAAGGGGATTTGAGGTGTACCCAGATTGACCTCTAATGACCCCTATGTGACCTTTGACCCCATTAAGGTAAATCTCCCAGCCAGGGGATTCGCAAGTTGTGACTTGCAGTATATTTCATTTTTTAACATCTCTCATCATTTTGTTTCTTTTCCCCTGAATTATAGGACAGAGATATATTAGATCCATTCCCTATCCCACTAGTCATCATAGGAAGCAAGTATGATGTATTCCAGGTAAGAAAAACAAATATCTTTTACTCTTTTCTACTTGGAGTTGGGTGGGTGGGGGAGCCACTAGTCATCATAGGAAGCAAGTATGATGTATTCCAGGTAAGAAAAACAAATATCTTCTACTCTTTTCTACTTGGAGTTGGGTGGGTGGGGGTGGGGGAGGCTATTCTGCTTGGAGTCAGGGAGGAGGGGAACATTTTGAAATATGTGGTTAAGCATTTGTTTGGAGTCAAGTTTAGCATTTTGAATCCAGTTTAAGAATTATTTTAGAAATATTTGTTCTGGTTGGGTCACTAATTTGCCATGACGACCCATTTGACTATAAAATACTGACAATATATTTTTATTTGCATGAGACTTATCATATTGAATTCATGGGGTCACTTTTCATACAGCGAAAAACATCCAAATCGATGCTGTGTACTGGTCATAGGACGCATCTCAACCAACTGTGTGTCTACTGAGCTAACTTGAGCTGTGTATAACGTATGAATGCCATACCGGTGTCCACATAAAGCTAAAGTAATTCCCTTTCTTAAAATCTACATTTTATATTTATAAAAAAATATATGCCCGCGTCATATAATATTTTACTTTTGCCATCCTATTATTTCACGATTCCCCACACAGTAAAGAATAACAAAATGATTGTCAAATTCAGCAAGTGCACGCGTTTTTACTGGGCATGTATTCAGCTCGCTGTCTCTCTGGAAATAAATAAGGTACACATCTCCTACCAACGCCATATCGTACACTTGGTGTTTGAAACGTGTCCATGTTAAATACATTTTGATTGGTTGAGAAAAGCCCACGTCATTTGTACTTTTCCGAATTGACGAATTACGGAATCGGTACCAAAATATTACGGTCGAGCGTAACCCCATTAAATTTATACACAAACACGAATGCTAGCAGTGAGTTCATTACTCATCGTTCTATTGATAAAAATTCACTGTTTTCATCTATTTTTGAACAGTATGACTTAACATGAAGTTTATTAACAATATAAAGATACTATTTCTCAAATATCAGTTGTCAGAGAGTGATGGAAAGGGAGTTAAATGGAGATATTATCAGGGCATTTCATGAATTTGGAAAAATCGAAATCTTACATGTAGGAATCTACGTGAAGCTAATCGATATCCCCACAGACGGCTGTAATAATTTGTTTACACAATGGCAAATAGGAAATAGCTAGTGATTTGCGTGTATATAATGGGCTCTGTTAGGTGAGCTTTTTCAGCCAAACAAATCCATATGAACTGTCACAAATTATGAACCAATTTACCATGACGACGACCCATTTGACTATAACATACTGACAATATATTTTTATTTGCATGAGACTTATAACTGTCACAAATTATAAACCAATTTGCCATGACAATGACCGATTTGACTATAAAATACTGACAATATATTTGTATTTGCATTAGTTTTATAACAGTCACATATTATGAACCAATTTGCCATGACGACGACCCATTTTACTATAACATACTGACAATATATTTTTATTTGCATGAGACTTATAACTGTCACAAATTATAAACCAATTTGCCATGACAATGACCGATTTGACTATAAAATACTGACAATATATTTTTATTTGCATGAGACTTATAACTGTCACAAATTATGAACCAATTTGCCATGACAATGACCGATTTGACTATAAAATACTGACAATATATTTTTATTTGCATAAAGGCCTCCCCATACTCCACCAACGCTGCAACGCTGAGCGCAAGCGTTGTCACGCTACGCTTGTCACAAAATGTACCAACGCTCTGCCGCTCATGGGGAATCTACGCTGAACGCTAGCGTTGGTCAACGCTCGACCAAATCAGCAAATGCGTCAACGCTGTGGGCGGGGCCTATGGTGTTCTGGGGAACAGACGACCAAACTACCTTACAAAACGCCGTAAATTTGTATTTCTAGCACATCACAGGCATCAACATCGCAACAAACTTGCTTAGGCCTACTGTATAAACATACCTTGACATACACAATATCATGCCATCAGCAAAAATAGCCTGATTTGCCTGTGATTTGCCTATTTCGGCTGTATTTTCATGAATGGGAGCTCAAGAAAAAATATGTGACGTCAAAAGTCCGGCAAAGTGTCCTGCTTGCTGATTGGTCCGTGGACAGCGTCAACGCTACAAAGTTGACCTGAATTCAACTTCAGCGTTGGCCCTAGCGTTCGCCGCTTTGACCCAAAGCGTAGGCTGATCGAATTATCGGAAAACGCTTTCCCGATCGAGCGTTGTTTTGGTTTTGTAATGGGCACTAATGCGCATGTGTCAGAGCGCAAGCGTTGCAGCGTTGGTGGAGTATGGGGAGGCCTTAAGACTTATAACTGTCGCAAATTATGAACCAATTTGCCATGACAATGACCCATTTGACTATAAAATACTGACAATATATTTTTATTTGCACAAGACTTATAACTGTCACAAATTATAAACCAATTTGCCATGACAATGACCCATTTGACTATAAAATACTGACAATATATTTTTATTTGCATTAGTTTTAAATAACTGTCACAAATTATGAACCAATTTGCCAGGACGATGACACATTTGACTATAAAATACTGACAATATATTTTTATTTGCATGAGACTTATAACTGTCACAAATTAATGAACCAATTTGCCATGACAATGACCGATTTGACTATAAAATACTGACAATATATTTTTATTTGCATAAGACTTATAACTGTCACAAATTATGAACCAATTTGCCAGGACGATGACACATTTGACTATAAAATGCTGACAATATATTTTATTTGCATGAGACTTATAATAACTGTCACAAATTATAAACCAATTTGCCATGACAATGACCCATTTGACTATAAAATACAGACAATATATTTTATTTGCATGAGACTTATAACTGTCACAAATTATGAACCAATTTGCCATGACAATGACCCATTTGACTATAAAATACAGACAATATATTTTATTTGCATGAGATTTATAATAACTGTCACAAATGATGAACCAATTTGCCAGGACGATGACACATTTGACTATAAAATACAGACAATATATTTTATTTGCATGAGATTTATAATAACTGTCACAAATTATGAACCAATTTGCCAGGACGATGACACATTTGACTATAAAATGCTGACAATATATTTTATTTGCATGAGACTTATAATAACTGTCACAAATTATAAACCAATTTGCCATGACAATGACCCATTTGACTATAAAATACAGACAATATATTTTATTTGCATGAGACTTATAACTGTCACAAATTATGAACCAATTTGCCATGACAATGACCCATTTGACTATAAAATACAGACAATATATTTTATTTGCATGAGATTTATAATAACTGTCACAAATGATGAACCAATTTGCCATGACGATGACCCATTTGACTATAAAATACTGACATCATATTTTTATTTGCATTAGTTTTAAATAACTCACAAATTATGAACCAATTTGCCAGGACGATGACACATTTGACTATAAAATGCTGACAATATATTTTTATTTGCATGATATTTATAATAACTGTCACAAATTATGAACCAATTTGCCATGACAATGACCGATTTGACTATAAAATGCTGACAATATATTTTATTTGCATGAGACTTATAACTGTCACAAATTATAAACCAATTTGCCATGACAATGACCCATTTGACTATAAAATACTGACAATATATTTGTATTTGCATGAGACTTAACTGTCACAAATTATGAACCAATTTGCCATGACAATGACCCATTTGACTATAAAATACTGACAATATATTTGTATTTGCATGAGATTTATAACTGTCGCAAATTATGAACCAATTTGCCATGACGATGACCCATTTAACTATAAAATACTGACAATATATTTGTATTTGCATGAGATTTATAACTGTCGCAAATTATGAACCAATTTGCCATGACGATGCCCCATTTAACTATAAAATACTGACAATATATTTTTATTTGCATAAATGATGAACCAAATTGCCATGACGATGACCCATTTTACTATAAAATACTGACAATATATTTTAATTTGCTTGATACTTATACCGGTCATAAAGTATGAACCAATTTGCCATGATGATGACCCATTTCACTAATCATCACACATGACAGATCAATTTTTCATCAAGATATATCTGTAATACTGTAGTGTGGTGAAAATAATGTTTCATAACATTGATCATTTTTTTGAAATTTAATTCAATATCAGCTTGGGATTTTTATGCCAAAACTGTTTTATATATAAAACGTGAAAAGTTGAATCCAACGGAACCAGGAACAAAACACACCAAGGATCAGAAACAAGAGGATATCTAAAATGTAAAATGTAAAGAATAAAAGCAAGATATACCAACTGGGTGGGGAAACAATGAATAACAAGGGCGAACAATGTGATAAAACAGGGGAAAATGCTAGGGCAAGCATGCAATGAGAATTGCTGTGCACTGAAACAATACCACACGGAAATATACTGGGACAAATATAACGAAACAATAAGGACCAACGTACGCGACGTTTCAAGTAAATTTTATACCACCCTTCATCAGGGAAAAAATATAACACAAAAGTGGTACGAACTATAAAAAGATAGTAGTGAACTACACGAATTCACCACTATAATTATAGCACAATGTCAGCAATAGATGTTGACTACTGGACATCCAAGTTACCACTGCTTTTTGTTTATGTGGCATAGTCTTTAACTATTTGTTCAAAATTCATCCTGAAGTAATAATTATAACTAAATAAAGTTGCTTCCCTTTCGTCTATTTAATCAAGTCTTCGATCTGTTTTATTTATTAGGAATTTGACTCGGAGAAAAGGAAAGTGATCTGTAAGTCATTGCGATTTTTAGCACATCACTATGGAGCAGCCTTGCAGGTGAGAGGGAATGGTGTTTTTGAGAATAACTAAAATTAAGTGATGTTCTTCAAAGTTTCACATTTTTATTAAGTTGATTATCAAATACCTATATTATTACTAGTGTAAAACTAAATGATATGGAAAGCTAATTGTAGCAAATGCTATAAAATTGATGTAAAACAAAGCTGCTACACATTTTGCTATCCAGATCATTTGAATGTTTGTATTGAGATACAATGCTAAGTAACACCACCTGACTGCATAAATTATTTTGGTGACTGACTATTATAATAATATGTCAGCACAAGATCTGGCTGGCAAGCTACACACCTAAATTTGTTCTATACCAGCTGATGGTGTTTAAGCCACCATGAATGTGTAAACATGGGACAACCAGTTTCATTGTATGCTATTCTTATTGCAATTACCAAAAATTCTTCCTAATCCTAACTAGAATTTGACTTCTCCGATCCATTGACTTCACTGTATCAGTGACTTATTGTAGTTCTTAATGTTATTTGACTACTCAAAAATGCTGGCAAAGACAGGTACAAACAATGAGGATATGTACCAGCATGACTGGGCGTAACTGCTGCATTTGCAATATACAGTCATCAAAAAAACTATACAGGTAATAAATGGGCTTCTAACTCTAACAATATATATCCTACCAACAAATATTAAATTATAAGTTGTTGAAAAATTCATCTTCTTTAATATGAGATATTGCACTCTAGGATCCGGTGATTATTTAGGAAGTGACACTACAAAATGTAAGGTGAAGTCCGATTTTCATTTTCACATTTTTATTTTCTACACGCGGACCCATCTACGGGTACCTTATTGATTAACGGTAGTGCAATTGGGGGATGCATGCGCAGGTTGGACAGTCGGCCGTATTGTTTCGATGGATCAATACGCCACGAACACGCTACCTGTCATACTCTCCCCCATGTTGAAATGAAAAATGTGAAAATGAAATTGTGACTTTACCTTACATTTTGGATTGTCACTTCTTCAATATTCAACCAATCCTAGCGTGCAATATCTCATATTAAAGAAGATAAATTTTTCAACAACTGTATGATTTAATATTTTTAGGTAGGATATATATTTTAAAAGTCTATTTATTACCTGTATAGTTACTTTCTTTGATGACTGTATATGTCTGTGTCTTGAGTAAAGGACTTCAGCGTGTGATGTAAAGTCTAGCTATTATATAGGCCTAATGGCCATACACAATTTGTGTCTTTGTTACTACAAAAAAATACACCACCAGAAACTGCCTGCAATTTTTAAAAACCATGACAAGAAATTATAGTTAAATTTTATTGTAGTAAATTCTGTAGGTAGTTAGAAGATAACTTTTTTATATGCCTATGGTATGTATTTTTCTTGTAGTTCTCTAGCAACAAAACTGACTCCCTGATGTTACGGACCAAGTCCTATGTGAGCCATCTAGCATTTGGAACACAGATAAGCACAAGGTATAGAACAAAACCATTTTTCTCATATGTATAAATGTCAGTTACTTTCACATCTTTGTGAATGAGGGGAGGACTTGTGTTCAAAGGTGATTATAATTAGTGTCTAACCGATCAGATCGGGAGTTTCCCGATCGGCCCGATATAAGTATTTTGCCGATCGGTGATCGGCAAAATTCCTTCATCTACCGATCTGATGAACCGATCAATCACTATAGTATGAAAACCCAATTAAAAGCTTATCATGTCGTCTTTTCTCCGTTAAAATTCCTCTCAAACTCGCCTTCTTACTTCTTCACATAACATATACTAGTTAATTAGTTTATCCAGGTGAATTTGACGAAGCCTATAAGGGTACAAATCCTTTCAAACTCGCCTGTTTTCAGATTAGTTCGATCGGCGGGATTCAGCGAATGTACATTCAATGTTTTGTTTTCGTTTTTATTACGGGAAATACCCACGTCATGGCCCGCCAAAGGCGTTATCAAACAAGGCTTGTCATTGGCTAGGCTGCGTTTCACTTCTATGTACTAAAAGATTCACTAAACTAAGTTAAAACTTCGGGTTTATGGATAGAATTAAATATATTGAAAATCTCAAATACATTAATTTACTATCAGGTATCTGTGTTTATGAATTATGATGTATTTTTGCAACAAAGAAAGAATTGTGGGAATACCCAGCATGCCGTGTGCAAAGCTTCAAATCGCACATGGTCGGTCGACGCAATCGCAACGTTTGTAAAATGTAAACAATGACTTGACACTTGATTGACAGGTGTCCTTAGAGACATGGACCAGGTAAACACGATAAATAAAAAGACTAAATAATTATATTTTTTATTTAAACAATTTGAACTTGTTTTTCACTCATTATAATCTGTTTTGCTAAGTACACAAATGCTACTATATTTACACTATGTACGGCAACACACACGAGGAAAATGTACTGTTATTTAGGCATTGCAGTTCACTTGCGCATTTAATCGGTGATCGGATCGGATCGGCCGATCAAAGAGGAAATGATCGGTGATCGGCGATCGGCTGACATGAGCTGATCGGCTAGACACTAATTATAATCATGTACAAATCATGGACGGACATCAAAGGCAGCTGGTGTCAAAAACTGCAAAAATGGGTGATTTTGAGGAAAATATGCTTGCATAGGATAGGAACATTTCTGCTGAACTCTAACTGTTAGGGTATCTTGTTGCTCTTTCTAAATATTTTTTATGGCCTATTCTAAAATCTATATCCACTTGAGTGCCCCATCTCCATATAATATTTGTGTATAGTCCCCATGCTATTCTAATTGCCCACTATATTCAGTATGATTTTCATTTTTGTGTTTTTGTGTACAGTAGTAAGAATGTGAACTTTGACCCCAACAAGCCTGTCATGGTACCATTTGGGATGGATTCAATGGCACAGATAGGTGAGACATTAATCATAAGTGGCTGCCATTGATATTTGTAAAGGCTGTACTGCAAATATAGTAATATAACCAGTAGATAGTGTAGAAGGTTACATTCCTAAAGGTTCATTTTCAATTTTGTGCATTACTATTTGGTCCTTTCTCAATGGCAGCCATAAACGTTTCCGGTTCTACTGCAATCTTTAAGAAACTCTTAAAATCATATTTGTATTGATTGTATTGGTATTTTTGTTATATTCATATTCTCAATCATTGCTATGATATGGTTTGTTGCGCCTTGATCATGTATTTGGATATTGCGCCTTATAAGAATTTTTATGTATGTATGTATGTATATCAGCATTTAGGCTTGACCCTTACCGTACCCTGATCCTAATTCTAACCGTACATCTAACCATAAAAATAGCCGTAAATTGAAAACCCTAAACTGGCAATAGTGAAAAGAACAGAATGGAAAAGGAAGAAAATGAGAAATAACCTATAGTCTATTTATTTATCTATCACGAGACACTAACGTAATTGCATCATTTACTAATCGCAGTCATAAACTTGCGCGCCCACTCCAGGTGCTGGCATATACACACACGCATAGCAAGATGTAAGATACATACACAGGCGTAAATGCTGCACCTGTAAAGCTATATCACTGTCCAGAGAAAGAGAAATAGAGTATAGTGGCATGTCTCTGAAGGAAACTATTAGTATGTCATATAACTAAATATTGTCATTCTAAAGCTCTTAAAGTTGGATACTTAACTGTCACTATCATCTAAAATAACTAAACCTGAAATAGTTTTGGAAAAGTTGTTTAACTGCAATGGTTGCCATCTTATCACCGTACATCCAGATGATCTAATTAACACCAACTACTTCATGGAGTCATTACTTACATTAAGCCTTTAATAAATGGACATAATTGTACATGAACAATTATACCAATGGCCTTATGTTAAACGCTTTTACCACTCCGTAAACTTAAACATGGTTTGTATTATTTCCAACAGGCCTTCCACCTGTATCTGAGAGTGATCTAGGGCATGTGAATGCACACAGCCCAATGGACCTATGGAAAGCAGCCTTCACATCATTCTTTCCACAGCAGGTAAGATAGTGAATGTTACTTGATTTTCTGGCACAAAACCTGAACAAAACCCTGGAAAGGCCATTGCAGTTTAAATTACAGTATTCACACGTGTGACAAAAAGAAGAAAAAAGAAACTCATGTGTGACAAAAAGAAACAAATTCCAAGAAAGGGACTGTTTTTCACTGGACACAACATTTCATGTTGATGTTTTAAACAAATGAATTGCGTTTGATGATCAAGCTTTATATAGCTTTCATAAATACTAGTAGAAACAGTTTGTATAATACCTTGGGTACAATTTGTTCAATTTTGCTGCTACTACTACTACTACTATAGTTCAGTCAGTTCCAAATTGGCGAAAACTGTTTACAGCAGGGAATGAATTCAGAAGAGTGCCGCGCGCAAAACGTGTGCATGGCGCAATATGGCGCAAGTGACATTGTATGTGTTACGCTTGCGTATGCCAAAATCTTGCTTATACGTTTGGATTACTTTTGCGAGCTGATAGATAAAAACAATATTTCTTGCCAATTTGGAACTGATTGAACTATACGATAATCTATTTTCATTTCACGAGACTAACGTCACTGCGTCTTTCACTGATGCAGTTTATAAATGTGTATGCATTCCCGAGGCGCTGGCGTATATACACACACATAGAAATTAGCATGTACGTGCTGCGCTTGTAAAGTTATGTCACTATCCAGAGGAAGGTAATTTGACTATAGCATCTTTTTACACAGACAGCTGAATTTGTGGCAATTTGAACCTCTCATGAAATTTGCAAAATTAAATTGCTAAAGAAATAACTTTTTCTCTATATTTTGCTCTTTATTACACTAACCTTTATGCATTCTGTTATAATTGACCTTATATACACACTAATAATGCATTCTCATCAACAGAATGTGGGTAACACTACTATCGCTGAGGACCCTACTAAAGATCAACAATACCAAGAGTTAGAAGTGGACAATATGAGGCAGCAAAAGGACAAGGTATTAACGGAGGCTAGACGCCGCTATTGGCTATGGGAACACACTAGGGGGCTGCAGGGGAGGGTTAGGAATGATAGCTTTGACAACTTAGCTAGTAGGAGTGGGGTGTGGTGAGTGCATAGGATTCATAATTGATAAATAAGCAGGGATGGAATTACCTGTGCTAGATTTAACCTCATGTTAATTGCTGGAATGTGGAATCAATCGATCTGAGATTGAATCAAGCTCAGTTCCGTGGAATTAGGATTCGTAACGACCTCGGGGCTTAGCGTTCAGGTTTGGAGCTATTCTAACTCAAGCCTAAGTATGGTTTAGGTTGACAGATTTAGTAATAGGGTTAGGAATGATTCTGTAATTAAGGTTAGGGTTATGTGCATTACATACTAGCCGGTCGCAGGTCGCCGTGGTCTTAGGTCGCTCGAGTGGACTAATAATACAAATCGCTCACAGCAACTTGATAGATCGAGGCAACCAGTCGCGCACGAGATGGATTGAAGTCAACTACAGAGATTCAGGCCTTGCGACTTTTGGAAAGTCGCGTGGGGTCTCCGCTGACTAAAATGGAAACGTTTGGAGATCAAATGACGTAAATGACGTCATCTAAAAGCGACCAGGATCACAAATCGACCTTAGTATGTTATCAGAATTAGGCATCAATGTTGATGCCATTAATTTCATAATTGATCAACAACCATGTACTAAAAGCATCATCTTGCCTTGCTTGAAACAGAACCCATCCCTAATTCATGTTCTGTAACTGATACTCTTGTGTGACCTCAAGTTGTGAAAAGACGTTGGTGCGAAATCAAGGCATAGTCACAGCAACATATCTGCACAACGATCAACACTCATTTTTTATTGCGTTGGTGCAAACACCATCATTATTTTTTTTGGGGGGGGAGGGGCCCAAAAATGGTGCCTTTCAATGTCAAGGTACGTGATGGGGGAGGGGCAAAGTTTGTGAGCTGGTGCAGCCACTGAATATGCACATGACATCAGCCCCACTTTGAGGTGCCATGCTGGTCATGTGTAACAAGATGATCATTTGCAGCTCTAGGATCCATGATCATTCTGGTATTGAATAATGTTGTGTTTTTCTTCTTTCTTTTTCTTTTCAGGAACTAGAGTTGTACAAACGGCAGGTGGAAAGAAAAAACAAAGACCGTGCACTGACTAATGGCATGGGTGATGTTGGTCGATGATAATTTGCTCGTACAGTATGTTTAAATAGAAAAATGACAACAAATTGATTTTCATGCAGCCTCTCATATGTATTTGGTTATTGAGAAAGATATCCATGTTTGGTTTCAATAATGCTGTTGCAAGTACACTTGTTACTCAATTCAGTAAACAATAAAGGAAATTTAATGATAGAATGTCAACATTTTGACAAAAAGATGAATTAATTTGGCCAAGTTTCTACTGCAATCTCTAAAGGTAGCTCCTGATATCATTATATTCCTCTTGAAGATTCTTTTTTAATTACACAAAGTCTCTGTAAAAGTAATAATCCCTACAATATTACAAAACATGTATGTTATGATATTTCTTGTAATCTTAATTTGTTGTCAGTTTTTTGAGGACATACTGTATTATAATGGTAAAGTTCTTATACATTCCATCAAATTATAAATGTGTAAATATTGTGTATAAAGTTTCTCAACCAAAATATGTATATAGATATTTAGAATAACTTATTCTTAATTGTAATTTATTATGGGTATATTTTTGTCAACTTGATAGTAAAACTATCAAACAACTCAAACATGAGTTAACATAAAGAAAATTGCATAGTTGTCTGAATTTAAAATACCTTTTCATTAAATCTAGCACTTATTTTCCAGATACTGAGGCAAACATATTATATATTTTGTGGCTTTTAAAATACCTGTTTATTCCAGTGCATTATTCCCTGTGACAAATGGTTCTAATTTCCAGAAATGCCAATTTCTTTTTTAAATGTTGGCAGATTAGTTACAAATTCAGGCAAATTACTGCACCCTTGTAAACATTTGGGTCCATAGAAAACCTTGGTAAATTTTAGGATTAATTTTCATTTCGCTGGCAGCAATATCCATACCGAAATATATGAGTATCTCTACTGCTCTGTTGGTTTAGAGAATTCTTTCAAATTTTCAATCAAAAAGTGAATTTGACCCAGCCAGTTATGTATACTGTTGTAAAAACAATGTTTATTGACTTTGTTCTGTATGTTTCTTTGCTTTGTGCATTGTAAAGCAATCAGGCAGATACTGGCATTTTGGTTTTTATTGGCCACATTGCAATATGTATAATGTTGAAACTGATAGATGAATTGTCAAATTCCTGTGTGAAACAAACTAATTCACAATAATGGGATTTGTACTTATTTTAGAATGTGATGCAATAGTGCTCTGTAGAAATATTATGAAAATCAAATTTAATAAAAGTTGAAAACTACTACTTTTAATATATAACGCACTAGTTGTCTCTTTTTTTCTCCCCACCCCTCTCTTTTTTGAACTGATGTGCTCTGCTCAGCAGGTGCTACTACCGCCTGATAGGCTGACTAAATGCCCTCCATACTGTCGTAGCACATCGGCTGACATCAGTTGGCTGACAAATGTTGACATAGCTTCAACTTGCACACCGACGACTGATTGGTGCTCTGATTGGTTGAAATAAGCAGTTTTCTGATTAATTGCAAGTTATACGTTGGTTCGATAGAAATTAGACAAATCAGTGCACGCCCACTGATGTTGATGATCGATATTGATGCTCATAATAGTACTCCCCTGGGGGTCGTGCCATTGTGAGCATATCAACATTTGAGCAAGTGCATTGATTTTTCTAATTTTTCAAGAAACAAAACATACGCATGTATTGACCTACTTCATACACGACACTATACAAATCATATTTCACAATTCTGATCTATGTAAAAACAAATAAAAACATATTAACAAGTTTGCTAACATCCGCAGTGGAAATCGTCGAACCCCCGATTCCTGAGCAACGAATCAAAACAAAGCGTGTAGTGCATGCATTGAACGGCGCACACACGGAGTGCATTAGACACTTTCAATGCACTCCGCATATTTTAGATTCTTGCTTTTTGATTGGATCGACACTACAAAGAGTGTATGAATTTCATACAATAGAGTGATCCTATTAAGATTTAAATTCGTGATTTTATAGTCATTTTACGAAACCTTTCAGGATAATTGAAATAAATTAATATAAAAGATAGGCCAAACGTAATACCATATATGGTTTGTAAAGTACCCATATACTCAACATGTACTGTTACTGTATTCCGCACCCTTTCTCTCATGTACCATAAGTATATACAATAGTTTTCTCAAAAATGTCAAGACTATACATTTCAATTGAACAGTTAACAAACTTGTTATGGCTGAAATTGGTATTATTGGAAACTGATGGCCATTGCTGATCACACTTTCTACGCGGCTATAAGTTTTACCATTACAAAACAGATTTGTCAGAAAACTCTCCCAACTTTCAAAGTCTTATCTCAAGAATTACTGAACCAGTTCCAGGCATATTTGTACTTATTTTAAATCTTTTCCCTTGGTGATTCTAAAAATGGTGATGAAATTCAATAATTGTGATATTGTTGAAACATTTTGTGAAATTCGTCTGCAGACGCTTGCCCCGTGGAAAGTGTTAAGTCGAGAAGATATTATTTGAAGCTTCATAAGCCCAGCAAAACAAGCATGATTACTTTGTATATTTGGTTGTTGTTGTTTTTCGCCAATGTCTCGGCTTTTATATACAAATCGTTATTTTTCCCCGACTTGCTGTTATATCACAAACACAGACTACTCTGTACTGTGCTGGAATGTATTGAGTTACATTTTGGCAAAATCATATGCCTGATTTAGTGATGCACCGATACAATGTTCACTGCAATGCTGTGCACGATGACTTGCTGTTATATCCAAGATTCAAAATGTTGATTCAGACAACCTTATTAAACCTTATACAACCTTATTAAAGGGGCATTGAGAGATGTATCGATATACTAAATGAGCAAATAACGTAAAGATAATCATCAACATAGCCCAAATCCAAAATGTCATACAATTCCGACATCACCTTCATGCAAAATAAGCAAATAACGGCTCTTCCTGGTTGAGATTTGCCGCGAAAATATGCATGTAAAACGATCGCATAACTTCCGAATTCAGTACCTAGTTTCGATAGAAAATCATGAAATTTTATATGATAAACGGCGAATGTTGGTAAACTGTTCCAGAAAGTAGTTAGTATACGCCTTAATATTACTTTGATGTAAAAAAACCTGATTTCCAGGATAATTGAGGGCGCACTCCCATACGTATCTCTCAATGCCCCTTTAAAGACACTAGTTGCGATATCCTCTTGCAAGCATGATTGTGTGCTAGACCAGACTTAAATATCTTCTAATTTGTCGCAGACATTTCTGATAAAACTGTTTCATCTTGCTCATAGTTGCCACATAGAGGAAAGGATTAATGCATGAATTCAGATGAAACAGGTTGGTTAACAGGTTTCTCACCTGACCGCTATCACACCTTGTGCATAATGCATTGACAATGAAGGTGTAGAGATAAAAAGGTAACATACATACATTGAGGGTTACCACCAGAGCAGCAAGAGTGATGGCCGGTTTTACGTATTGGTTTCTTCGTAAGCTTGTTTCTGAGTCACTTACTCTCAATTGGCTGTTTCCAACTGGAGTTGTTGGTGATGTAGAAGGTAGTGATCTAGGCAAGGAGTTGCTAGCAGCTAAAGATGGACCCTCTGATGGCTGTGATGTGGTCGGATTTGGTTCAGGCTTAGGAATTACTGCAAATTGCCCTGTACCTGCTGCAATCTTTCGTAGCCTTTTTCGCAAGTGTATTATAAAACCTATGCTTAGTAATTCCACCAATGACAGAGGGCAAATTATAAGTAAAAGCAGCTGTACCATATTGAGGACATTCTTGTATCTTGTTAAAGACCGACATTCCACACTGTAATCTACATGTTGCACATTTGTTCCTGTGACATCCACCAAGTCCCAAAGAATCATTTCTGCTAAACCGTTCAATAAGGCAATTCCCCAAGAGATAGAGATCATAATGCAGACACGTTGTCTGTTCTGTGTTTTCAAATACACTGGGTATGATATTGATACCAGTAAATATCGATCAAAACTTATGCACACTATAGTAAATATCCCTGCTACTATGCAGATGGTACTGGAAAATAATTTGAGCTGGCAGCCAAGTTTCCCAAATGGCCACACATTCAGATATGAAGGTGTAAATGATAACATTACAAATCCAATTCCAAAGTCAGCTGCCGATAGACTCAAGATGAATAAGTCACTGGGTTTTTCTTTCAGAGATGGTTCATTCCAAAATGCCAAAATGGTAAACAGATTGCCCAAAATGATCAGTAAAGCAATGATGACTAACACTGTTATTATTGTGTAGGCCAAGGTATTGTTTTGGTTGGTTGGCAAACTCGGAAGTGTCGTTACATTAGGCACTGAAGCCATGGTCACTGAATATCTTGGAATGAAATGTTACAATCATCAAAATGAAATGTGCAGTGAGGATTGTTCTACAATGCAAGTTTTGAGATCTATTCTACCATACTAATAGGCAAGGCGTCCCTTGAAAATCAATTCATTCCCTGAGGTATAAATACCCTGTTTGATTACATAAAGAATGTGAACTGCAGCATTACTGTATTACATTAAAATGCAATTACATGCAGTGGGTTATTACTTCAGCTCTAGCTATACTAACATGAATCTATAAACCTCTTTCATATGTGCAATTTCATATGTCACAACCTTAGAGAAACTGACATTTATTAAAAACCTAAGGCAAACAAACCATGGTGTAATGAAAAATCTTATTTCCCTTTTTACTATTCATTTCCGAGATGGCGCTGTTTCTTGAGATAACAATAAGACACATTTGTCATATAAATTTTAGTCCAAATTGTCATTGCAGAGTTTTATTATAGTGTATGATTAATTCTCCAGATACCTAAATTATATTTAGTGGATACAATTCTACTACTATCTAAAAAGTTGTAAACATAAAATTGTGTAGAAGAATTATAGATATCCAGGTTTTTTTTCTATAGTTCACATTTGAATCCAATCACTTGTTGGAATGCAATTGTGCAACTAACTTGGACTTACACATTTTTATGTCGAAAATACATCAAACAAAGCTGTTACACAAAATTCTGCCACACCAGGATTCAAACCAGGTACCTTTCAATGAGACCTGTTCTCTAACAACTAGGCCACTAGTTGGCTGCCATGGTTGGAATTTTAATCCAATATGAACTTTTACGGAATAAAGCAAATTTGTGTTTACACATAGGCCTATATACTGGTAAGTCGATTCTATATAAACTAGAAACCAAAAGTCATTGGACACTTGGTTATATTGGCCTATATACTGGTAAGTCGATTCTATATAAACTAGAAACCAAAAGTCATTGGACACTTGGTTATATTGTCATTACATGTGAACTGTAATGTTTCACTATGAGTTGAACAAATGTGTTGCTGAATCTCTTCTCATTAATAACTGCATGTTTCCTGCAATATCTGTTTATTCCATTCCATGAAATTGAAGAAAAACTGAAGAAGATTTTTTTTCATTACTGAAAAAAATAAGGTATATTTCCCGTGGCGCTGACCCCTGTTTCATTAAAATCTTTAAATTAATAACCTTTTACGATCATCAATCTAACCTGCAGCGACACCGTTTTCACATTTAAAATACAATTTAGAAACTGGGTTCAATTTGGCTAAAAATCCGAAGAATACTCAATAGTTCACCACTAGTTCATTATTTAGAGAACACATAGACACTTCAATGAGTAGGCATGGCCAAGCGGTCTGCTGAATACCTTTAGTTAAAAAAACACGATTTAGTCTCAGTGTGTTGGAAAATGGTGTATATTTTTACTCCACATGTTTTTATCCATGGATGTAATCGTCTATCTCCAGACTATCTTACTGCATTATGTCCGTGATGTTCACAGTTTATGTCAGGAACCTTACAACCTTTCACAATTTTGGATCGGATGAATGTGATATTTTTTCCTTGTCAGCATTTTGCTATCAAAGACAATGATAATATCTGGTATAAATTGCACGGGTTTATTGGAAGCAAGGAAACCGGCTTTTTTGTAGGTGCTAACGATTCACTGTAGGTAAATAAAAATTGTGGCGCTGACCCCTGTCCAAAAATGTATTACAAATAAACATATTTTTGATAAAGTTTAATACCTTAGGAGCATTTCAAAATGAGCCTAATAAGATGATCAAAATTGATAGAGGCAATCCATCACAATCGCGAGTTGTAAATGACCCGATTTCGATTTGTTTTCTTGAAATCTCGGTTTACTGACGGGTCTGGCGAACAAAATAGACGGTAATTTCACGCCTTGACATCTGAATGTTATGGACAGTGTAATTAATATTTTATGGTAACAAATGGAAAGGGCAGATAACTAAAGTCTTAAAAAAGAGAGGTTATTTTCCCGGATATTTTGTAATTTATTCATAATGTGTTTCCTCTCTATGAAAAGCTGATGTGTTCCTCTTTCCAACAAACCATCATTTGTAGCAATCACTTGTTTCAGTGCCCAGCAACTTGCTTGAGAACATAGGAGGTGAATGAAAAAAGTTTCCGAACATTTTTTTGAGGAGTTTATTCTACTTTTCTTTTTGATCATGTTTTGTTCCACGATTTCATACAATGAAGTGATCCTATCAAGATTCAAATTCGTGATTTCATAGTCACTTTACAAAATCTTTCAGGATAATCGAAATAAATTAATGTAAAAGATAGACCAAAAGTAATACCATATAGTTAGTAAAGTGCCCATGTATTCAACATGTACTGTTACCGTATTCCGTAACCTTTCTCTCATGTACCATAAGTATACAATAGATTATTCTCAAAAACATTGTGTTCATTTCAAGACCATTACATTTCAATTGAACAGTTATGTTATGGCTGAAATTGGTACTATTGGAAATTGATTGCCATGCCATTGTTGATCTTGGAAAGTAACACTTTCCACACAGCTATTACTATATAGTATTAGTTTTACCATTACAAAACAGATTTTTCAGAAACCTTTCCCAACTTTCAAAGTCTTATCTCAAGAATTACTGAACCAATTCTAGGCATGTTTGTATTTATTTTAAATCATTTCCTTTGGCGATTCCAAAAATGGTGATGAAATTCAATAATTTTGATATTGTTGAAACATTTTGTGAAATTTTGGAACTGTCATCTGCAGATGCCTGCAGCATGGAAAGCGTTAAGTCGAGAAGATATTATTTGAAGCTTCAAAAGCCCAGCAAAACAAAGGCATGAGTTTACTGTCTCGGCTTTTACATACAAATCATTATTTTTCCCGACTTGCTGTTATATCACAAACACAGACCACCTTGTACAACAGTACTGGAATGTATTGAGTTATGTTTTTAGCAAAATCACATGCCTGATTTAGTGATGCACCAATACAATGTTCACTGCAACACTGTGCACGACTGAGAAATAATAATCTTACGTATGATCACAGTTTAAATTTTTTTAAATGTCCTCATATTCTGTGCCTGGCATGGGTTAATGGATATCCACGATTCAAAATGTTGATTCAGACAGAGTTATACAACCTTATTAAAGACACTAGTTGTGATATCCTCTTACAAGCATGATTGTGTGCTAGACGAGACTTAAATATCTTCTAATTTGTCGCAGACATTTCTGATAAAACTGTTTCATCTTGCTCATAGTTGCCACATAAAGGAAAGGATTGATGCATGAATTCAGATAGAACAGGCTGGATAACTGAGTTCGTACCTGACCGCTATCACACCTTGGGCATAATGCATTGACAATGAAGGTGTAGAGACAATAAGGTAACATACATACATTGAGGGTTACCACCAGAGCAGCAAGAGTGATGGCAGGTTTAACGTATCGGTTTCTTCGAAAGCTTGTTTCCGAGTCACTTACTCTTAATTGCCCGTTTCCTTCTGGAGTTGTTAGTGATGTAGAAGGTAGTGATCTAGGCAAGGTGTTGCTAGCAGCTATAGATGGACCCTCTGATGGTTGTGATGTGGTCGGATTTGATTCAACCTTAGGAATTACAGAAGCTATAAATTGCCCTGTACCTGCTGCAATCTTTCGTAGCCTTTTTCGCAAGTGTATTATAAAACCTATGCTTAGTAATTCCACCAATGACAGAGGGCAAATTATAAGTATAAGCAGCTGTACCATATTGAGCACATTCTTGTATCTTGTTAAAGACCGACATTCCACACTGTAATCTACATGTTGCACATTTGTTCCTGTCACCTCCACCAAGTCCCAAAGAATCATCTCGGCTAAACCGTTCAATAAGGCAATTCCCCAGGAGATAGAGATCATAACGCAGACACGTTGTCTGTTCTGTGTTTTCAAATATACTGGGTATGGTATTGATACCAGTAAATATCGATCAAAACTTATGCACACTATACTAAATACCCCTGCTACTACGCAGATGTTACTGGAAAATAAACTGACCTGGCAGCCAAGTTTCCCAAATGGCCACACATTCAGATATAATGGTGCAAATGATAACATTACAAATCCAATCCCAAAGTCAGCTGCTGATAAACTCAAGATGAATAAGTCACTGGGTTTTTCTTTCAAAGATGGTTCATTCCAAAATGCCAAGATGGTAAACAGATTGCCCAAAATTATCAGTAAGGCAATGATGACTAACACTGCTATTATTGTGTAGGCCAAGGTATTGCTTTGGTTGGTTGGCAAACTCGGAAGTGTCGTTACATTAGGCACTGAAGCCATGGTCACTGAATGTCTTGGAATGAAATGTTACAATCATCAAAATGAAATGTGCAGTGAGGTATGCTCTACAATGCAAGTTTTGAGATTTATTCTACCGTACTAATAGGCAATGCGTCACTTGAAAATCAATTCATTCCCGAGGTATAAATACCCTGTTTGATTACATAAAGAATGTGAACTGCATTACTGTATTACATTAAAATGCAATTACATGCAGTGGGTTATTACTTCATCTCTAGCTATACTAACATGAATCTATAAACCTCTTTCATATGTGCCATTTCATATGTCACAACCTTAGAAATTTACATTTATTAAAAACCTAAGGTAAACAAACCATGGTGTAATGAAAAATCTTATTTCCCTTTTTACTATTCATTTCCGAGATGGCGCTGTTTCTTGAGATAACAATAAGACACATTTTTCATACAAATTTTAGTCCAAATTGTCATTGCAGAGTTTTATTATAGTGTATGATTAAATCTCCAGAAAAAGTTATTGCCGCTATTCATATTTAGGGGAAAACTTTTATTTTCCTCTAGGTATAGTTATGTAATAGTGTTGAATGCAATTTAAATTTTAAATACCTAAATTATATTTAGTGGATACTACTATCTAAAAAGTTGTAAACATCAAATTGTGTAGAAGAATTATAGATATCCAGGTTTTTTTTCTATAGTTCACATTTGAATCCAATCACTTGTTGGAATGCAATTGTGCAACTAACTTGGACTTACATATTTGTTTATGTCACAAATATATACATCAAACAAAGTTGTTACACAAAATTCTGCCACACCAGGATTCAAACCAGGTACCTTTCAACGAGACTTGTTCTCTAACAACTAGGCCACTAGTTGGCTGCCATGGTTGGAATTTTAATCCAATATAAACTTTTACGGAATAAAGCAAATTCGTGTTCACACATAGGCCTATAAAGGTAAGTCGATTCTATATACAATAGCAACTAAAAGTCATTGGACACTTGGTTATATTGTCATTACATGTGAGTGAACTGTAATATTTCACTATGAGTTGAACAAATGTGTTGCTGAATCTCTTCTCATTAATAAATTCATGTTTCCTGCAATATCTGTTCATTCCATTCCATGAAATTGAAGAAAACTGAAGAAGATTTTTTTTTTCATTACTGAAAAAAATAAGGTATATTCATTAGAATCTTTAAATTAATAACCTTTTACGATCATCAATTTATTGCTCTTCACATTGATTCCAAATCTAACCTGCAGCGACACCGTTTTCACATTTAAAATACAATTTAGAAACTGGTTCAATTTGGCTAAAATTCCATAGAATACTCAATAGTTCACTACTAGTTCATTATTTAGAGAACACATAGACACTTCAATGAGTAGGCAAGGCCGAGTGGTCTGCTGAATACCTTTAGTTTAAAAAAAACACGATTTAGTCTATGTGTGTTGGAAAATGGTGTATATTTTTGCTCCGCATGTTTTCACCCATGGATGTAATCGTCTACCGCCAGACTATCTTACTGCATTCTGTCCGTGATGTTTCACAATTAAAGTCGGGAACCCTACAACTTTTCACAATTTTGCATCGGATGAATGTAATATTTTTTTCCTTGGCAGCATTTTGCTATCAAAGACAATGATAATATCTGGTATAATTGCACCGGTTTATTGGAAGCAAGGAAACCAGCTTTTTTGTGGGAGCTCACGATTGACTGTAGGTGTATAATAATAAGAGTCGTGGCGCTGACCCCTGTCCAAAAATGTATTACAAATAAACTATTTTTGATCAAGCTTAATACCTTGGGAACATTTCAAAATGAACCTAAGAAGATCAAAATTGATGGAGGCAATGCGTCACAATCGCGAGTTGTAAATGACCCGATTTCTATTTGTTTTCTTGAAATCTCGGTTTACTGGCGGGCCGGGCGAGCAAAATAGATGATAATTTCACGCTTTGACTTCTAACTGTTATGGACAGTGTAATTAATTTTTCATCGTAACAAATGGAAAGGACAGATAACTAAACTCCTCAAAAATGTCAATAACCAATTTTCCCATATATTTTGTAATTTATTCATAATGTGTTTCCTCTCTATGAAAAGCTGATGTGTTCCTCTTTTCAACGATACCTCATTTGTAGCAATCACTTGTTTTAGTGCCCAGCAACCTGCTTGAGAACATGGGAGGTCACAATCTGAATGAATGAAAAAAGTTCCCGAACATTTTTTGAGGAGTTTATTCTACTTTTCTTTTTGATCATGTTTTGTTCCATGATTTTATACAATGAGTGATCCTATCAAGATTCAAATTTGTGATTTTATAGTCACTTTACAAAAACTTTCAGGATAATTAAAATAAATAAATATAAAAGATAGGCCAAAAGTAATACCATATATAGTTAGTAAAGTGCCCATGTATTCAACATGTACTGTTACTGTATTCCGTAACCTTTCTCTCATGTACCATAAGTATACAATAGATTATTCTCAAAAACATTGTGTTCATTTCAAGACCATTACATTTCAATTGAACAGTTATGTTATGGCTGAAATTGGTACTATTGGAAATAGATTGCCATGCCATTGTTGATCTTGGAAAGTAACACTTTCCACACAGCTATTACTATATAGTATTAGTTTTACCATTATAAAACCTTTTTTTTTCAGAAACCTTTCCCAACTGTCAAAGTCCTATCTCAAGAATTACTGAACCAATTCTAGGCATGTTTGTATTTATTTTAAATCATTTCCCTTGGCGATTCCAAAAATGGTGATGAAATTCAATAATTTTGATATTGTTGAAACATTTTGTGAAATTTTGGAACTGTCATCTGCAGATGCCTGCAGCATGGAAAGCGTTAAGTCGAGAAGATATTATTTGAAGCTTCAAAACCCAGCAAAACAAAGGCATGATTTTACTTTGGTATGTTTGGTAATTTTGTTTTTGCCAATGTCTCGGCTTTTACATACAAATCATTATTTTTCCCGACTTGCTGTTATATCACAAACACAGACCACCTTGTACAGTACTGGAATGTATTGAGTTATGTTTTTGGCAAAATCACATGCCTGATTTAGTGATGCACCAATACAATGTTCACTGCAATGCTGTGCATGACTGAGAAATAATAATCTTATGTATGATCACAGTTTAAAAAAATTAAATGTCCTCATATTCTGTGCATGGCAAGGGTTAATGGATATCCATGATTCAAAATGTTGATTCAGACAGAGTTATACAACCTTATTAAAGACACTAGTTGTGATATCCTCTTGCAAGCATGATTGTGTGTTAGACGAGACTTAAATATCTTCTAATTTGTCGCAGACATTTCTGATAAAACTGTTTCATCTTGCTCATAGTTGCCACATAGAGGAAAGGATTGATGCATGAGTTCAGATAGAACAGACTGGATAACTGAGTTCGTACCTGACCGCTATCACACCTTGGGCATAATGCATTGACAATGAAGGTGTAGAGACAAAAAGGTAACATACATACATTGAGGGTTATCACCAGAGCAGCAAGAGTGATGGCAGGTTTTATGTATCGGTTTCTTTGAAAGCTTGTTTCCAAATCACCTACTCTTAATTGGCCGTTTCCATCTGAAGTTGTTTGTGATGTAGAAGGTAGTGATCTAGGCAAGGAGTTGCTAGCAGCTATAGATGGACCCTCTGATGGTTGTGATGTGGTCGGATTTGATTCAGGCTTAGGAATTACAGAAGCTGCAATTTGCCCTGGGCCTGCTGCAATCTTTCGTAGCATTTTTCGCAGGTGTATTATAAAACCTATGCTTAGTAATTCCACCAACGACAGAGGGCAAATTATAAGTAAAAGCAGCTGTACCATATTAAGCACATTGTTGTGTCTTGGTAAAGACCGACATTCCACACTATAATCTAAATGTTGCACATTTGTTCCTGTCACATCCACCAAGTCCCAAAGAATCATCTCTGCTATACTATTCAATAAAGCAATTCCCCAGGAGAGAGAGATCATAACGCAGACACGTTGTCTGTTCTGTGTTTTCAAATACACTGGGTATGGTATTGATACCAGTAAATATCGATCAAAACTTATGCACACTATACTAAATACCCCTGCTACTATGCAGATGTTATTGGAAAATAAAATGATTTGGCAACCAAGTTTCCCAAATGGCCACACATTCAGATATAATGGTGTAAATGATAACATTACAAATCCAATCCCAAAGTCGGCTGCCGATAGACTCAAGATGAATAAGTCACTGGGTTTTTCTTTCAGAGATGGTTCATTCCAAAATGCCAAGATGGTAAACAGATTGCCCAAAATGATGAGAAAGGCAATGATGACTAACACTGTTATAATTGTGTAGGGCAAGGTATTGCTTTGGTTGGTTGGCAAACTCGGAAGTGTCGTTACATTAGGCACTGAAGCCATGGTCACTGAATGTCTTGGAATGAAATGTAACAACTCTACAATGCAAGTTTTGAGATCTATTCTACCGTACTAATAGGCATTGCGTCACTTGAAAATCAATTCATTCCCAGAGGTATAAATACCGTTTAATTACATAAAGAATGTGAACTGCATTACTGTATTACATTAAAATCCAATTACATGCAGTGGGTTATTACTTCAGCTCTTGCTGTACTAACATGAATCTACTATATTAAACCTTTTTCATATGTGCAACTTCATATGTCACAACCTTGGAAATTGACATTTATTAAAAACCTATGGTAAACAAACCATGGTGTAATGAAAAAAATCTTATTCCCTCGTTACTATTCATTTCCAAGACACATGTGTCATACAATTCTAAATCAAAATTGTCATTAAAGAGTTTTATTATAGTGAATGATTAATTCTCCAGAAAATATTTAAGTCATTGCCGATATTCATGTTTAGGGTAAACTTTTTATTTTCCTCTAGGTATATTATGTAATAGTGTTGAATGCACTTGAAATCCCTAAATTATATTTAGTGGATACAAGTCTATTACTATCTAAGAAGTTCTAAAAATAAAATTGTGTAGAAGAATTATAGAATCCAGGGCTGTTTCCATAGTTATAACATTTCAATCCAATCACTAGTTGAAATGCAATCATGCAAATACACAGTTCAACAAAAATAAGTTCCCCTTTAGATTGTGCCTGAACCAGGGTCTTTTGAAATTAGGAATTCCTTTAGTCAATGTGTGCTCATTCAAGCAGCACAACAACTGTGCGTTGTTCAAGCAAAGACCCTGGTTCAAGCTGCTTAACCATCCAACTTTAGCAACTTTTGAATTGAGGTATTCCTCCATTCAATGTGTGCTCATTCAAGCATTACAACACCTGCGTAGTTATAACCCTGTTGTACCGGGTGGTTCAAAAAAAAAGTTGACCCAAGTTCAAGGTAATTTTTCAACCACATTTAAAGTTTCAGAGAATATCTGTCTACTTAGTCTTGATCAGCAGTAAGTTTTGAAATTATCCTGATAAAATGATACGGTACATTTATCTTGGTTGGTTCTTCAGATATGGTTTATTACAGAAAGCATGCACAAAGCTGCCTTGGCCACGGGAGCGTACTTTAGTAGAGATAGAATGCACAAAGTGGACTTACACACGATTGGTCACAAATCGTAAAGATCGGATAAAAAGAAAAAAGGAGACATCTGAAACATCTGTCTTGTGCTTGACATTACCTACCTATACGTATCTACGTTTCTTTGTTGAATGTGAATGGCACATAAGCATAGAGATTGGGATACTTTGTCAGGGCGCGGGCTTTTCAATTCTGAAACTATAGTATGCTGTTCTGTTTAAGACACAAACTAAATGACGCTCCCGTGGACAAGTCAGTTCTGTACATGTTTTCTGTAATGAACCATATCTGAAGAACCAAACAAGCTAAACGTGCCATCTTTTCAGGATAATTTCAAAACTTACTGCTGATTAATACAAAGTAAACACAAATTCTCTGAAACTTTAAATGTGGTTATAAAATTACTTTGAACTTGGGTCAACTTTTTTTTGACCCACCCGGTAGTGTTGCTGTGCACCCGTATATTAATGTGTGCCAAAAATCAGTTCGATGGAGTAACTTATTTTTAGAAATATCAGGCATAAATTAAAGGGGAACTTATTTTTGTTGAACTGTGTAACTTGGACAAAGTTGTTACACAAAATTCTGCCACACCAGGATTCAAACCCAGGCGCGTACGCAGGATTTTTTAGGCGGAATGTTTGTAAAAGTTAACAAGGATATACCATCCTGTATGCGTTGCGAGCTGACCCACTTATGGGCTTGAGGAAATTTTGAATTTAGATGTCTCTGAGGGTGTTTTTAAGCCATTTCAGACTTAATTAATATAAATTTCTCTTACATTTCAGGCATTTTAAAATCGTTTTGTTTGCTGTAATGACGGCTGGACATTGCATTCAGGTGGGTGTCAAGAGGTGATGTGGGGTGTTCCCACCTAAGGGCCTGAAGATATAGGGTGGTGCGTTTAAACATGGCCTATGGGATAGCCCATAAACAATAATAAACAATAATAACCTTCAAAACACAATACTTTCATGTAAATTTCATTTAAAATGTGAACATTAACTTACCTGCTTATGAACTATCCCTACCCTGGTTCTCAATATGACCTTCTGTTTTGCCGGCCATATTGTAAACAAAAATCATGTCCCTTTAAATTCTGGACCTTTAAAATCAACACATTGATGTGACTTCCGGTATCACAATTCACTTAAATAGCTGCAAAATCCGAAAACAATAACCAATTTCCACCATTCGAAGTGCTACATGCAGGCTGACATCTTGGCTATGCAGAAAAGTTGTTTGCCCTGACTCTGCTGCCCTCAGGTGTAATGCCAGAGGCTGTTAACCACGATTCCAGCTAGGCCATACCTTAAAAGTCAAACAAGACTGAAGCTACTTCCGGTATCACAATTCACTTAAATAGCTGCAAAATCCGAAAACAATAACCAATTTCCACCATTCAAAGTGCTACATGCAGGCTGACATCTTGTCTATGCATAAAAGTTGGTGCCCTGACTCTGCTGCCCTCGGGTGTAATACCAGAGGCGGTTAACCGCGATTCCAGCTAGGCCATGTTTAAACGCACCACCCTATATTTGTTTGGATGCTCGCCGAGGGCATTTCCAAGCCGTTTCAAGGCTCACAAATTGTATTTACTTATTTTCCTTTATGATGTGACATTTTGCCCCTCATTTTGTTTATAAAGATGGGTTTCCACCTCTAGTCCTTGGTTTTGGTATTGAGTACACCTAATGCCGCGTGGGGTGCGGGGCACACATTTTGAATTCAGACGCTCGGTGAGGGCATTTCTAAGCCGTTTGAAGTCTAGCAAACAGTAAATTTTCCTTTACATTCCAAGATTGTTTTTGACATTTTTGCCTGGCATTTTGCATAAATATAGCTGGGGTCAAATGTGGTTTCCCCTTCTAGTTTCATGGTGTTTGGGTACTGAGTAAACCTAGTGCGGCGTGAGAACATTTTAAATTTCGATACTCTCTGAGGGCGTTTTTAAGCCATTTCAGACTTAAAGGCATATTATGTGATCTTTTCCAGAGAGCGCCCTCTATTCATTATTTTTTTAGAAAGTAGATTTTCTTGCAGATTTACATTTCTGATCATAAATCATACATACATTCTAAGTTACAGAGCGATACGATTCCTAATTACCTCAAAATCATGGTTTGAGAGTGAATTTAGAGTGAAAATATAAACTGTCGGTGTTATCCGACAGTTTATTTTCACTCTAAAATCATGATTTTGAAGTAATTAAGAATCGTATCGCCCTGTAACTTGGAATGTATGTACGATTTATCATCAGAAATGTAAATCTGCAAGAAAATCTTCTTTCAATTTTTTTTTCGATGTTGAGGGCGTTCCCTGGAAAGATCACATAATATACCTTTAATTAATTCTTATTTCAAACCACAATCATAGAAGAGTCATGTGAAAATACCAATTTGCATCTGCTAGCCTGAAAGCTCCCCTTCAATACACCTCTCCCCTCCCCCACCAATCAATGTTGCTAGGCCACGGGCTGATGTTTGGCAAGTTGGGCGACTCAACAATGATCAGGGGGAAAGGGGGATGACTTTACATAGTAGTGTTCGACCACTTTTTTCTAACATTGCAGGTACCTTTCACTGAGACCTGTTCTCTAACAACTAGGCCACTAGTTGGCTGCCATGGTTGGAATTTAATCCAATATGAACTTTACGGAATAAAGCCAATTCGTTTACACATAGGCCTATATAATGGCAATGGCAAGTCGAATCTATATAGCTGGTATGTGATAGCCCCAATAAAGTGGGATAGCATTTAGAAGGTTGTATTGATCTAGGTGAGGTGTTGCTAGCAGCTAAAGATGGAACCTCTGACGGTCGCGATTTAGGCTTTGGAGTTCAAGAAGCTGAATATAAAACCTATGCTTAGTGATTTCACCAATGACAGAGGGCATAAGTAGCTCTAACACACTGTTGTGTTGGTAAAGACTGCATCAAATCTGATTATGTCACAACCATCAGAGAGCCACCCATATTTAGCTGCTAGCAACTCCTTGCCTAGATCACTACCTTCTCATCACAAACAACTCCAGAAGGAAACGGCCATTTAAGAGTGACAGAAACAAGTTTTCGAAGAAACCGATACATAAAACCGGCCATCACTCTTGCTGCTCTGGTGGTAACCCTCAATGTATGTATGTTACCTTTTTGTCTCTACACCTTCATTGTCAATGCATTATGCACAAGGTATGATATCGGTCAGGTGAGAAACCTGTTAACCAACCTGTTCTATCTGAATTCTTTCATCAATCCTTTCTTATATGTGGCAACTATGAGCAAGATGAAACAGTTTTATCTGAAATGTATGCGACAAATTGGAAGATACTTTAGTCTTGTTTAGCACACAATTATGCTTGCTAAAATGACATCGGACCCTAGACTTTAAATATGAGATTATAGTATAGCCCTGTCTGAATCAACATTTGAACTGTGCATAGCATTAAGTTTTGATCAAAAATGTACTGGTATCAATACCATACTGAAACACAGAACAGACAACGTGGCTGTGTTATGATCTCTTTTTCCTGGGGAATTGCCTTATTGAATAGTGTGGCAGAGATGATTCTTTGGGATATGGTAACAAACATGCAACATTTAGATTACAGTGTGCAAGCATGATTGACAGACATAGTACAAATGTTTCCTTATATACAGATATTGTTATAGGGATAATTAATGTATTATTGGATCACCTGATCTAGCGCTTAATAACACAAATGCGCAGTAATAATACTTTGACAATAAAGCCACCTCTCATTGCACAACAGAGGATGATGGACAATAATATTAAAATCTCCAGTGTTTGAAAGACTTTCAAATACTGGAGATTTTGTGTCCGAAACCAAATGAAGTTAACAAAACAAATAATTGTCGATCATAGCGTCATGATCTGATCACTTGTGTTCATCCAAAGGTTTAACACTGTCTTGCGATGCACTGCATTCCAAAACAACAGGCGGACCACAAATCACGATACGCACCAGGCGCATGAGACGCTATGATCCACAATTATTTGTTTCGATTATAGTAGAATAATTCAAAATAAAGAGCATATTTTAAATTTAATTTTGACACCAACAATTAAATTTGATCAATAGATCAAAGAAACTCAAACAGAAAAAGTAGTTTTGTTATTACTATCCATTTTATTACAAATTCAGATTGAATTATATTTACATTTACTTTGGTTTGCTAGGATGAATCAACATCTCACAGGCAATAGCAAAAAGAAATCCTGTTCTAAAAGGCTGACCAACCTATCATTTATGAATTTGATATTCTTTGAATTTTGAAAAATGTCAGGAAATCTTTAAAACATCAGAATATCTTCAAATATTTCCTCCAAAGTTTCAAGTACACCTAGCACATTTTATGTACAATTTATCTCAGTGTCTATGACAAACTTGTTTGGCTTCAATTTTGTTATCTACTCTATGTAGATTCTTTTATAGGGCTCTACAACATATTATTCAGGTTGTCAACAAAAGTAAAATTCCACTGCTCTCTTTGATATTTTAAGATAACATCAAAATTAGTTGTCAAAAATGCACTATAGTTTAATCAGTTCCAAATTGGCGAGAAGTATGCGCAATGCGGTAATTAATCTCTCCGTGCGCAAACATGATTTGGCATACGCACGCATCACACATGGTGCGCCCTGTTAAGTTGTGCGCGCATCATGTGCACAACGCTCTTCTATATTAATTCGCTGCTGTCAGGAGGCTCGCCAATTTGAAACTGACAGAACTATAAAAGGGAAATACATCATACCAACAATATGATATGGTATGAAAAAAGATAATAATACATATATTGGACCATTAGACACTTTTATCAAGTACCTTTGTCTTTTTGTCATCTTTAATTCAAAATGGCTAACAAAAGAAAACTAAAATGTTCAGGGCATGGTTAATTCCCTTATACTGGACATTATTTAAGAATAGTACAGTACAGCACCCAATTATATAAAATATACATCCATTACATTTATAGTGATAGGATGAGTTCACATGAGTTAGATATAAGACAAATTACAAATACCAGGTAAAGTTTTTTATATAAATCATACATAAGATTCTAGTTGTTTTATTGATGTTATTGATATTGATCTTATTCTGAGCACCCGTGTAGATAAGGATTATATAACACGTAAAAATATTCCTGTCATTTGATTGTTTGATACCACATCACGTGACATAAAATATTTGTACTAGTTCCTGCAATATGGATACGATATTATGGATGGAATCGAGTTCAAATAGAGCAACAAAATTTGGAAGGCTATGCTGGTGAAGTTGAAGAAGGCCAGTAAAGGCAGTGTCAAGCACAAGTTGCCAATTGGTAGGTCGGATATGGAAAAAATTCAGAATAGCTCTGAACTTGACAAATCCACACCAGCAGGCCTACAGAACAATGTCTTCATTAATATTATGATTTAATTTGAAAATAGGGGACGCGAGAATGTAAGGAATTTGTCTCTGACGACTACATCTTGCAAACTGATGAAGAAGGACTCGGGTACATAATTCATCGTGACATGTTGACAAAGACACATCATGCCGAAGATGATGAATCATTTAGTGGTGCTATGTATGAGATTCCCGGTTCAGAGTGATGCCCAGTGACGGCCTATTTGGATTACATCAAGAAACTGAACAACAAAATTCTGTGGCAAAGACCAGAAAAGCTGGAAAAAGCGAGTAATGATGAATAGTATGATGCAGTGCCTGTTGGAAAAACACGCTAGGGGACAGGATGAAAAATCTCTCCAAGACAGTGGGATGTTCCAAGGTGTACACAAACCACATGCTTTGCCTATCACAACCCTTGACAACGCCGGTTTCGCCCTGCGTGCGATATCATGGCGGTGAGTGGTCATATATCAGAATCCAGTCTCGAGCATTACATGAAAACAAGCGAAGCAATGCAAAGCAGATGAACAAACAACCATGAGATTTAGCAAATTTTCCTAGCACCAGCAGCTCTAGCTGGGAAGATAACCAGCAAGAAAATGGGCTTCCTGTGCACACTACAATTCACCTAAAGGAAGCAAGCACAACAACAAGCCCTGATTGCTGAAGGTTCAACTACACTGTCAAATAGTCAAGAGCAAGTAATCATTCAGGAATCGACCCAATCAAGGATGAACATATCCAATTCAAGAAAGGAATCATCCGTCCAGAATTTTCATTTTCATGGGTCAGTTGTATTCTACAACACCAAGTAGCCTAACCAGGCATGGAAAAAGACTGTAAACATGTTGTGAATTTTCAAGAATTTAACTGATATTTGACGTTTTGTATTGAAGTTTCTGTTTGAACTTCCAAGAATTGAATTGGATATATGACTTTTTTATCTTAGCGTTAAGAAATTGGAGCATTGTTTTGTAACTTTAATATTCCACTAGGCTCTAATTGGAAACTGATGAACAAGGCTGTTTTCATGAGGATCTATGCGAGTATTATCTTTTGTTTATCAAATGGAATATTTTTATGTGTTATATAAAGCAAATATTTACTGCTCTTATTTCGGAAAAATAGTAGGCCCACGATTTTGAGTCACCTCGGGAGCTATTTAGCACAATTTCCCTCATGAGCAGTAAATATTTGTATAATAGTACATTATTGGGAGTGCATTTTTTGTTTTCCATTGTACTGTGCATATTACATGCAGATCACATAGTGTACCACCATATTAATCAATGTTAATTAAACAATTAGCATACAAATGTCACCAAAATAACAAAGTGCAAGTGTTTTGTCATGCTTTGTTTTTGTCACTTTTGAGTTGCCGTGAACCATTGATTGGCCATCAGAGCTCTTTGTAGAGAGTTACCAGTTTGATTTCTAATCACTCAGTTCATTAACTTTGTAAATGTCTGTTGGGCTTTTGTTCACATTTGCTCTTTATATACATAAGAAAAAAGATGAACAAAATGTATAAAATAAACAATGAAACATGAATATCTCATATTTCAGGCTTGTAAAAATCATCAAGCACTGAAGTTTGGCCCAATTTTTCTAACAGTTTTGTGTAAACTTCAATCAAGTCAATACCTAAGCAGGTGACATCGAGATTCCAAATACAAGTACAAAATACAAATGGTCAAATGTGGATTTTTATCGGCAAGCAGAGTTTCAGCCCCCTGATAATTTAGTATTTGATGTGGCCAAAGATAGTCTTCTTATAAGCACAATAGCACCCTTAGGTGATGAAGAAAAACAACTTGAAAAAACCCTGTTCTACAAGTGGACCACAAACTTGAGATGTCATGGACTATTACAGCTTAGTCAGTTCCAAATTGGTGAGAAATGTGGTTCTTATCTCTATGCGGGTAAAAGTAATCCAAGCGTACACGAAGGATTTTGGCAAATGTATGCGTCACGCATGGTGCACCCTGTTGCATAATGCCCACGCTCTTTTGTATTAATTCGCTGTAAGGAAATGACAGAACTATAATAGGCCTGATGAGAGTTATCTAATGTGAAAACAACTGGATGAGTCCGGCAGTACCCTCGTCAAGAATAGGTGGCGGTGTGGGCTTGGCTAGTTTCATAACTGGAGGTAGATTTTTAATGTGTACCTCTTTCTTGAACTCCTGGCCAACATGTTTCTGTAGAATAATAAAACACAACAAGTGATTAGTCGATAACAATTTGTTAGAAGCAATGAAATGATGATGTATTTGGATATTTTGTATGTGCTAGAAATTTGTTTTATTATTGCAAAATTCCCAATTCTTTCGGCATTGCAGAATAGCAGAATGTAGCGGTGCATTCCTGACAAAATACAAAGCAACTGAACCACACATAAATGCTGTGCCAGTAGGTATCCTATACCTGCACACTTTTTCTAATGAATTCTGATTAGACCAGTGTGTTGTACTTGCACTTCAAAAACAGCAACACCATCTTATATTTTGTATCCAAGTGAGGCTGATCGGTTTGTCACGGACGGACGTTTGTGCAAAACATGAGCGAAAAACAGTTTGTAAAAAGTAACTACTGACATTTATTCAACTTTTTATGTTTACTGTTATAGAGAATCATCAACTTTATTGAAATACAAACAAAAAATTAAGGTGTGGTTTGTTACTAAAAATAGAACGACGGAAATGTTTGTGTCACGGACGGACTAGATAGAAATAGGGTTCTCTACCTTTTAGTGCTTCTTTTTAGTTTCTATCTAGTCAACTCCATATTCCCCAATGCTTTCCAGGTCAAATAGCAAGTAAGATACATGGTTTGAATATCTGATACACAGCATTTGAAAATATTTCTTATTTTTCACAGGGGTAGGGTAACAAACTTTGTCACGGACGGACATTTTTGAGCGTCACGGACGGACGCAAATGTTAACTACATAACAAACTTTGAAATTGCCACTTATTTACACTTTAGTATGAAAAAATGGTATCAAATACTTACAAAATAATAAGAAAAATGTTAAGTCATGAATTTTCAGTCTTAGTAATAAAAAGCAGTCAAGATATTAGTCTTTTTTGGCACTTTGATAGCAGAGGGTAATCAGTTCAAGGTTCACATTAGTGTGAACAAATTACTTTTTGATATTGATATTGAAATGTACCTCACAATATTGGACAACATCTTGGCTAACTTAAACTGCATTTGAAAAGAAGAAAAAAGCGGAAAAGTTTTCGGAACAGTCCATTATTGCCCAAGGGTAGAAACAAGATGCGTCATGGACGGACATTCTTAGTAGAAGTTGACCTTGCCATATTTTATGTTAATGAAACATTGTCATTTTTAAAATTAAAAATTGATAGATGGCACATTTATCCATTAAATAAGAAATATATTTTAGAAAAAAAGTTCTGGGAAGTAATTACCCTGCCCTTGTGATAACTTTTTGATGCAGAGCTGTCCGTCCGTGACGCAAAAAAGTTTTAAAGTTTTACAACTTTTTTCAAGGAAAGAGAGAAAAAATAAAAACATAGTGAGCTATCTCCCCTATATACCCCTTTCTCATGTAGAAATGAAACTTAACAATGGCGTCAATAAATAAGTTAAATCAGTGATTAAAAGTTGTCACGGACGGACACAAATTTTGTCACGGACGGACATTATTCAGTTCTGAGTACAAATGCCAAACTGAATCCTGCCCCTCTTACCATAAATGGCAAGAGATAGACCTGCTGCATCATATAAATAGACTGTATGCTGTGATACAACTTAGTAAAACAATTTTGACCCTTCTTTGATAAATTTTGTTCGATTAATTGTGTAAAAGACTGTATGCTGTGATACAACTTTTTAAAACAATTTTGACCCTTCTTTGATAAGTTTTTGTTCAATTAATTGTGTAATTAAAGGTTAGTGATAATGGATACATGTAGGCATCCAACCGTGTTTTGAGTTTTTCAAAGTTTCATGAAGAAAAAGCCTGCAACTTTTGATAGTGCAATGCTTAAAATTAAATTTGTGCTAACATCTCCAATGATACTTTCTGATTTCAATGCTGTTGCTTTTATTTTACATACACTTATTATATGGGGCCATTTTAAACAGTGTCTTTTAACTGATCTCATGCTACCCCTTTTATTTGCAAGCATTATTTCAGCATGTACAGGCAGTAAGGTTAACAAGCGCAAGCTATACTACAGATTCACCAAAGAAGATCTGCTGAGGGTTCACAAATGCACAAATAAGCAAATGACTTCATTTGACTTTAAGTAATTTTACAGTGCACCTGGTGAGCATCATAACATGTGCTCACTGCTGTAGCAAACCTAATCATTTGCATAAAGGGCATACCTGTATGGACTAGTTCATTTAATGGTAAGAGGGGTGGTATTCAGCTTTGCTTGTGTGCTCAGAACTGAACAGTAGCTAACAGTGTCCGTCCGTGACAAAATTTGTGTCCGTCCGTGACAACTTTTAATTAAAGATTTAACTAATTTATGCCTGCCCTAATTAATTAATACTCCTACATGAGATAGAATACATATAAGGGAGATACTTCACAATGTTTTTATTTTTTTACTTTGTCCTTTAAATTAGTTAAAAAACTTTAAAACTTTTTTTGTGTCACGGACGGACAGCAAAACATCAAAATGTTAACGCAAGTCTAGCGATATAACTTCCCCAGAACTTTTTTCCCAAATATTTATCTTATTTGATGGAAAAGTGTGTCAGCTATCAATATTACATCCCAAAACTCTGAAAATGTTACATAAACATAAACATATAGCATGATGAACTTGAACTAAAATGTCCGTCCGTGACGCATCTTGTTTTCACCCCTTAGACAATAATGGACTGTTCCGCGAACGTACCGCATTTTGAATTTTTTTAAATGCAGTTTCAGATAGCCTAGATATTGTTCAACATTGTGAGGTACCTATCAATATCAAAATCAGACATTTATTTTTTCATAACCATGTTAACCTTTAACCGATCAGCCTCAAGTCTATATATATATTTTGTTTTTGTTTAATTTTTAAAATAATATAAAGACTGGGACAAACTGGCCTGAATGAAATGAACAAAGACCTTACAAATACAGTCTCGAATCTGGTCCCTCTCGCTACCGCGGCAACCCACTGGATCACAGAGGCTGTGTTTGGGGTTATTTCTGAAAATTAGTTAACGGTCCAGCGACGTGCTCATGAAACTTATTTTTAAAAGTTATATAATATATTAGTTAGAACATTTCACATGTTATTTTTATAAAATGTGAATAAATATATTTAAAAAAAGATAAAATACATTCGGCCGTCGGACAAATCCAAGCCCTTTGCCAGAAACGCAATGAACCATTAAGTGGTTTGGGCGACTTTGCTGGTGACGTCACTCCGGGAGGAACTGAAGTGTCAATACGGTAAGATTCCCGGACTGACGTCACAGTTTCCGTGTTGTCTAAGAGGAGAATTTGTAGTCAGCAAACAATGCACCACGGTCTAAAAATATGGCCTCAAAATAACATGTGTATCAAGTTGTACAGGTTCCCTTACAAACAGTATCATGACCTCGATCTATTCATTCACTGAATGTGATAATACGGCTAATCCACTTGTGATTGTATGGTTTTGAATGCAAACAGCATGGATACACATGTTTAAAGTTCGCGCGGTCCTTCAATTGTTCAGCAAGGCATGATGATGGGAAAGGGCTAATATTGTAAAGAGTGTGTGAAGACATATTAGACCCTAGGCATGCTAGGTTTGTCACAATGTTACAGTGCATTGTTGGATAACTATGATTTCTCCTCTGTGTGGCCTGGTAGAGCGGGTTTTTCAAAATACGAAGATCGTTTTTAACACTGATTTTGGGCGCATTTATGGTTTTTGTAAATTTCTTCTTTCCCTTTAATGGATCGCTCATAAAATGTTTATTTTCGAAATCCTTGTGATTTTGTCTTTATTTTGATATGTAATAAACGATGCATTTCAGTGGACCTTTAAACTTTACAATATCAATTATCCACTCTACTTACTCCTATGACACCAGCCACCAAATTCTTGTAGAAATCTCGCTTCTTCTTTGCACCGACTGGTTTATTTGGGTCCATTTCTAGTATGAATTTCTCATCAAAGTACTCCAATGTAGTCCTTTCACAGCTGGGAATCTGGAGCATCACCTCGACTATGTTGGGATAAATCGGTCTCTGAAATGTCACAATATTGAGAATTGGTTGCAAATCAATATATATGTAAGCAAACGCAATTTACATAGTGCCATAGTGCAACTGTTGCAAATTTCAAAAGATATACCTATGGAGATTTGGTTATTTGGTTTTTTCATATTTGTGATGTAATCAAGCAAAATGAATTGGACTTCAGGAATATTGATTTTGAGTTATAACTAAACAAAGGATAGAAGTGCTTTTGCTTTCTATTGTTTCAAAACTCTCCAAGTGCTCATATCTTTAGAATGAATAGTCCCTATTAAAATGGGGTTTTCTGCCAAATAAAGCGTAGCAAATCATCAATACAATACAAGTAGAAGACTATAAAAATATGAAATGTTTGACTTCAAACTCATTTCTTGAATGATATCCTGTCATGCAGATATTCAAACACTCACACTGAATTGCACCAGAAATACACACACCAGAACATTACTATCACAGCTGTGCCCAGATATTTTGACATTAGTTAAATTCCTTTTGTTGCAGGAGAACAACAGTGATAAACATGTGCTGCATACTGTCAGTGCATGCTGTATTGTGGTGGTTTGTGTGTGTGCAAGGTAAAACACATTTAAAATACCTAGATAAAATTAAAGCTATTTCAAACAATCTTGTATATTTTTGGCCATTTAAAAACTTTAAAACATTCATGTTTTACATTCATGTTTTCCGGCAAAAAATTAATTTGGTATGCCCAAGCATGGGATTCTGAATTCGACTTAAGGCCTTATATAATAAATGACAAATGAGCAAATATACATCAGTGTAGGCATCTTCAGTACTCACCAGAATTTCATAATGGTACAGAGCTTTTATAATCAGTGACGATTGTAGGGCATCGTGTTGACCATGTAGCTCTAGTCCACGCAGTATTGCAGTGTATAGAAATATTGCAGCTTCGCTGGATAGTGGCATGGTACTGTGAAGCTGTGGAGTCAAAGACAAGGGATTATATAGGAGTTAACAAGTGTAATGTAACAAAAGATTTTTGGAGCAATCTTAGTGTATGGATGAATACTGGGCTAAATATCTTTTTCAATGTGAATTATCAGAATATATGTCTTGGCTTATTTAATGAAGATTTCGACTTTTTAAAAATATAATTATTCTTTTGGCAAAACGTTATATTTATAGATGCAGAGTTGAAGAAAAGAAACTTAGTATTTATGTCTTTAAAGCATTGGTGAAAATGACTGAAAAATCAGAGAAAGTTATTGCAGAAAGGAATAATAGAATGGCATCCCATAACAAAAGATGGGGGATATTGTTTTCATAATATTGTTTTCATAATGTTTTCTTTATAAAAAAGAATAGCATTAGGACGTATGTGCCTATATAATAGTAAAACTTTGTCTGGCACTTGTGGCGTCTGAATGTTGATGCCTTGTCTGTATTTGATGTATTTTGTGTAGTGTTATTTTTTGTATTTTGTTAATCTATTGTATGTCATAAAATAAAAAAGTCCCTATAAACGGGCTGGAAAGAGAAAAAAATAAACGGGCTGGAAAGAGAAAAAAAAGGAGTTAACAAGAGAATTTGATATGATTTTTCAACCTTAACCCCAAGATACCAGTATTAAACTGAGCTGCTCATGTGGAATCTTCTTTATAAAAATTATAAGACATCCTTTGATAAGGGTCACATTGTGAAAATGGCCTACATACAGGGCTTAATTGGTTGTGTTCTAGGTATCCTTTATCGTTACGGACTTGATTGGAAACTTACATGTTGGAATATTAGTTGACATATGTTGACTGCTTTCAAGCATGTGGCGGAGTCCATCCAAGACATGGCAGTGTACACACACAATACTATACTTTGACATAAGGACTAAATAAACAAAAACAAGAAGCAAAAGAATTATAAATATGATTAGACAAATAATCATTGCATAGGTACGCACAATCACAAGTCCATCCTTTTCATTGGAAATCTTATTTTATATTGATATGCACCCTAATATCATTGCTGTTCTGTCAAAACCTTGTATCTCCATCCAGCCCTACAGCATGAAGTAATTATACTTCCTATGTATAACATTTGGGCAGTCTGCTCTAAACATGTTCAAGGATCAAAAACACATCTATCAAAACCTTTTAAGTGCTCTAGTCCTTGAACACGTATAAAGTATCTCATATGCATAACCGTTGGACAGTTTTACTTTATATATGCTGAAGGGCCAGGAAAACATACAAGGTTTTGAAGAACAGCGGCAGTGCTGCAATATTTTGATCATGTCTATCACATGCTACCATGTTGTGACTATGTATTCAGTCATTGAAAAACTACCATGACCATTACATGAACCTTATTTGGAATCTGTACGTGCAACTGGTCAACATTATGTGGATCAAAGTCTTCTGCAGAGTATGTGTTTTCCCAGAATAATCAAACCCAAGCATATAATTACTTGCATGTTACTGATTATACATTCAACAAATGGAAGATAAATGGTGAAAGAGCTATACAAAAGTGTAATCAGTTCCAAATTGGCAAGAAATATTCGGTTTTTAACTCTCCGAGCGCAAAAAGTAATCCAGGTGTTTGTGTGCAATTATGGCGACACGCACACGGTTTTGGATGCATCCGCATGATGCACAGTGCGTGGGCCATGTTCTTCTGTATTCATTCGCCGCTGTAAGTAGGCTTCACCAATTTGGAGCTGATCAAACTATAAGAGCTATATTTACAAACACATATTATTCATTGAATTATTCAGTTAATTTATCAGGTTCTTAATATTCAAACTTCAGACCTCACAATTTCCCTTGGTGTTGCACCCATCTGGAAATTCTCCAATACCAAATGTTATGAATTTCACAGTCACCTCTAAACAACTGATATTCAGTCATTAACCTCAAATCATCACCCTGAAACCATCTACAGTGTGTATCAGAATGATCTATACGGAGGTAATACAATGTTTTTCAGTATAAACTTTATTGATACTATCCAAACCGTTTTCATATATATGTTGCGCAAACACCCAGCTTTCAAAGGAATTTTAGATTTTGAAAATCGGACATTTTTGATAAAAAATACAGACTTTTTGTAATGATAGTAGATTTCAAGTTTTTTGTGGAAATGATCCATTATGAAAATCTATAAAGTCACAAACCCTTTTAAACATTAAATTATTTCTGAAATGTTATTCGCATTATTATTGCACCCTCTTTTTATTTTAATTAGCTTTTTGATAACACAATCGATTGTTGCGTGCATAGAAAACAAAGCTTTGATTGAATAGGGCAGGATTTGTTTAGCTTGAGTGGTTTTAACCTTCCTTTCTTTGGCGGGAATTTTGAATATAACTTATGAGGTGTGGGGTTCATTGTTTGAAATGCTGGTAGTGCTAGGGAGAATAGCTGTGAAGATGAATTGATTATGTCTTGCCACAGCGGAACAAAAAGAGATATCTCAATCAAATTAACAGAATAAGTAGGAAACATTTTCACCAACATATCGTAAGTGTTTAAATTTGAAACACTATTTGTTTTTATATTTTTTATATATTTTTGGAAACCCGGTATAGATCATTCTGATACACCCTGTATCATTACTGCACATACCTCATTTGACAACACACATCTGCCCAAGTCCGTCAGCTCCTCAGTCTCTTTCAAGTGATTCCTTTTACCGCCACTCATCGCCGCATCCGCCATCACCACTTCATCTCCACCTGCCATCTCCACTATGTTATCGTTGGTATTCGCAGAAGCGCCCTCTTCCTTAGCATTCCCTGAGAACTGCCTCTTCTTGCAACAACCAGAGAGCAGATCCAGGTATTCCCTAGTGACCAGACGGATCAACTGCTCCTCTATGATTTCCTGGGTTTCCTGGTTATCTTCATCCGATGGGTCGCTGACGATAGGAATAAACCACACAATAATGCTGGTCAACCAGAAAGTATTGGACCAGAAACATACAATACGAATGCTGAATACAGAAGGTCAATCTGCTAAAAAAGATGGTCTATTTATACTAATATAACCTTTAAAATTCCTTTCTTGATTTCAATCTTTGATTTAATTGTTTGTTTTCACTTACTTTTACTTGTTCCTTATCTTGCTTTCTTTTAATCAATTTGTATGTGTATTTTTCAGGACGAGGGGTACCAATACAGCAACATCCTCAGGGACTTACTACCATTTGCTACAATCATTTCATTTTTCGTGTGTCAGTACACTTTATTCAGGGATATTACAACCTGAATCATGACCTCACCCAAACAGCCTTTGTACGTACCTTGTTTGCGCTCTCTTATTGAGGGCGTCCCAGCTGCCACTAAGTCTAGCATTCATATAGGTGCAAAGCTCTGACAGAATGGGAATTAACACACTCACGTAATGCTCGCTTGGACAATATTGTACAAGGGCTTTCATGAATACACGTAAAATGGTCTGTTAAGGAAAAGTTGGTACATTAAATTATGAAATTGTTATCGTCGCTGTTCTGTCAAAACCTTGTATCTCCGTTTGGCTCTTCAGCATGTATAAAGTAACATATCCTATGTATAACCTTTGCGTAGCCTGCTCTAAACATGTTCAAGGGCCAAAACACATCATCAACACCTTCTAAGTGACCCTGAACATGTATAAAGCAACACTTCCTATGCATAACTGTTGGGCATTTTCTTTCTGCATGCTGAAGGGCCCGAAAAAGCTGAAGGTTTTAACATAACAGCGACGTAAGATATCACAAATAGGTTCTACTCTATTGTATATGCAACTTTATGCAAACATCAAGCAACCAAGACATTGATCATGTATGCCTAAATTGACTAATTTAGGATATTTTTCAAAATGTATACTGACATACAGATATGAATATATCAGCCCCAATATAATTTTACACACACAAAATAAAATGGTTTCAAATTTACATTCAAACATCCGGCAACATGATACAAAGGATTCTTTACATAAAAATCTAAAAGTGAAAGGATTTATTTGCTATATTTGTGGCTTCATCAGACTGGCAACTCTTTGTCTACTGCTCACAGGCTATTTAAAGCTGCTGGAGACCACAACAGAGGGCATGGGTAGGATGAGTTAGTCATTGATGTTATGTTAAGAGTGTTGTCACTTTTCCAGTAGCTATACAAATCCTGTTGGTAACAGATTATAGTTTGATCAGTTCCAAATTGGCAAAGCCCCCATACAGCAGCGAATGAATACAGAAGGACCCGGCGTGCATCAAGCGCACTGTGTATCATGCGCGTGATGCGTGCTTGAGGCAAAACCTTGTGCATGTGGCCATAATCGCACATGGACGCTTGGATTACTTTTGCACGTGGAGAGATAAAACCCAAATATTTATAGCCAATTCGGAAATGATTAAACAATAGTCTTAACAATTTGAAGTTTAACTTTCGATCTCAACACAAGAAATAATAACCTGGAATTTTCAGGTGTTTCTACACCTTTCATCAGCAGACTAATGACTCGACTTGACCTTTTGGAGGTGTGAAGTCAGAATTCTGACGATGAACTTTCATTCTAATAGTGTTACCAGTCTGATGAAATTACCAGGGTGGTAGTGTAACATGATAAAAAACAGTACCACCTTTCACTTGCAAAGAATTCTCTTAATAGTATGTCTAGAAAGATATATTTGTGTCTGAATTTTAACAAATCAAAGGATATGAATGATGGGTCGTAATCTAAATTCTGGCAAGTACTGTAGATTTGTGAATACAGAGTTGATGAGTTGCTTAGCTAGTCCCGGTGTAGCGTAGAATTCATGGCCTAGAGCGTGGCAGCAAGTAGCTAATATTTGGTAGCTGAAAATGAAAAAACAGACAACAAAACTAAATAAGTGGCCGCAGGTAGGTAGTATTTGGTAGCTGAAATTGAAAAAACAAACAACAACAAAACTAAATAAGAAAGAGGGGCTGCTTTCATGCAGGATTTTCACAAAAGGATATGTTCCCGGAAATTAGCAATTTTGTACAGCATTCATATAGACTCCACATAAAAAGAAATGACTAAGTTTCTTGTAGAAGTTATAATGGTAAATCTGACTGTCAGTTAATGATGCTACTGACATGTGCCATTGGTAGTTTCGTTTCATACACTTTACACCCTATTCACTTCCAAAGATTGTCAACTGTTACAGATTGACAATAATTAATGAAAACTTATCCACAGTCTGATTGCATTAACAAAGTATCATTTTAATTAATTGATGAGTTCAATTTGATTCTCACTTCCAAATTATGGGTCTTTGGGGTCATACAGTTAAGCCCACAATTATTCATACCCCTTGGAAAATATGAGTTTTTTGCGTTTTTCTCATATCTATACCAGCTGGAGTGGTGGAACTTTCGCTTTACACTAAAGACAATTAGTTTGCAAGTACAAATCAATATATTTGGGCTCAACATTTTTTGCATAACAATAGAATTGAACAAGAATTATATTTTTATGCCTGTCCAAAATTATTCATACCCCATACCAAGTCTAAGGATTGAGGCCACTTTTTGTGATAATACACATGTTTTTGACATTCCAAACATTCTTTATATTGTGTGATAGGCTTTTATATTGTTATGTAATTATTCCATGATGTGTGCATACAATGTGGATACATTACAAATGTGTCCTATTGAATGTACAGTGAGGGATATTATAGGACAACACTCTAGCTCTTTGACAGCATGGCGAAGAAGATCAAATAACTTTTCTGTGCATATTGTGAATGCTCACAAAGAGGGGAAAGGCTACAGTGCTATTTCGAAACAATTCCAAGTGCAAGAATCCACCACACAAAGCATAATTAGGAAGAACAAGACGTTCAACTCACTAAAAAACATTGAAGGATGCAGTCGGAAGCCAGCGGTGTCCCCTTGTTTGGCAAGAAAAGTATTGCGAAAGGCCAACAACAGTCCACAGATCACCATCAATGCTCTCCTGAACAACCCTGGCAAATATTGGACCAAGATATCATGGCAGACACTCCAGCATATATGGCACATGAGAGGTCTCCATGGAGGCCAACCAAGAAAGACTCTACTCCTTAAAAGAGACACAGAGAAACTTGTCTTGCATCTTAAGCAACCCCAACACTGAAGACCAAAACTTGGATCTTTGTCCAGAAGTGCTCTTGCAAATGCTAGATGAGTTTCTCATTGTCTCTTTTCAGTAGTAGAGTCTTTCTTGGTCGGAGTCCATGGAGAACTCTTGTGTACTATGTCTGCTGGAGTGTCTGCCTTAATATCTTGGTCCAAGACTCACCAAGGTTGTTCAGGAGAGCATTGACGGTTATTTGTGGATTGTTGTTGGCCTTTCACCATACTTTTCTTGTCAAACAAGGGGACACTGTTGGCTTCCGACCGTGTTCTTCAGGGTATTTAACTGATTTTAACTGATTTTAACTGTCTTGTTCTTCCTAATTTTGCTTTTTATGGTGGAATTTGGCACTTGAAATTGCTTCGAAATAGCTTTGTAGCCTTTCCCCTCTTTGTGAGCATTCACAATGCACAAAAAAGGTCCTCACTGAGTTATTTGATCCCCTTCGCCATGCTGTCAAAGAGCTAGAGTGTTGTCCTATAATATCCCTCACTGTACATTCAATAGGACACATTTGTAATGCATCCACATTGTATGGAATAATTGCATAACAATATAAAAGCCTATCACACAATATAAAGAATGTTTGGAATGTCAAAAACATGTGTATTATCACAAAAAATGGCCTCAATCCTGAGACTTGGTATGGGGTATGAATAATTTTGGACAGGCATAAAAACACAATTCTGGTTCAATTCTATTGTTATGCAAAAAATGTTGAGCCCAAATATATTGATTTGTACTTGCAAACTAATTGTCTTTAGTGTAAAGCAAAAGTTCCACCACTCCAGCTGGTATAGATATGAGAAAAACGCAAAAAACACATCTTTTTCAAGGGGTATGAATAATTGTGGGCTTAACTGTATATAGTATGTTAATCATTAGAGCTCCAATGCGGATACAATTTTGTATTGGTTATGATTTCATCAGTTGTTGTCTATTTTGTCAGGATATATTGCCATTGCATGAGCAACTATTGTTTTCCTGGTCTTTCGATCATCGGTCTGTGTCACAAGCTCCGTGTTGACATCCTTTCTGATTTATGCTGCCTATGTTGGTTTACTGGTCTTTTTTATCAGTATTGTAAGCCAATTTTCTCCAATAGTATACATACCAGTTGTCATGAATAGCTACAAGAAACCCTTGTATCTTTGACGCTTGTGATTTGCTGGCTACATCAAATGGCTCAGGTGCAGAGGACATGGGAACAATACCTGCAAAGTATAATGCAAAGAAAATTAATCAGGATTCCAAAGACCATTTTTTAGCACTCAGGGGGGTTAAGGTTAATAAAACGCAAATTGTTTTGGTACCATAACCCTAACCCCGGTTTAGGGGTTTTCACTGGGATCAAAAGTTATGACGAAAAAACTTGAACTAAATTGCCGGGAACCGGCCGGGAATTGATCCAGGGACCCTCCAGACTCCGGCCCTATGTCCCACCCACTAAGCCACGCCTTCGCTACTCGTTCGCGCAGTATACCACGCTCACTATATAGGCTCGGTTGATTACGTCATCAAAAACCGTTGGCACAGGCGCTTGGAGATGGACTTAGGAGTAGCATTTTTTAGCACTAAAGTGGGTTAGGGTTAAGACAAGAAGCAGTCTACAAGTTTGTAATATGAAAAAGGACAAAAAATAGTTTGAATTTTACACCAGTATAAGCTTGTTCATAATAGGCATTACTTACTGTGTTGCAGTGCGTTATTGCAATGGAGTTAAAAAGTCACAAATGGTTTGTTAAACAAAATTAAAAACTGTTTTTTATAAAAACTATTAAGCTTTTGACTGTTTTAGCTATATTTAACTATATTGTACGCTAAATTGAACATGCCAATGGGACCCATATTTAACACCAAAAAAAAAAAGCCACTCCAACAACAACAACACACACACACACCTGATACTCAATCTACTCCATTCATTACTCACCTAATATTTGGTTTTTGTCAACTTCTTGCATATCGTAGACTTTACTATTTTCTGATGGAATGGTATTGCGAATTTCCGGAGACCACATACTATTAAACGTCCTGAAAATCAAACATACGAACAATATCAACATCATATTTTCGAAGGGAATATAATTTTGCCTAACTATAGTTTTACCTTTCCCCTGGGAGTAGCCGGTTTGAATAGAGTTGAATTGAAGTACAAGCTGTCCCTGTATGCTGTGATCAGTCAGAATATTGCACTGCACTACATTACATAATGTATGTAACCCATCTATCCATAGGACCATGTTGGCAGTGGCGTAACCAGAGGGGGGCAATTCCCCCCTCCCTATATTGATGTTGTGTTGGTTGAGATTGGCACTGTCGGTCCATTTGACAAAAGGAATCATGGAATTATGATGGTCATGAGTACACAGATGTAAAAATTTGCACGCATATCTGTCCAAAAATGCAATATTCTTTGATACAAGATTTTTAAGAGCCATAATGTAACTCAATTGTGCCAAAAATAAGTGTAAAGTTGAAAATGTTCGCGCGCGTAAGCATTACTTGACTCAGAACAATCTTGTCGGTTTACTTTCATTTCTTGCCCCCCCCCAATATCAATAACCTAGTTACGCCACTGCATGTTGGAAGCACGAGTTCAATCTCAGTGGTCCCAGTTGAAAAAGAACATCATGGTAGTTGAACAATTATACTATTGCTAATTCCTAAGGTTAAATTGGAACATGTATATGATTTATAACCTAAATGTCACTAAAGCCCACATACTAACCTGGTAATGATCAATATATTTTCTAACAGAGGCAACACATGAGGTAGGCATGGATTCCTGTAGATAGGAGAGCCATTGGCAAGATGGCCGCTGACGAAACCATTACATTCAGCTTCCTGTGTTAAGAAAAGAACACATTCAATTATCAGTATGTTGGTTGATACTACACTCTGACATATTGGTAGACATTTTATAGATACCTATTTAGAGTTTTTGTAAAGCAGTACATCGTTTTCTGTGACCAGAGGGACAATATTACAACGCTGCAGAAGAGGCCAAGATGGACTTGATAGATACAAACTGTATTACAACCGATTTTGAAAAGGTATCTATACAATTTCTAAACATTAGTTTGCATTTGTTCAGGTGCAGGGGTGTACCTCCATTTTTCCCCCAACCAGCCAGTCGGGCAGGTAGCAAGTAAAAACATTACCAGCCCAAATGTAAACTTACCAGCCCGACACATAATCATAACATTTCTGACGAGATGAACATAAAAGCTTATATTTAAAACCTTGATCTCTTGAATCAGTGTCCTGTTTATTGGTCTGAATTGCCTCAAATTCTAATTACAGGGTGGTGCCCTGTACCAAGGGGCTATGTTAGCAAAATTATATTTTAATTTCTGCGCACAAGAGCCAAAATGTCACTCAAAAGTGCTGTTTGAACATTTGTAGGGCAACACAATCATAGCCTGTACGTACTGTCATCGAGATAAATTGAATGACAAATTATTAAAAATGTGGCAATGTCTCTTCATAAATGATGTAACGTAATACTGGTTTTCAACACATGTTGGCAATATTACGTGTTACATATTTCATGGACAGGAATTATTACGATAGAATTTTTAAACATTTTGCTTCAACTTGTCAACAAGAGATCATATTTTCAATGCGTCCCATATATCATGTCGGAGGCATTATTTACCAACAGCAAAATTCTTACCGGCCAGCTGGGCGTGTATTTTTTTAAAAGTTATCCGCCCGACGCAAAATGCACCCGCCTATGGCGTGCGGGCATGTACTATGTGCAATCCTGTTCAGGTACAACACATACTACAGTCATAAATCCACAATCAACTTTATGTAGAGTATAAATTGAAACAGTGTTCAACCAGGCACTGTTCCAAACAATGCAGAGATGATGGACGAGAGAATATTGGTGTGATAGCCTTAAAGGCAAAGGTCCACTCTGGCCAGTTCACCCTGGGCTTACACCTGTTCATTTGGTGAAAGATGAAATAGAGTTAAGATGGAGAAATCTCGACCTTGAGATATTTCCAAATGATCTGGCTAGTAAGAGTGGACCTAGGGATTTAAGGGAAACAAGCCACCAGTTTTCAAATAGATGTTTGTTTGTTGCTATATGTGTTGATTATTTTTTCCTTCAATGAGTCTCCTCCTTTTCACAGGAAGTGTTTCCGAGTTAATTACTGTGGCCTATGAATAAATATTACCATGCTGCTATAAAAGGATGTAAATATATGTGTAAATCTAAATAGAAAAGCATGTCCTTAGGGGTTAATATTTCCTACCTTTTGGTCTCCTGGCCATGTGGCTCGCTTCAGACATGCTGTGATACTGGTTATGCAATACAAGAGAATGACACGATTTGAACCCATTGCCTCACTGTCCTCTTGAAGCACTTGATCGAGACCAATGTAGCCTACAAACTTCTCTGCACTTGAAATAGCTCTAAAATATATGACAACATTTCACTCTCATTAGAACTGAATATAGCAGTAGCATAAACATTTTGTGAACCTTGAAAAAGCCCCAAAATATATAACAACATTTAGTTCATTCACATTGGAGTTAAATACATAGATACTTCTCCACATTTGAAATACCCCTGAAATATAAGACAACTTTTCTTTTGAAGAGAGATTTTTTTAAGGATTTAATGCGGTTTTAAATCAACCTGAAATTCTTCTTCATGCCAACACCTCAAACCGAAACATTTTGTATGAAAAAGGACAACCCAAAACATATATCATGGCTGCAAATAAGGTCACAAAAATGGAAAGAGGATTTCTGGTTTAATGCCAACTCATATGTAGCACTCTATTTAAATGCATATAAGCATAGATACTGTACACTTACTCTATCCAGTTGTCTGCTGAATATTTGTGAAGATTGAATGGTCAGGTATTCTCAATGTTCACGTAGTGTTATAAGTTTCTGTTTAAGGGGGTACAACAGTGCCAGGCTTTTGCTTTTAGTTGTTCCTCCTCCATCATATTACTTGTTTTAAACTGTCATTGTACTTTGTCTATGTTGATATGACAAATAAATATTGAATTTAATAAATATTGAATTGAATTGAATTGAATTATGGTCTACGTAACCTGAACACAGTGGCACCTCAAAACCTAAATGTTTTCAAAGAAGTGTCCGACTCAAAACATGCCATTCCTGGCCACAAATAGATGTACACTTACTCTCTGAAGTTATCTGCTGCCCACAGCTCAGCAACCGACCTCAGCATTTCACCAATGAGGGCGCTTTGTCTCTCAAAATTCTTGAACTCGTTGCTGATGAGGATAAGGGCCTCGTTCAGGGTCAAACGCTCTAGTTGGGTTAGTTGCTCAGGGTCGGTTGATAGATTCTTCACTTGGGTGTAGATCTTATCAAATGATGGCTGCCGAATAGGATGGAAAAGACAAATTGAAGAATACGCAATATTAGCACAACAGTAGACCATCCAAAGGCAATAAATGTGTTTAAAAAAGATGTATCACAACATTTTTTGTTACAGCTCTACATTTAGGCTAAAATAAGTGCTTAGATAGTAAGGTTTCCAATGAAGGGGCTGACAAAAATAGAAATCGATATTTAGGCCATTTCCAGCATAAAAAGACCGTTTTTGGGCAAAAATCTAATGTTTGTGTTGACTATTCTGAAGATTGCACATAAACATAACTCAAATAGTGACTACCATGTTAACGATTTAACATACAAGGTACCACTGTGGCATTCATTGAAATTAACATTATAGTACTTACCATCATTAAATCAGGGTGGTCTTTGCACATGCGGACGAGAGCGGAGCAAGCGTGTCGTCTTAAATTCTGGACGGGTCGCGTCCTCGTCTTCTGAGAATATGGCATGTCCCAAAAAAGTGAAGTCAAACAGAAGAGATCTGATGACTTTAAGCATAGGAAAATTACTTCTTCAAATTTTAGAGCCTCAGAGGAACCTTGATATCTATAGATACGTGGTGAAAATATCAAAATCGTACACATAATCACTCTGCATGTTGCATAACGATTTGTCAGAAATGTTCACCATGTATAAGCTCAGATAAATACACTTTCAGCCTCTAAAATATGAAGGACTTATTTTCCTTGTTTTGAAAGTAATCAGCTCTCCTGCTTTTGACTTCACCTTGTTTTGGGACATGATGTACAGGTGAACAAAAGTTACATTATACTGAAAAGAGTTAATTGTTGTGATAGTTATATCAAATCATCACAATTCACAATATGCAAGATTAGTTCTGAATGACGAATACTGTAAAACACTAACATTTCACGGCATTAAAATCTAGCGAATTTGCAAAACACCATCTTTTCGTGGCATTTTAATTTCACTAATTTAAATCATCTTGGTATGTTAAAATATTAAATAGTGAAATTTTAATTTAGCGCGTAGAGGTCCCTAGCGAAATTAAAGTGCTAGCGATTTATTTTTGCTTTACAGTATATGATTCTTAAAACTGAAAGTATATAAACAAATTAGATTTACTGAAGGAAACATAACATATTCAACAACTTTGGAATGTAAGTCACAAGTCAAATTTTGACAAGTCTTCTAAGATATGAGCTCATTCTGGACAGCTTTATTAAAATTTGGTTCACAATCCATTATCATTCCAGCAGATTTTCTCTGGGTTCTCCGGTTGTCTCTTGCTTTTAAAATCATGCTTCTTGTCAATAATCTGTTCTGGAATATGGTGTCCCAACCGTCAGAGCACTAATATGGCAGCGGCATAGCCCCAGGATCATGTTAACGTGGATGTGTCGTGCGTTAAAATTACTGAAATGTATTTTATCTACACTGCACAACCATTCATTTTATGCATTCAAAATATGATTAGTATCAGAATTGAGAGAATTAAACAAATATCGATAAAGTAATCAATATAAGGACATAACCTGCTGGATCCAGATTATTATCTATTTACTTAATAGGTCTGACCCTTGTTTACATGGATATTTATATTTAAAAAGTATAATCAAAATAAAAAAGGTTTTTTTTAGTTATACACAAATCACTCATTAATGTTGAAAGTACAGGTTAATATTCTGCCCCAAAAGAATCTGTTTTATATATTAATGAAATACTGAAGACGGATTTATAATTGAAGGAATAAACCCCGCAGCCCCGAAGCAAAATAGCACTATTGCAGTCACCGAGGGACCAATAGTTTTAATCCAGAGGCTCGAATAAAGGCAGTATATATTTGTTTTATATACGTCATTCATATATTTCTAGTTCCATAAAGTTCAAATTAAAAAATCATCTGTTAAAAGTTCAATTCAAAGGCAGTGCATCGAACGATCGTCACGCTGCGCCTGGGGAGGCAAATCGTGCGCCCTCTCGCGTCACGCAGAGTATAACGCCGCGTGAAACTACCAACGCACTGGTGCGCCGTAAATAGTCTTTTGGGGAGCCGTAAATAGTACTTTTGGGAGCCGTAAATAGTACTTTTTGGAGCCGTAAATAGTATTTTTGGCAAAACAGCGTGTTTATTTTTGATCATGTGATCCACTTTTAACCAATCAATGAACAAAAATATATGAATGACATATATAATGCAATATATTAACAATTCATAGTGACATCAACATAAATGAATTTGGTATATTTTTATGTTCTTCTTTAAAAATAATAGTGGAGAGCATTTGTCTCATGTATTTTTTTATTATTATAACACGCATAAAAACAACCAGTTAAGGCCCCATCATCACAGTGATGTTCAATATTATATAGTTTGAAATATCACCCAAAAAATAACATATATTACCTTTGTTTGGCCAGGAAGCGAATATACAGCTGCAGAAAATAACTGGAAGAAACAAAAGAAGGTTTTCAAAATCATTCGCTAAACTAGGCTCAAAATAGCGACAGTCATAATATCTTATTTTGGGTGCTGAGGCCTCAAGTTATGATAAAACAAAACTAAGGTACTGGAACAAATTTACCTGCCAAACTCTTTATACAACAACACACACTGACCCTGTAAGTCTACATCAGAAACAAGCCACCACTTTTTCACCAAAAATTGTGGGGCTGATACCATTGGTACTATTAATCAGGAATACAAGAGTGGATTCTGATATCACATTCATGGAGTCAAGTCAATTGTTTGCTGATAAGAGGTGTAGCTCAGGTAATAATTATCTATTGAGATAAAACATATAAATCTCGTTTATTGCAGCCTGGTGCTGTGATGTAGATGAAAGGAAATAATTGATTGCCGACAATTTGGAACCCGGTAGAATATTTTAACAGAATAAATCGTATTAAAAACTGGAAACCAATCTTAGCACTAGGCTGCCGAAAACAGGATTAAAAAAATATAACTTCTTGGGCGACAAAAAACCCAACCCTGTTCTACGGGCAAACAGACCTCTCGGGTAGGGTTGATCTGTCGTTCTGTTGTTGTTGGGTGTTTTTGGTTTCTATAAAATGTTGGTAAACATTTTGGTGATTTTCAACATAAAGCTTATTTTGACAAATCAAAAATTTGAAGAAGAAAAATGTATAGGTCGGGCCCGTAGAACAGGGTTTTTGCTGTTGTCTTCTTGCACCCATGCAATACCTGTTTTTCTTACCTTATCTATCATAGGGTTGAGTAGTTCAGGAGCATACTTGATAATTGGATGTACAGCTGACAGACAGGTTAATAAGAAAGACAATATACACGGGTCCTACAAGGAAACAATAAACAGTAAGGCCATTAGGATAACAATATCAAATATTTAAATATCAGTTTACAAATTATCTTTGATGTTAAAGTTTATCGACGCTCTCTTATTAATTAATTTAACGAGAAGAGCTTCATTTTTATATTTCTGGATGTTGCCAATATTGTTGTTCTAATCAAAATCGCATTATGACGGCGACTATAGGCGAGTGTCTTATACAATAGGGTAACATTATACTTGGATCTATAACTGATTCTGGCACTTTGTGCAAAAGGGCTGTATCTTTAATTTGAATATGCACTAATGTCATTGTACAGAGGGAAACAAACTGCATATAGAACATCCCTTGTCCTATATTTAACATTTAACACATCATATATTACCTCTATTTGTAGTGCTAGAATGCTCTTCAATAGATGAATGATCTTTTCAACTGGTATCTGGGGTGGGTTCGCAACTTTGAACAGCCCCCACATGGTGCTATCCAAAAAGCATGACAACGCATCCCACTGTAGATAAGATGGGCTGTATGGTGTGCACTTGTCCTTCTCTGTCAAATAAAACACCAGCATTCAGAAAACAAGAGTCAACATTTGGTTTACCAGAAAAATATTTAATCCGAGATGAGTATAGTTTCAATAGAAAGTACTCACTTCACCATTCATACCTTCATTATCTGTGCTCTAACGAAGATATAGGAGGGATTAAAGCCCTAACATGTCAACATTTTTATTCTAGTATAAGGTATGTTCAGATTAAGAACATATGATACAGGCACATGGGTGAGAAGAAAAACAACTGAAAAAAAAAGATTGACAAAACTATTGAAAAAATGCACAAAAACAATGAAGTTCACATTCAAAACCTTAGAAGGTTTAAACCCCAAAGTTGTCATTTCTGTTGATATTTCTCACCTGGTTCCCATTGTAAAGGCTGTGTAGATAGATGATTGAACCATTCTGATGCTACATGGAATGTTTGATCTGTATACAGGCGTGTAGCCAGCCGTATCAGGTCCATTTGCTGGGCACGTTGAACTGTTGGAATTAATAAAATCAGAAATTAGCAATCAAATTATGCACATTATTTTAAAAAGAACTACTAAAAATGAAAGTGAACTCAAATATAATTCAGCTTCCAACCTGTATAAGATAGGAATGCAATTATGTTAGGATTATTACAAGATGGTTCATACCATCATTTTTATAATTATTATAAGGTTACTCTGGTTAAAACCTACCTGAAAAGAAGTAATTGAATTCATCATCACTATCAAAATCCAGCCTGGAATAGGCACAGCTAGGGGAGTCATCTCGGGATGGAAAACCAATCTGCAAATAAAAAAAGGTTGTAATACAGGTTTACTAACAGATTACTATAACACTTGGTCAATCTTTCCCTTCCTAATGTGGGCATGTGTGGCGCATCGGATAGAGCACTGGATTAAACCAAAGGTTGTGGGTTCCAGTCCGGTTGTGGTCATCATGTTGTGCTCTTGAGTAAGGCACTTTACCGTAATTACTTCTCTACACCCAGGTGTAAAATGGGTAGCTGTTTGTGGATAATCACAATCTAAGTGTCTGATAGGAATACGCACCATTATCAGAATTTGTAAGATATGCAGCAATAACCTAAGTGAAGCGAACTGATTCTGATGCATCCTATCTGAGCAGCGGAATAAATGTAAAGCGCTTTGAGCATACTTAATTTGATAAAGCGCTATATAAAAGTTAACATTTATTTATGTCAACAGAGAGTAGATTTTCATTCAGGTCCAACAGCTTTGGTATTTTGCCAGGCTAAACTGCACCCTTTTTGTTTCCACTAAATAAATAGTAAACCTACTTAAAACTTTATTTGCACCCATGGGTGCACTGTTTGGTGCACTGTTTTTAAACACAAGGAGGTGAAAATTTAAGATCCTACACAATCTAACAGATGTAAGACGCGAACAGCAAGTTCCATGAAGGTTTATACTTTAGGACCCTCTTCTATCTGACTAATTACCTTTTTCCTCAAAACATTTTAGGTCTAAACTCTTAACCCTAACGTTTAACTTCCTGACCCCTAACCTTTAACCTCCTTACTATAACCTTAACACTAATTCTAAGCTAAGTCTAATAGAGGGAATCCACTTTGTTTGTTTGTTTGTTTGTTTGTTTTATTAGGCATCGTCAGCATAAATATAAACAAAATAATAGAAGAATACAATAAATTACACAACAACATTAATAACAAATATTTCACCACAATGCCATCCAGGATGGCAGACACTGACACCAAAACTGACATACCAGGATGCCCATTAAGCCTGACAATAAGAAGCAAGCTTATTTCCAATGGGTCATGCATGCCTGTAACAAAAGGGTCTCATTCCTGTTTTCAATTCAATACACATCCTTCTATACAAGTGTTACATGTGTTACTGTAAAAAAGAATGACCTTTGCATTTGGCGGGTTATTTTGAAACATGTATCCATCAATATGTGTGAGCTGTGGTGTTGGTCTTTTTAAATTCTGAAACAGACTTTAGTTCCCCTCCCTGCAAATATGGCCGATACATGGATTGCCTCTATTAACTTACCCTTTGCAACTTCTCAGTAAACAATTTGAGTAGTTGTGGAATGATCTCCTGCAGCATTGGGTTTGTTGAGATGTGTTCATGTCTCAGGAATCCCAGAATGGTTCCCAAGGTCATGTTAGATACCTGAATACTGGGATGCTGAGAGAAAGACAACAGGGCCTGAAGGTAGGTCTGGAAATTATCTGGCATCGAAAAGTCTGCAAGGTCTGAAGACTGGGGATGAGAAGGTAGATAAAAGGATGAAATGGTTTGTAAGCTCTTGCTTTTCTAGTCTTATAATTGCCTCATTCATTTTCAATAATTCTTCTCACTTATCACCCCTTCACAAAGACATACTTGTGCAAATTGTCACCCTACTACTTTTTACCCCAGTCACAACTCCTTGACCATGTGCATATGCTGTTATGACCTGTGACACTGTTGCCATAAGGGTTGTGTTCACCAAAATAATGCCCAGGCGAACTCTACAGTACACGTTACGTCACTGCCATGCCACCTAGGTGTGTTGAAAAAAGTAGCGCATAGGCGCATTGATGTGGGTGTGAGATGGTGGCCAGGGGGTGTTTGTGCATAGACCGTTTATGATGTGCGTGTTAGGAATTTAGGTGCAGTGTTGGGTAGGAGCCCGGGGGTGGGAGGAGGGTGGGGGCGTTGCTTTAATAAGAAAGCAGTAAATTAAATACATTATTCCAACGGCATGGTTTGATACGTAATCTAATAATTTATCCGACCCATAAGAAATCTGTCCGCATGTCCGGTGTAGGCACTAGGCCACGTACGATTTTGGCAAAAGTACCCCCCCCCCCCCTCTGGGTGTTTTTATCCGGGTTTTTATTATTACTTGTAGTTTTATTTTAATGTGATCATGTTTCATGTCATTGTCCCGGGGGTCATTGCCAACAACAAAACATTACGCTACTTCATGATCCTATAAAATCATTTGAATTGTTCTAAATATCATTTTATTCAGTGAACCTCGAGATGGACAATGAACGGCACCCCCGGGCTAATGCATATTCAACATTTTTAAAATGTGGAGGTTTGTCACACAGCCCCTTTCAACTTGCCCGACCCCCCCCCCCCCCCCCCCCCTCCCCCACGTGATCACACCATCCACTTCAATTTTGACAGAAACTCACTATGATATAATATTAAACAGGCAAACTCTAAAGCCCCACGAAAATAATAACAGGACCTTTACACTACTAATTTAATAATCTGGTCAATCAAAACACGTACACGCCTTTCAACTTGCCCAAAAGTCACACTTAATTCAAGTATTCAAACACTCAGGTTATGATCAGTACGATAAACAGGCGAACTCTACCCCACGAAGTGGCGAACTCTACCATTACGTACAGCACTACTAATTTACGGTAACCTAGAGGTGCCTGGTAGAGTTCGCCAATTCAAAATGGCGTCCGAAAAGCGAACACAACCTCATACGCGACACTGTTAGATTCAATTATCGCTAAACCAGGTGTTTTATCCAAATATTATTATGTTAAAAGTGTACGTTTGAAACATGTTTTTTGTTTTACTTTAAAATGACAAACAATGAGTTTGGCCATTATCGTAGCAGGGTGACGGCATGTTATAAGTAAAATGGAAGTGTCTATAGTCTGTCAAGTGCAAAATAGACACAAAATATGAGGCTGGTGTTTATCGCCACACAAAAATAATCCCATCTGGCATGCACATGTTTATAATCGAAATATATACAGTGGGGTGTGCTGGGGTGGGCTTAAAAATTAGCTTATTGTGTTTTCTTGATATGGTTGCATCAATGCTAGTTCTCATAATTTGAAAATCAATGAGGCTCATCTCTCTTGCACTGAAGTATAGAGGAAATGTGTTACAACTTAAAGATTATTGATGCCAGGTCAGGTATTTTGAGGGTAATGTCAATGCAATTTTCATGACCTGTCTTTTGAGAGAAGCAGAAGAACGTTGCAACTTTTTATTTATTTAAAAGACTCTTACACATAAGGCAACAAGTTGAACTCCGAGTCCGGTAAGTACTTGACACAGTTTCTTTAGAAAGACATGGTTCTCTTCATTCATACCGGCACTGCATGCAAATCTATCAAGAAATCATACGAAAGAGAATGAGAAATGTAATTAAGCTTAAAAGATAGAACTTAGGGGCTGGAGCAGGTAATGAATACAGGGCATCTCAAAAAATTATAACGCACCTTTAGGTGATCGTAACGTCCTTAAAGTGTGGGAATAGAACAATTCAAACAACAAAATAAAGTCAAATTAGTTGGCTATAATTTATAAATAGTTACAAATAATTCCAAACTTTAAAACTATCACACTTAAGATGATAGTAAAACTGATAAATGGTAACCACTGGATAAAATGCTAACAACTTAAGCATGAATATGTATGAGCAATACAACAATTAATTTGCATGATATATCTGAAAAGCCCACCTGAAAAGTATGTGAAAAGTGTGGAAACTTGGAAAACAAAATAGTTTGAACTCAGTAAAAATCCTGGAAAATCACACACCTGTATAAGTGATGTCTTAGTCAATAGTGAATTTGATAGTCATGCTTGCACAAGACAATCATAGTTACACTCCTTAGACCAAACCATCATGAACATGACACACAGGTGATATTCAAAGCATACTGCGTCACCAGTGGCGGCACCAGCCTCATAATGTAGGGGGCAAAAGGGGGCAAGAATTTGTTTAGGGGGCATAAACAAATGATGTGTGCGAAGCGCGCACATTTTTGTGCCATTTTACACTTAAATTGTCAAATTTGGTCTAATACGAACTAATTTGGTATGAAAATGGTCAACATTTGATCTAATTTAACCTAATTTAGTAAGAAAATGTGCGCACAGCGAGGAATAAAATTGCCTTTTTAATTTTACACTCAAATTGTCTTATTTTTTCTAATTTTAACTAATTGATTTTTTTGGGGGGGGGGGCAAAGATTTTTTGGGGAGGACAAATGCCCCCTGTAGTGCCGCCACTGTGCATCACCATGCGTTAACATTTTAGTGGGCATGCATGATGAGTATGTTCTTAAAGAGACCAAGGCATTGTGATTCATACTAAAGTGCAATCAATATCGTAATGGCATACTGTAAAAGTGCTCATTTCTGTGCGAATAATTGTTCGCGCTTGCCCGATTTTTAACTGTTACATGTTTTTAAACTCGCAATTTGTAGCTTCATCACATAGCAAAAGCCTATACGCAAAAGAAATATATATATGTGATATAATTTTCATGGTCGCTACTTCGAGCGTGAAAAGCGCGAAAATTTCCACTTTACAGTTTTTTACTTACTTTGCTGCATTCAAAATAGTGCACATAGCATCCTCACTGAAAAGCACTAACAGTCTTTTTCTATCATCAATCGGGAAGCCCTGTAAGTACAAATAAACAGGACAAAATGATTCTTTACACTCTAGTCGTAAATTCAGCAGGACAATGTCACAATACCATCAAACTTAATATAAGCTGAACACCTTGGACAATTTCACTGTATTTGGTAAGTTTAGAGTGAGGACATTTCTTTCAACTCGCATTTAATCTGTCAAATTGGATGCCCAGAGATTGTTTTCGTTGAATAATACAAAGTATATGCACTCATTCATACTAGGCGTTTAGGAAAAAAAAAAAGTTGTGTTGCCCTCAGCGACCGACCCTAAAATCGTAAAAACTAGGGTCGCATTTTTCTTCTTCTTTTTTTAGATTTAAATTTGATTAAAAGTGTCTAAATGTTACTATTTCTTGCTTGAAATGAATAAGTAAGCCCAAAGTAATGTTTTTAGACTATTGTCACACTAGAAACATTAAATATGGGCGTATAACAATTTTGTCTTGAAATAAACCATATATTTTTCAGCCCCCCCCCCCCAAAAAAAAAAAAATTAGAAAAAAAAGAAAGAAAAAAAGATTTCCGACCGACCGACCCGATTTTAAATTTTTGGCACTTGAAGGCAACACAATATATTCTTTTTTGGCCTTACAGCACAATGCTGTACAGTAGCCCTATTTCCGCCACAGTATACGGCAATTCATCGCAGGTTGGGCTGCATGTGATGGCAGCCAGCAGCATATATTGCAACATAGAATAAAGATGCAGATGCATTGCAGTTTGCTGCATTGACAGTTGAATACAGTTGAACACTTTGAACTCCATTGAAATAACGCACCGCAATGCTCAGTAAATAACGCGAAGTGTTTAGAGAATTTGTGTTTACTTAGTCGTGATCAGCAGTAAGTTTTGAAATTACTTGGTTGGTTCTTCAGATATGGTTCATAGTGTGACAGCCATAACCACAGAATCTTGGTGCACTTACTTTACAGAAATTCACAGAATAAAACACATATCAAATCAACTTTGTTAAACGAACCACTTACCTTTCTACTGGCTATGAGTTGTAGACATTCAGCAGCTAATAATTTTAGGTTTGAATCCCCCAAGAGTTCATAGAGTATTTTGATTAAACCAAGATCTTGGGCAAAGATGTGTGAACTATTCACCCAATCCACATAACCACTCAAGGTTAGTAGCACTGCCTGGGCAACTCTGCATGACAATGTGGCCTGTAAAAAAAATATAGGATAATTGTAAGTAAGAAGCCCAATGAGGGGTGGAAGTCGTGAGAGTGTTATTGGGATCACATGTTTTATATAAATGTGTCTTTGTATTTTATATTTATATTTTAATGTATCTCTTTGAATATGGTCATGTGTTTTAAGCTCGCCTCCTTTCGCGTTACACACGGATTTTGGCTTTCACGACATGATTTTAACTTTACACATTTATATTTGCTTGTATACCCCCCTGAGGTAGTAAAAGTATATATTTTCTGAAGGGAAATTTCATGAGGAAACCAAATATGCCATTAAAATTATAGTACGACTAAGAACTAAAATGGTATGATCGGAAATGTTCAGAAAAATATCAGAGTTTTTAATTTTTAATTCGAGATCCATATATTTTTTATACCTACCCCTATCATTATTTACTTTACATATTTGAATTCCTCATGAAATTACCCATTAGATGATATATAATTGTTAAAGTTACTACGTCGGTATGGTAATTATACCGGCTAGTGAATATCTCCAATTTTTATTTTATATATTTTTAGAATTTTCAAAAATATTTGTTTAAGGATGAACCCTTCCCTGATATAAACTGCATTTCTGAATTCCTCTAGTTACAAGCTTTCCAAAAATGTATACTTTTGCTATCATAGGTTGAAAACTTTTTCTGTTATTGTCATTTTTATAAATCCGGTAAATTGAGGCTGATTATTCATGTTTACTGTGTAGCGAATAGGAAGAAAGCTGATGTTCATTGTCTTATCCATAATTAATTAGTTGTTACAAATAGTTGACAAGTCTGTTGAACCACATACTTAAAGACTACTAATTATCCTTTAAAATGGGACCAGAATGGTGTTTGTAGCATTAGGAGATGACTAGTTATTGTAAAAAGAACAAAACATGGGATTATCCCCATTGAGTTTGTACAGGCGGCACCCCTTCCAGAAACACCCCTTCCAGCACCACCCCTGGTCCCCAAACATCAAACAGCTGTATCTCCCATTCTGTATTAGCTATACCAATGCCATTTTGCAGGCAGATAGCTTGTTATTAGGGCTTTAAAATGATACCAAATTTGTTGAGATAGCTTTTGTGGTTTTAAAAATATTTGAGGAAAATTACAGCATGAAACTAAAAAATGTAACGGCACCACCCTATTGGGAGGCGAGTTCATAACGCGTGACCATATATTTAAATGTTTTTATAATATTGTAAGTGCAATGCAATTTGGCTTTTAAGCCACGATTTTGTATTTTTCAATAAACCAATCTACAAGTCACAGGAACAAAAATCACCTGCATCCTTAAAAATAACCCATCAACAAATTAACTCGTCAGTTAAATCAATCTTACATATAAATGCAAATTTATAGTGGCGATTCACTTGAAATGGGTTTATTTGGTCAAATCTGTGACTGTGTGCACAATTACACACACTTTCACTTCTGTGTTTACCGCGATGCAATTTTGAAACAAGCATGACACAATTTTGACAATAGATGGCGCCCTATTAAAGGTGTATGTTCTAATCACTTTTTTTTGGCTATGATTTTTTTTTCACAAAAAGATATTTTGATATCAGAAGAATCCCCATATTCTTCTCATTATGTCTGTAAAATCTTAGGAACCAGAAATGTTCCATTTAGAAATTAAAGGCTAAAATGTGGTGAATTACTGCCAAAGGTGGTTAACCACCCGCCAGTTTGTGTACTACTCAATGGGCAAATTTCTTGTGACCTTGTGCTTCAAAAATAAGAACCATTGGAGTTATGCAACTCAAACTTTGGAACGTGACAATTTTAAGATGACCTTTCATATACAATAGAAAACATCAAGTTGAAAATCGGGCCAGCAATCAGAACATCTACCTTTAATCAACCCAGAGAATATTTGGAGAAATTTAGGAAACCTGAGTCCTGCCTGAGAAATTAAATCCCAAGTCCTGGGAGCATTATTTCCTGAAAATGAAAGCCCTCAAGCCCACTTTATAATAATTAGCCCAATCTGGCCTTAACTTGTCATGCTAAAATAGCAATCCTCCATCTACGTTCCTATTAACTTAATAAATAGTACTCACCTGTTGTTCTTCATTTGATTCCTGAAAAAGAACAAGGAGAAAATATAAATATTACATGCTTAGGTGCAATGCTATGCTGTGTGTGTTTGCAGTTACTAAACACATGATGGAGTAAGGAGGTAATAACCTTTGGGCTAGGGTCCTAGGGCCAGAAAGGGGTATAAAGGTAAAATAAGACCAATATTTAATGTTAAATACGCCCATTTGGAATGTAAATCTTGTATATTTGCACTCAGAGTATGCATATTCCTACAAAGCAAACAGAGTCCATGAATCTAGAAAGAGAGCAAATCTTGGTTTTAAAAACCATTTTAGAATAAGAATTTTAACACCTTACGCAGTCTCATTTTATCTCTTCTATTCCAAGGCCTAGTGCTTGTAAAATGAAATATTAGCCAATAATAGTATGTCTTAGACACAACTTCAATTTAAGAGTGTAAAATGTCACAATACTTACAAGTAATTGTTTATATCTACACGTGTGCTGTTCTAAAAGCTGCAGAAGAAATGCAATGATCTCCCCCATGTGTTTGGTGAGGGCCTGCAATAAATCCTTACGTCTCTGAGTGGGTATATTCTGAAAAGCTACGACGTCTTCCACTAACCGTAATAAGATGAACAGGACTAATTCTGTCTGGGATTCCTATGGGAAAAAATGAAGGAACGAACAGAGGGAAACAAAAATCAGTTTTGTTTGGATTCCTACAGAAGAATGATAATCAAAGTCGTACTCAAATTATGTTGCAGTTAATGTAGCCTTCAATCTGTTTGAAAAGACCACCTGCTGACTTCATCATACATATATGGGTGTTTCCACAGTAATGATACCTTTTTTTGTTTGTGGCTCTAAATGTTGTTTCAAATTAATTTTCTAGCTCATATTTGGCCAACACTACTGTAAAGTAGCAGGGAGATAGCGAGCAAAATTTCAGAATCCTAGCTTATTGTTGATTTTTTTATATACACAAACCCTATGGTAACGGTTGTAACATTTTTTTGACATACATATGTTACAACCGTTAACTTTTCAATTTTGACATACAAAATATAAAAGGCTAAATCTTGAAAATTTGACCATGTATGTGGGTTGTGCATATTTCTTCAGTTGACGGACATCAATTACTTGAAACAAAACCAACTGGGGGTAATTTTGATCAATATCAGGATCTGGAGAACTCTCCGAATGCGTAACGGTTGTAACGTATGTCAATGTTACAACCGTTATCAAAACAGTCACAAAAATGTCATAAAATGTCATGAAATTCGAAAAAATGACAATATTTCAAAGTCCTTTCACATTATTCAGGTAGCCTCAATGTGTTGAATTACAAAAAACAAGGAAAGCCCTCTTAACAATTAATATCTGCTTCAGGAGGCCATTCAGTATGTCATTTTTAATGTTTGACATACAGAAATGTGACATTTCTGTATGTCAAACATTACTAAATGGCCTACTGAGGCACATATTAATTGTTAGGAGGGCTTTCCTTGATTTTTGTAATTCAACACATTAACGCTACCTGAATAATGGGAAAGGACTTTGAAATATTGTCATTTTTTCAAGTTTCATGACATTTTATGACATTTCATGACTAATTTTATAACGGTTGTAACATTGACATACGTTACACCCGTTACGCATTCGGACAGTTCTCCAGACCCTGATATTTATCAAAATTACCCCCAGTTGGTTTTGTTTCAAGTAATTGATGTCCGTCAACTGAAGAAATAAGCACAACCCACATACATGGTCAACTTTCCAAGATTTAGCCTTTTACATTTTGTATGTCAAAATTGAAAAGTTAACGGTTGTAACATATGTATGTCAAAAAAATGTTACAACCGTTACCATAGGGTTTGTGTACAAAAAAAAAATCAAAATTAAGCTAGGATTCTGAAATTTTGCTCGCTATCTCCCTGCTACTTTACAGTAGTGTTGGCCAAATATGAGCTAGAAAATCAATTTGAAACAAGATTTAGAGCCACAAACAAGAAAAGGTATCATTACTGTGGAAATACCCATATACATTCCGTTAATTTGGTACAAAAACAGTCACAAAGTGAAATTCATTTTTAGGTCGTCCGTAGGAGAGAGACCTTATGGCAGCATCCTTCGTGTATGTAGTCTGTCTGTGTGTGGGTCTGTGTGTGTGTCAACAATTTGGTATACACTTTTGGTATACACTTTTGGTATACACTTTTTCAACAATTTGGTATACACTTTTTGTTTTGTCCATTTCTTTTCCATACAATGTCCAATTGCAATCAAACTTCGGTCACAGATGCAACATGGGAACCTTCATATGTTAATGAGGTCAAAGGTCACATACCAAGGTCAAAGGTCATCCGAGGTCAAGATGTATATGTAAAAGTGGCTGCATATGTAAAATTGATTACATTTGTCCATTTCTTTTCCATACAATGACCAATTGTAACCAAACTTTGGTTATAGATACAACATGGAAACCTTCATATGTTAATGAGGTCAAAGGTCACATACAAAGGTCATCTGAGGTCAAGATGTAAATGTAGAAATGGCTGCATATGTAAAATTGATTACATTTTTCCATTTCTTTTCCATACAATGTCCAATTGCAATCAAACTTCGGTCATAGATGCAACATGGGAACCTTCATATGTTAATGAGATCAAAGGTCACATACCAAGGTCAAAGGTCATCCGAGGTCAAGATGTATATGTAAAAGTGGCTGCATATGTAAAATTGATTACATTTGTCCATTTCTTTTCCATACAAACCTAACTTTGGTCATAGATACAACATGGAAACCTTCATATGTTAATGAGGTCAAAGGTCACATACCAAGGTCAAAGGTCATCTGAGGTCAAGATGTAAATGTAGAAATGGCTGCATATGTAAAATTGATTACATTTTTCCATTTCTTTTCCATACAATGACCAATTGCAACCAAACTTCAGTCATAGATACAACATGGAAACCCGCATATGTTAATGAGGTCAAAGGTCGCATAGAAAGGTCAAAGGTCATCTGAGGTCAAGATGTAAAATTTAGTACACTTTTTTTTTGTCTCTTGTTCATTTTTCCATACAATGACCAATTGCAACCATTATTATGCAGTTTGAATCTTCCGTCCTATACTTGCAATGCATTGGTAAAGACCTATTATTCTGCAACTTGTGTCACTGAAGTGAACTTGGCGACCAAGTTTATCCATTATTATGTTTTGAGAATCTTCCGTCCATTCATTTACACAGAGCTTTGAACTCGAGTTAATCAAGTATTGGACTGTTTTTTTAAATAAAAAAATCTGTCATCCGATTTTTAAAAAATCGGTCATCCGATTTTTTTACTGTATCGGACAGTTTGGAATAAGAGCTTTTGATTGGTTCAATGTTTTTGCTGGATTGACCCATACATTTGAAGGGTTTGAAACTGTAATTTTTAGTTAAAACTTTTCATAACTGACGCTGGATAAATAATTGACATATTTGTGTATTTTCTATAAAGAAACAAAATATAATGATTAATATATATTTTAACAAGAGAATAGAATGATAATTTTGTTATTTTTGGATGGGAAACATGTTGAAAAACTATCTTCTTTACTAGTCAATTAGCCCCTACCGTCACTATAATATAACCCCCTATTTAACTCAATGGAACAATCCAAATTAACATCCTGAATGAAAAGAGTAAACAACAAACAAGATGGCCGACACCTGTGGTACATTTTGTGTGGAGCTGAGGTTCCATCAGAATTACTCATGAAAAGAGTAAATACAATAAACATGGACAAGGTAAATTAATGCAAACAGTGTGAAATACTCTTTGGCTAAAAATGTTGTACTTTTGGTCTTTTATAGTGGGTTTAAAACTAGGAGAATTTATATCCTTTTTACTAGCTAGGCCTAAAAAGTAAAGCTTTTTATTTTTATTTCCGATTTTTGTGCTGGCCTTTATAAACCTAAATTACCTCAATATTTCCATGATGTTTACGCATTCCAATGAAAAAATCAAATAGCAATGATATAGTTAGTCATTTAAAACATATTTTGATAGCATTTTTACAGTTTTCTTGTTGAAATTCCAGACGAAAATACACCCTAAATAAGCTTATTTCTCATGTGTGCAGGCCTAGGACTAGGCTCACAATTTACCATTCAAAATGAACCAGTGTCTTATTTATAGATGCATTAGCGTTACTTTTGGGGTATATTGAAATGTAACACAGATGCAAAACTGCAACAGTCACCCCACTTTGAATTTAAAAGAGAGCCCTAGGTGATGATATGATGCTAGCGTGACCTAGGCCTACATGGCCTAGCCTATACTACATTTTGACAAATGGATGGCTATCCTATTTCATATCAATTAATGTGCATTTATTTAACAAGCATAGATGTCCCATCTTTAATTAGAGTCAGATTCTCAAAACATAATAATGTAAATATTGGATTCCTTTTTTTCGGGCGATACAGTGAAAATTGGTTTTGCCTTGAAAAAAAAATCAGACTCGCCTCCGGCTCGTCCGATTTTTTTTTCAAGGCTTAACCAATTTTCACTGTATCGCCCTCAAGTCATCCAATATTATACCACACATGGTCAGTGAACTTGGTCAATTTCGGTTACTGCCTCTTTAACACATTTAAAGCCTACGCACGAATACACTAAAAGCATGCGCTAATACTATTATACGCCGATGTGTAGCGACCGCACTTGTAGCGTGTAAAAAATGTAGTCGAGACTAATTCAGTTTAATTAAATTAATACGATCGACATTCAGGTCATCGGGTCATGGTCATTATATCTTGAAAATGGCGTCTGGTTCCGGTAGTAAACCTTCGCGTTTTGTTACGCTGAATGAGACAGAATTTAGAGAATTATTGGATGAAAAAGACGCTAATGCCACGCGTAGGAGCACAGACACAAGCGTGTCTATTTTCATACAATATTTGAAAGCCAAAGGCGTTAGAGAAGACTTTGAAAACTTGGAAAAGGAAAGGCTCGCGCAATTGTTGAAAACTTTCTACGCTGAAGTCAGACGAGAGGATGGACAACAGTACAAGACCGGATCGCTAAAAAACCTGAGGGCAGGATTAAACAGATATTTGAAAAATAAAGGAAAAGCAATTGATCTGCGCAGTGAAGCAGTGTTCGCCGAGGCAAATCTTGCATTTGATGCAACCAAAGCGAAACTGAAACGGGAAGGATTTGGTGATACCACACACTACACACCCATCGATGAAAACGATGTGAAAAAGCTGTACTCATCCGATGCCTTTGATGAAAACACACCCAGAGGCCTAATTAACAAGGTTTGGTTTGAGCTTATGCTCTTTATTTGTCGCCGTGGTAGAGAGAACCTTCGATCACTTCAGAAAGATCACTTCTCGATTGGTATAGATTCCAATGGACGTCGCTATGTCTTCCAGTCGAGAGACGAGATGACCAAGAAGATTCGTGGTGACAATCAGCAAACGCGAGTAGATGGAGGACGAATGTATGAAACTAAAGGGAACAGATGCCCGGTAGCATCGTTTGAGAAATACATCTCAAAATTGAATCCTAAATGTCCGGCACTGTTTCAAAAACCATTAAATAAGAAACCGAAAGTTGCTGATGCACCGTGGTATTGTAATTCGCCACTAGGTGAGCGCATGCTTGGCACATTCATGGCTAGGTTATCTGAAGCTGCTAGACTCTCTAAGCGTTACACTAACCATAGTGTTCGTTCCACATGTATAACAGTTCTGGATGAATGTGGATTTGCAGGTAGAGACATTATTAGTGTATCAGGCCATACTAATGAGTCGAGTATCAGATCTTATATTGGACGACCCAATGACTCTAAGAAGCAGAAATTATCAGATGCATTGTCGTCATGTCTCGGTCAACCAATATCTTCAGATTCTAGTTCTAGCCAAACTGTGAGCAAGCCATCAACATCAAGCTATGTAACACCTCCCAGACCCACCAGTATGCCTAACATTTCAAATGTCCAAGCGCCTTCTTCTACGATGCCGATGGTTAATTTTAGCCCATTATTAACAAATTCCCAAATTGACGAGTTGGATTGCTGGAACTACGAAGAAGAAGTGGCTACTAGGCCTACTGATACTGATACATCCAAAAGTAATCGGTCAACTGTAACCAGTTCCAGAAGTGTTCGTCAAACTCAGATAACGTCGCAATTGCAACAACCAGTACCAAATTTTACACTTCACGGTTGTAGTAATGTGACAATTAACTACCACCAAAACCATGTCACGTCACCAAAGGCAAAGTAGGCCTAAACTGAATAACTGTAAATATGTTCCGAATTGGATTTACTTATTGAACTTGTTTGTTACGATTTACGTGTTGGAATTGGAATTGGAATTTTTGAACCTGTACATGCGTTCCGTTGGATTTGGAGTTTATTATTACATTTTGGAAATGTTGAACAGTTTGAAAAGGTAAGTGATATTTGTTTTCATTTCTCGAGTATCGAGTCAGATTCTCACTGCATAATAATGATAAAATCGGACGGATTTTTTCGCATGATACACAAATATATTGGTCTCGCTATGAGTTTTAAAAATATTGTGCTCGACTGCGTCTCGCACAATATTTTTTAAAACTCATAGCTCGACCAATATCTTTGTGTATCACGCTCAATCCATCCGATTTTATATCATTATTATGTCAAACTTGGGTCACGGATGCAACATGGAAACATTCATATGTTAATTAGGTCAAAGGTCACATACCAAGGTCAAAGGTCATATGAGGTCAAGATGTAAAATTAGCTGCATGTGTAAAATTAATTACATTTAAACAGGTGAAGTACAATTGCAACCAAACTCCAGGATGTTTATTTTATTTTTTATATCCTGGATCCGCTAGTGGTCTAACCTCTTTCTTTCTAGATGCCTGTGGTTTGAGATCCACCTTGTTTTTAATCTACCCATATAAACGGACGACCTATTTGGGACCGCTGTCCCTATTTTGTGAAGAAAGTAAGCCATGAAATATTTTTGAATGTGATTAACCCAAACTCCCCAGGCGAGTTTTTGGCAATGAAACAATCTGGAGGGAAATGGGTTAAAATTGGGTGTTGCAGGGTCAGAATTTCGTCAAACGTTGCAAGAATCCATTTAGATTCCAGCAGAGGATTTTACGATACGAGAATCTATGGATTCTCCTCCATTCAAATTAAGTGTAGACAGACTATCTCTACGAGAATCAACATGGTTTCTTGCAACTTTACCAGCAGGAATCTTTGCGAGAATGGATTCTCGTATTCTCCTCGAAATTCTGACCCTGGGAATGGGTGAATTCAGTCTCTGCATGCGCCAGGGATTAAACCTGTACCACTTGCGTGCAAGTCAGACACTAGACCCACTGCACTAACGGGTAAGTTTCAAAACTGTATTTTTGCAAGTTGACAGCCAGCTGGAGCGTGGCACGAGATAGACCGGGCGGCTGCACGATACCACAAGCTAGCAGCATAGGGATTTGTATTGTGTAGGAGAGTTAGGGTTAAAGATGAGACACCCGATTTGATATCAACCCATAATATTCACTTTGTGTTTACTTTTTACATGGTGGTGCATCATAAATAGCTCAGTCATATTCCAAAATGTGAGATAAATTGGTCTAGTAAAAGTAAAGAAGTAAAGACTCGCACCGAGCAAAGCTCACGCGCGGAGTGCCCATCGCTCTTTCATTAGCGTTTGGGCCAGACTCCCCCATGATTGTTTTGGCTGTGGGGGGTTCGCCACTCCTCCCGCACAGGGATCTGTATTACTTCCCAACATGAGTTAATGCCGGTACCCAATTATACACCTGGGTGAAGCGTGGCAAGTGCGGTAAAGTGCCTTGCCCAAGGAGTCAAGGACACAACACGCTGGCAGCAACGGGGCTCGAACCCACAACCTTTGTATTGTGGAGCAAGAGTGTTTCCGTTGGACCACGCGTGCCTGTTGATTGGTCTAGTAGTTTATAATTTTGATGGGGAAAAGTGAAATTGACCGGGTCGCATACCTTTAATTCAAATGAACATTATTTTGGGGAACACTAGCAAGACACTTATCACACTTACCCCACATTGACATAACTGGTCTAATTCTGCTAGTAACGTAGGCCACTGTTGGGGCCATTCTCTTTTGATCATCTCTACCATGATTCTTGATAAGCCATCTTTGATATAGGCCTGTTCTTCTATTAGACTTAGTGTACCCTGTAAAAAAAGAAGAAAAATCTTGGTCAGATACTGATTAATCATAACATTTTAAAGTGTAAGCTTGAGTACAATACTTGGTAATAAAATGTATGCTCCGTCTTCCACTTTTTTATGATTACTGTTAGCTGGAAGATGTATCTATTACACAAATGCAATCTTTAGATAAAGCCTATTTGGCACTCAGACCTCACAAATAACAATAAGTGAAAACTCATTGCTCAGGTTGTGTATTGCAAGAGATGTTCAATTGTATGATTTAGGTATAAATTACAAATATTAAAACAATGAAAATAACACAAATCGTGTTTTATATGTATTTGCATGTATTTGTTTCTTCGGAAGCGCATTAAAAATGTGATGAAATTGAAACAAATGTTTTGAATATTACTGACTACACTTTTACAGATAATGGAAATCTTTCCATCACACCATAGACATGAAATACCTACATGTTTCAATAATTCTAAGATTGTTTCTTTGAAGTAGACTTTCACCTCCACAGACATGCTGTTCCATTGAAATCTGCAATGAAAAAGTTCAGAAACATCTCAAAATCTACCAAAATATTATTTCATCGTAGGATCAGGGTTTTTTAATCCTACGGTAAATGAAAATATTACCTGGGTTATGTTTCATTTTTTACATTCAGGCATGATCAGAAAGAATCTACATGGAAAAACCTGAACTTTTTTTTATAAAAAGGCATGAAATCGAGCTATAAAGGCCAAAAATGGGCTAAACATTTGCAGAAATTTGTAAAACAAGATAGCCTGAAAATGTCTATGCCTGTAAACTAGAGGCTTTTGTCAGACTCCAACCTTGTCCAATGCCATTGATATGATGATCCCCTCTCTTGGCTGTCAATCCTGTCATATGTAGAGGGCATTGTGGGTATGACTTAGATTAAAGCTTTTTAAATTTTATTTACCACCCATCCAGATGATCTTACAGGCGTGTTATGAACACAATGAAACAAATTAGATGATTGGTTGATGTTTCCTCGAAGGAAATCTGTAGACTTCCTAAAACAAACACAGGTAATCTTTGTTGCAGAAAAACTAAATTTAATAAAACAAGTAGTGCTGGTCAGTCAATGCATATATTTCAAAACATTGTGAGAAAGAAATCTTATTGCATTTTCAGCTTAGTTGAGGATCCATGATTTTTTGGATCCATTTTTGTATTCATCTAAACCTCAGTTTTGGACAACTGTGTAAAAGTGTTCTAAAGCTACTGATCATAGTCAAGATGTAAAATATTTCAAATCATGGCTGTGGAACATTTGACTGTCTACAATTGATGTATTACCTAGCACAGTGCTCCAGTAGCTGTAATCCAAAGTGTCTAAGCACAGGTGTATACTTCGTGTTTGACATCTCAATACCGCAAGCAATACAGTGCGGAGAGGTTTCTTTGAACTTTTCGCAGAGCTGGAAGGGGTAAAATAAACAATATTTGTTCATTAGAATGTGTCGTTTTAATTATTTAGTGAAATAGCAGTACTTTGTGGAGTGTGCTACCTGTGATATTTGATGAATATGCTAAAAATAATAATGAAGAACATGTTGAGCATACACAGACACAATTATTATTACCCAATGGAGTATACTCAGATACTTTTGTGGGTGGGACTGGGAATGCTGTTTTGCTGTAATTCCCCCGACAGTCATTCGATTGGCGCCACCATTCACTTGTACAGCAAATCAAATTGACGGTTTCTAGCAATACAATTTCCCCATACGTTGGTAGGGGGGGAAAAAACAAACAAACAAACCACCAACGTATGGGTTTCCTGTACTACAGTACTATACTAACCAGCATCAATTCATAATAATGTGCTTATCCAATTCAAACACTAAACAGGAAATCATACCTTACCTCACCAGATGTTTACTCCATTGGTGATTGGAACAATTATTTTTTGGTTTCAAACATGAAAAATAATGAATTTATTACGCATTTTGTCTTGGTGGCCAAATTTGAGTGTTTTATTACGCATTTTGTCTTGGTGGCCAAATTTGAGTCCGAAATTGGTGGGCAAATTTGTCCACCTGCAGGGACTGAGTGAGTGATGACAGGACCGAACTGACTTACCTCGTACGCTTCCAATCGCTTTTGCTGTGGAACTGCAGGATCCATTGCCGCATTAACGGCTTCCGATAGTTGCCTCACATACTCTGCAGTGTCTTCAGCCATTTCTAGGTCGCAATGTACCGAAATTCCATAAATTACTTGGCACACAAGCGAGCTCGATCCTCGACACACAATCAGTACTGCACACAACAAACACCAAACACACACCAGACGAATGACCTCAAAATCCTCAGTTGACCCTAAACCACGTGGGTTTTTATGTTGATGTCCAGACTCTTACACGTACACTTAGCTTACACTTCAAATCTTTCCATCGTACGCATGGGCGGCTACACACTAAAATTTACAAGTAAAAAATAAGAATAAAGTAGTGGTGCCACCGTGGTTGTCCGTTTTAATACTATGCTGCACACACGGGGAGCTCATAATTGGTGCGTGACCTCTCCTAAACGCTCTGAACTGCAGGGATACGAGGAAGTTATTTTCGTTTTAGCCAAAGTATTTACTCAAATTCACATAACCCTCGCCATCCCATGGAGTATTTACTTTTCTTCCTTATATCCAATTTTATAAAGAGGTCAAAAAAATTCGCACAGTCCAAAAAAATCGCACAATAAATGTACTACATGTACAATTATTCCTTCTATTTGGCTAATAACCTCGATCTTTTTTCTCAAATTTTTCCTATTTCCTTTTTTTCTCACCCCCTTTATTTTTTTTAGGGAGGTGGGGGGGGGGGGGGGGGGCCCAAATTGGTTTTTTTTCGTCAGGGGGGGGGGCATTTCCCCCCCCCCACCCCTGAGCTACGCCACTGTGGCCATATCATCGGAGTATTATAGTACACTGCAAAAACTAGGCCTTATACTAACACCGGTTTTCAGAAGTGTCAACCCAAAATATATGAAATTTATCAAGCACTGTAACTTTTAAACTAATAATGTAATGTACATAAAAGTATACAATTTTTTAAATGAAATGAGTCGGAGAATCGATTTTTGGTATTCAATTTCCCCAAAAATAGTGATTTCTACATTTTTGCCCAAAAACCACTTTTTTGGCGCCAAACATTTTCAGACAACCTATCAAAATCAGTTTTTGATTAAAAATATCAAAATTTCACCAAAATCATCTAAAGTCAATTATCTAGGAGGCACTTTTTTTTTTTGGCTTAAAAATGTTTAGTTTTGAAAATATTGACCAAAAAGTGCCAAAAAAAATGTTTTTTATCTCAAAAATCACATTTTTGGCACTTTTTGGTCAATATTTTCAAAACTAAACATTTTTAAGCCAAAAAAAAAAAGTGCCTCCTAGATAATTGACTTAAGATGATTTTGGTGAAATTTTGATATTTTTAATCAAAAACTGATTTTGTTAGGTTGTCTGAAAATTTTTGGCGCCAAAAAAGTGATTTTTGGGCAAAAATGTAGAAATCACTATATTTGGGGAAATTTAATACCAAAAATGGATTCTCCGACTCATTTCATTTGAAAAATTGTATACTTTTATGTGTATTACATTATTAGTTTAAAAGTTACAGTGCTTGATAAATTTCATATATTTTGGGTTGACACTGCCCTTAATACACAGGTCCAAACCAAACACGGTGTTAAATTTGCACTGATTCTTGGATGCTTGTACGGTTGGTTAAGTCTCATATTCCGCAAAAAGCGTCGGAAAAAGTATGATCTCTAAAACTAAAAGTGAAGTAAAATTCCATTAACGCGAAATTAACTTAGTATCGATTTCCCATAAAAATAATAATCTCAATAATTGATATAGGCCTACCCTCTCTTTACCGTGTTTAGGGACCGTTCATTATTTATGGTGGAGGGGGGGTTGGGACAAATTCGAGACTCGTATGTCAAAATTACCTAACCCCCCCTACAGCTGAAACTGAAAATTACATGACCCCCCCTACTAACCAAAATATTTTTACACAACCCCCCCCCCCCCCTCAAAATCAACTTGTCATATACTTAGGGGATGTATTTTTCTTTTGCCCATGGATTCGTTGGTTGTGCCCTCTGAACGGCCAATAATTTAATGACTAACTACATTGCGAGCGTAGCGAGGCGGAACATTTGTCATACATTTTGGGTGTTTTGTGAGTCTTTGTAACCCAAAAAAAGTTAGAACATCCAGACAAAAACGTATGAAATATTCTTGTGAGCTTTGGTGCAGAGCTGAGAGTGAGACGAGGTGAAAAGCATGCAAGAAATTACCGTTTTTAATCAAATTGGATTTTGGAACACAGGCCTAGGCTTTTATACACCTCATGGCTCAAATGTTTTCAACCATTGATGATTATTTTTCCAACAGATCGTCCGAGCAGGGCGTGCACAAAAAGATTTGCTGTACGAAAGTAGTCTCATCATAAGTAGCCTACATGTTTTGAAGTTGAAAGGTCGTAAGAAAATGTGCGCGAAGCGCACAAAAAATTGGCATTTACACTCCGAAATAGCCTCTAAAATCACCCCAATCACCACCATCTGTATAGTTTAAAAAAGTTACACAACCCCCCCTGTTTAAGAATAAAAAGTTACATAACCCCCCCTATTTCAACATATGAAAGTTACATGACCCCCCCTATATTTTATCCAACCCTCCCTCCACCATAAATAATGAACGGTCCCTTACAGATTGCAAATTTTCCAAAGGGGCGCCGTGGCCGAGCAGATCTTTTCTTAAAGTAGGTCTGGCATGCCCAGCTCAGTGTTTCGGACACTGACATTTTCAAAAAATATTTAGAAGCTATAGTATTATAGGTGGCTGTAGTTGAAAGGAGACGGAGGGCACCAGGCTACATCTTCAAGTCTAAGCTCTAGGTCTAAAGTTTGTCTTGATTTTCCTATTATGGCCGTGACTCCATGTGTTGATAATAATGTGAGCCACAAAAAGACCCAAAAACTGGGCCCACCTACGGGACTTGGTGTCCATTTTAGTGAGTTAGACTAGTTATCAACTTATCATACCGAACTAAAATTTTACCAGCACATTTTGGCCTATAATGTACACGGCGGCTACAATGTTTGAATCGACAATGGACTAGAGTAGACTACGGCTGACGTAGGAGACTATTCTTAATTGATTGACCTTTTTGTCTGACAAAAGTGACCCCGCAGCTTTACTTCCGAAACGACGATTGTCAGCTAGCTGAGTGCAAAATGGAAATGCTATTTTGCATGAAAAAATGATCACATTTACGGTGATATTTTAGATGCTAAATATATCAGTGTTGTAAAATGTTTAATCCTAATTGGAATGGTCCTAGGATGGGGATGAGGGGACCACGTCCGCCTGGTATGTGGCAGCAGCAAATGCAGCCTCGAATGCCAATGCAACAACGTCCACCGGGCCCACGGCCTCCGCAACATCGTCAACCAATGGCCACAGTCACACCATTGATCAAACCTGGCGGAGCATTCAACGCAGACGCTATGCTGAATCAGGAGGGCTCTGAACAGGTAGATTTGAGTGATTACAAAGTAGTAATAAAACAAAAGGAGCCGTATTTATTCATGACTTCATCATCATGATTTTTTTGGGCCCAGCCCTAAAAAAAGCCTCTCATCAGTCTCAGAGGAGACTCACACTCACAGTCACAGATCAGAATCAGATCATCATTCATTGCATCTCATATGATCTGCAGTGCACACGTCTTAGGCACACATTTATGATATTTATGATAAATATAATACCACCAAATGGCAAATTATCATTTTTGTAATGATTTAGGACTCTGTTGTTGTTTCTTACAATTTTACATGACCTTTTGAAAACTCTGAATCGGATTAATCAATCGCCAATCGGTCAAATTAATGTATAAATCGGTAAAGTTGATGTTTATTTAATAATAATATCTTGTAAATTTGAGAGCTATCCGTCATATGTCCATGATGATGATCATTCCATCCATACCATAATGGCATTTAATTTATGATGGCATATCGAAGATTTGATAAAAAAAGAAAACTTAGATTAGATCAGAAGAACTAAAAGAAAAAGAAGGCCTAACCCCAATGATAATTTAAGATTCTGGTTCTGGTTCTGGTTGATTTGTACTTCAACAAAGCGGGATCACGTCAGAGGGAAAGTCAGAGGAGATTTAAGTTAAGAGTATTATTATTTATAATCAAAACAAATGATCCGTTTGAGAGCTCGCATTCATTCAAATGTTGAAAGCGATCTTGCTACTGCATTCCAAAACAACAATTGACAACAAGGCCAAGGGCACAATGCTGTGCGTATATTTTGAAGTCGCATACGCGAGGGAATGGTTTTACTTTGAAATGATGGACAATAATTTGTTTAGAGGCATCCCCATACCAGCGTGAAAAACTGCAATTTTCCAACTGATTTGCATGTCTTCCTTTCTCCTTTCTGTCCGTTTCCTTTCCCGTTTCCCTTTCATTCCTCCCCGTCTCCTCTTCCTTCCTTAGCCTTCCCGATTTTCTACTGCCTTCCCAATTTTCCCGGTAAAAAAAGGGTGGGGGTACTCTGCCCCCCCCCCCCCCCCCCCTTGCCCCGCCTGGCTACGCTACTGACACATACATGTAGCAACGGCCAGTGAATTAGAGTGAATTATCGCATCAAGTTAGGCATGTTCATAAAATTTTGAAAATAAAAGTATCCTCTTTGAAAATGGAATACATGGAAACATAGTACTTTACAATAAAAAGCAGTCTTCCAGTAAGTAACACCTTTAGCCAACAGTTTTGAGCAGAGTCCGTTATGCCATACCTTGTCGAAAGCTCCTTTAATGTCAAGGGCGATGACACAAACTTCATCGCTTTGTCTAGGGAGTGGTCCCACTTCTGTGACAGGATGGATGTTGGGGAGATCAGCTGTACTGTGGCTTGCTCTAAATCCAAACTGTCTGCTGGAGATCAGGTTATTGCTTAGAAGAAAGCGTTGGAGTTGTTTCTGTACTACAGCTTCCATGATCTTACTGATCCTTAGCAGCGAGATGAGACGATACTTGTAAGGTCAGCCTTGGAACCTCTCTTGTGAATTGGAGTGACAGAGGCTATCTTCCATTGGTTTTGAAACACACCATGCTTGAAGCAGAGGTCAAAAAGCCTGCAGAGCAGGCTGGCGTGATGTGGGTAACGTTTTGATGATCAATCACTGGGATCTCATATCGAGCTGTTCTGCCAGAGAGAGTGTTGATGATTCTCCACCATTTTTTGCTGCTCAGCGTTTTGTCTGCCAGATCTTTTCTCAATTTGGCGTTGTAAGATCTCCTAGCTTGCTTCTCAGCTTGGTTGTAGGAATGTCTAGCTTCAGCGAACTTTGCCTTGATGGCTTCAGTTTGGTCCTTTTGGCTTACTTAAAGAAACAATGCTTCTTTTTAGATGCCCTACGGCATTCGGCATTGAACCAAACCTTGCTTCCGGTCCTATTGGTGACTGTCTTACTTGGGATGAACAGGTGGATAGCATCGCTGATGATATTGGTGACATTAGAGCAAGCAGTTTCAGGATCTTTCTTCTGGAATACACTTGACCAGTTTGTGGAAGCAAGGTGACCTCTTAATCCCCAATAATCGGCCTTATCGTATCTGGGCAGTTCCGTAGTTACGGACGTACATTTCAGACACTTTGAGGGCTTGCAAAATCTAAACTATACCAGTTGCTTGATTATTAACACCTGGGTTTCAAGTATCTCTAGTAGGAGTATAAAACCTGAAAATTCCTTTGCTGTACCATTTTCGGTTAATGAGATATGGTGTGAAAACCCTCCGTCGCGGACGTACGCAGAGAAAGTGATTTTTTCAGTACACCTGTATTCCTATCAAAAGTTCTCTGAAGTGTTCAGGTCTGTAATGAAAACTAATATTGTATTGTTTGTAAGAGGGACAAACCTAAAGAAAACAAACAGAGAAAATTATCAGAACCTTTATCTTTAAGTTAAAATTGACTGATGTTTATCCGTCGCGGACGTACATATTAGTGTTGCGGACGTAGTGTTGTGAACACAGATGTACGTCCAACACAGATGTACGTCCGCGACACTAACAAAAGACCATGTATTAAACATGTAAACAGATACAGAACAAAATAAGTTTTAAACATTAAGTATGAATCATCAGCTTTAGAAAAATACTTACTTCATTGGTTTCCAACATTACCAAAGTATTGAACAGAGTGGTTAAAAGTAGCAGCTTTTGGGAAGTGTACGTCCGCAACAGAAGGTACCAAATTTAATCCAAAAAGCATAATTCTTAAATATTTTGGTCATTTTAAGTAACTTTTTTATATGATACATAACACTGTTCATTGTTGTATTGATTGTATCAATTTGTAATACTTGCCTTAGTTCATTCATGGAAATAATTGCACTTCCATGGTGCGATTTCTACTAAAAAATGCCCTGTACGTCCGCGACAACCTCAAAATCAGCCAAACCGAGAATGTTAGATCAAATTCCAAATTATATCATGAAACTACAACCCATAACCTTTGATATGATACATAAATTAGGTTATATCGATGATTTTCAATTTTTTCAATTTCTTCAATTTGGGTTACCTAATTACGGAACTGCCCATCTCCAGACTTTCCTCATGTGTGGTTTGTCTCTGTATACTGGATCATCTAGCACACCGGCACAGGGTTGTGGTCTGAGGTACCCAGTCTAGCATGTGGTTGAAGTTGCTGGCAGATCAGTCATGACAAGGTCCAGGATTTGGTCCAATCGAGCGGGATCTGTTGTAATCCTAGAGTGTTAGCTAGTGCATCAGTGGTACTGGTGCGACTTCCTAACCAGTCAGTGTGGTGGACATTGAAATCACCGACAAGCATAATTGAGTTGGCTCCAAGTGTGCTCATTTTTATTATTATCCCCCTGGTTTGTAAAACCAGAAGGGGATTTTGTCATCATGTCGGGGTGCGTGCGTATGTATGTGGGGGGGGGGGGGGGGGGGGGGGGGGGTGGGGGGGGGGGGGGGGGGGTGTGGGGGGGGGGGGGGTGTGGGGGGGGGGGGTGTGGGGGGGGGGGTATGTGTGGATGTGTGTGCCTTTTGGTTAGCCTTTTTTTCCAAATGCTGTATCTGTTGAAAGGATGGACGGATTGACTTCAAACCTTCAGTGATGGGTAGGCCATGGTCAAACACTGTAGCTGCTTGTTTGGGGGTCTAATTTGCAAAGGTCATCTGAGGTCAAAGGTCATCTAGAGGTCAAATCGTAAAAGTTGCCCGAATGCTGTATCTGTTGAAAGGATGGACGGATTGACTTCAAACCTTCAGTGATAGGTAGGCCATGGTCAAACACTGTAGCTGCTTGTTTGGGGGTCTAATTTGCAAAGGTCATCTGAGGTCAAAGGTCATTTAGAGGTCAAATCGTAAAAGTTGCCCGATTGACTTCAAACTTGGAGAAAAGAAACATGAACACCGGGTGAACATGTTTAAAATAAATTAGAGGTCATCCAAGGTCATCTGAGGTCAAAGGTCATCCAGAGGTCAAATCGTAAAAGTTGCCCGATTGACGTCAAACTTGGAGACAAGAAACATGAACACCGGGTGAACATGTCTAAAATAAATTAGAGGTCATCTGAGGTCAAAGGTCATCCAGAGGTCAAATCGTAAAAGTTGCCCGATTGACGTCAAAATTGGAGACAAGAAACATGAACATCGGGTGAACATGTCTAAAATAGATTAGAGGTCATCTGAGGTCAAAGGTCATCCAGAGGTCAAATCGTAAAAGTTGCCCGATCGACGTCAAACTTGGAGTCAAGAAACATGAACACTGGGGAACATGTCTAAAATAAATTAGAGGTCATCCGAGGTCAACAGTCATTTAGAGGTCAACCAAGGTCAAAGGTCAACAAGGGGTTAATTTGTGCAATGAACACCGTGGGAACATGTAAAAAAATAATTAGAGGTCATCTGAGGTCAAAGGTCATCTAGAGGTCAAATCGTTAAAGTTGACCGATTGACCTCAAACTTGGAGAAAAGAAACATAAACACCGGGGGAACATGACCCATATATGACTGTTGACCTCATTTAGTTGATCTCCCAGCCAGGGGGATTCGCAAGTCGTGACTTGCAGTCTTTTTTAAAGAGTGTTTGAGTCCAGGTAGTTGATGACATCACTGCTATCACTAGGTGTTCTACATGTATAAACAGCGGCAATCAGTAGCTTTTGGGATTTCAGAGCTACTGTGAACCAGATGAGTTCGTAGTCTTTTGGATAATTTCTTGGGTCGTGGTGTATCATATATGGCAATCCTTTCTAAACAGTAGACAGCAATGCCACCACCAGAGGTTGCCTTTCTGTCTCTGCGGTAGCAGAGGGAGTAGCCTGGAATAGAGAATAGAGATGCATTCAGCTCCATCAGGTACAGTCTCATCAAGGAAGGTTTCAACAACAATGACAATAGACGGTTTCTTTATTGAGCAAATGTTGGCCAAGTTCTCTGATGTTTGAACGAAGTCCATGTATGTTGACCTCCATTATTCGCAATTCTGTTTCTCGTAGTCGATGCTTATGTCGTTTCCGTTTTGATCTGTCCGTTTTCTTTCGAGGCTTGGTTTTGAGACTTGTAGCAATAAGATTACAGGTGCAGGGGTTGCTAGCCCTACACCGTGACCCAGTGCGCATCTGAGCAATGCGGTAAGGGTTACGTGCTAAACATGGTCTAAACTGAAAACATCAAGAAGACTCAAGATGTAATGAGCAGCTTAACCACGGGCGGGCTGACCAGCACATAGATGTAACACAATACTACATGTACCCCAATAATTTAAGATGATTGTTACAGTTGAGTTGGGTGAATTAACATGATTTAAAAGGTCAAAGAAAAAAGAGTCCTGTTTGTTGATTGTATTTCAATGTGCAGTGTGAAAAATGTGGTTATTCCATCATTTTTACCATTTTGGTTAAGGGGTATACTGTTGGGAATTGTATGTTTGTTAGTGCACTGCAAAAAATGAGCTTTTCCATTTGAATATTGTGAGCTTGGGCTCTGATCTTTGGTATACCACAGACATTAGATTGTAAGTGAATTGCAAGAGAAATAGTTCAAGGCAAAGGATCAAGAAGCAAGCAGACTTAACTGGCAGTATCGTACATCAAATCCACAAATTGCAAGAAATTGCATATTTGGCAGATAAAACGGCATGAGACATAGGAACTGAACCACAGACTGCAACAAGTTTCGTAAATATATATATTTTTAATAATAAACAATTTTATACAAATTGGAAGCTAAGAGCCGTCTCATTTCCAAACAACTTGAGTCTGTATTTGGGGCATGAATTTAGTAAAACTAATCTAAAAGTAACGCATTTTTAATTGAAAAAAGTTCAGTGCTCAAGATTACTGTACATAGGTTTTGCCATGTTATATGATGGAAAATGGAACGATTTTCCAGATGCACGGCCCTGCTGGAACTTGGTGTCCATTTTACCATCACATTTCGGCCTAGTATTTAATATGTATACTACATAATTTAGGCCTACAGCAGCATTATTTCAATGTGAATTACAAAGTTGGGTTTATTGTCATACATTGTATTGTAGGTGAAAAATGTTATCAGGTAGAAAATGTGGGACTTACAGGTCCATGAATGACAATTTTTAGGGCTACTTATTAATTGTATTGGGTTTATTTCCATAATGTCATACAGTAAAAAAATAGGTCTTTTTTAACACAATTTGATTTAATAATAACCTGATGGTCTACACTCTACATGTGTACATGTACACACAAGTTTTACATCATTGGGTGTCGTGTAAAACCATGACCGTATTCATATCTACTCGTTTACACAAATAACACAAAATCGCTATAGTTTACAATGTAGATGAACATACAATATGACTACAACACTGACTTCAATGTCAAGTTTCTCGTTCATTGAATGTCATTTTTCTGTGATATTTCCGTTGTTATTTTTTCTTCTCACCTGTCACATTTTCACCTTATTTTGGTGGCTGGCTGTTTTGATGTCACATCTGAGCCACCACATTCCAGTTTACAGCAGCTATATATGGATGGGATTTAACACATCAAGCATAATACAACTTGGTCTCAGACCGAGTGGCATCTATGACATTATTCTTTATTTGATATTTGAATAGATCATCCTACTGACTACTGAGAATCTAAAATAAAATATCATAAATTAAGTATCCTTTGAAAAGTTATAAATATAAAACAACTACTTAACAGCACTCTACATGTACGCATTTAGGTTCAAATATCAATTAATGTTTTAAACATTTTTGTTTGTTCTTCATCATGCACTAGTTAGTAGGCCTATCTGAGAACATTTGCAATTTTATTTTCAATCGTTTTCTTTGTAAAATTATGCACTTTGTATATCCCAAATCCCATGGTGCATTGTAATTAAAGTGTATATGGTGTTAGCTTTTTACTCTGCACTTTTGGAAATCTTTGTGTATTTGATTTAGACTTCTTTATTGCAGAAGAAAACAAATCGTGATATCCAGGTTCTACTGAATTTAATGGTTTATGGTTTATGACTTTGAGTGAAGCTGGTTTTTGCATGCTTAAAGGTTTCTCCTACATGTAGGTTTGTGGAGCATCTAGTTTCAGCGAGGGTTTTTTAACAATTTTTTGTCTATAGCATTATGATTTCACTATTTTTTCTTTCATGTCTACTATAATAGTCTTCAAGAAGAGGTCATCCAGGTTTTTCACAAGCCACGGTATTTAAAAGTTTACATTGTGTTTTCTATTACATGTAAATACATCAATAAAGTCAATAAATGTATCAAATGTATTTTAAGCTGATGAAAAAAAGCTGGATAACAACAAAAATTCCCAGTAAAAATGTGATAATAACAGAGACTGGAGTTTGATTTAAGGCTGAATCTGCCTTTTGACAAAGTGCTTTATATTTGCTTTGGATAAAAATGTTGTCTAGGGTTGATTGGTGTGTGGTAGGTATTTTATCTTCAAATGATATTTTGAAGATACATGTAACAGAGTGTGAAGCGCCAGTGCATGGCTGACTTAGTAAATACTCACCTACATATCCTCAGCTTAATAAAATAATTGTATAAGTCCCCCAATTTGAGATTTTTGCCTAAATTAGCTCTTTACCAATAGAGGCACCTACGGTTAAAGTGCTTTAATTAATCATTATTCAACTCTAAAGTGTGCTATCAAATCAAAAGGATAATTGCCTAAGTCAACTATGACTTAGGCAGATTTATTTTATTGTCTTAAAAACTCTTAGTCAAACAGTGTGACTTCGGTAATTTTTGTAACTTCCAACATGGCCAGCTGTAGGGCAGAACGCTTCAGTAAAACCATCGCAACAAATGAAGCTATTGCATCGATAGAAGAATCTGCTAAGTTATGAAAAATGACTTTGGCAATTATTTTATTATGCTGACAAACTAGATATTTGTTTTTGAAACTCTCAAAAGTAGTAAATATGACTTAAGGCAATTATTTTATTAAGCTGACGATATGTAAGGCTGATTTCCAGCCTTCCAGGCTCCTTTACTATGAAGATTGCACTTATTCTACAATTTGCACAACTAACTTTCTAGGCAGTAATTGATACACCTAATGTTCAAATCTTGCATTGAAAAGTAAGATAGTCTTGGGGTTAATAAAACCGGTTTCCTTAGTCTCTACCACCCTGTGTGTCTTTTCTAATGGAGTATAAATTAGTGTACTTTCGGAAATGGCAACATTTGCTGAAATTGAAAGACCCTTTAAACGTCCGACCTTGTCAGCTGTTGCAGCTGAATACTTTTAGTTCCAAAAATACCCTAGACTTTGGATACATAACACAAGATAACCATCTGTGTCCTCTTTTACCTCTATGGACAGGGTCGTCCGGTTCCGGTTGAACAGATGAAGATGACGGCATTACAGATGCAGGCTGCGCAGTATCAGCAGCTGATGAGTAAACAGTATGATAGTTATAATGTGCAGATGATGGAGTATCAAGAGCAGTATCAACAATGGCATCAGAAGCAATCACAGGAGAGCAATGTTCCCCTCGTAAGTCATCATTTATAACCTATCATCTCTCCTCCTCTTTCTCGTTCTCCCCCTTCTCCCTCCCCTCTCCGTCCCCCTCCCCTCAAACATCATGTACTCTCTTCTTTCCTGGACATCGCTTTTTAAAAGCATGTGGTATAACGGTGCAGTAGATTATCCCATTTCCCACTTCTGACACCAATTTGTAACATTAGCTTTAACTATTAAAAATACAATATTCAATCAGGATAATTCAGAACAGCCAATTATATTGCTTGATAATGATAGTTTGTTGGCCCACAAATATCTCACTGCCAAGTAGATGATATCTGGATTATTCTACACTTAGATTAGAAACAGGGGTTAAAATACTTTCTTGGCTGTAAGGGCTATTTGAGCAAATTCTGCTAAAAATCGCCCCTTAAATAGTACATTTTACCATAGCCAAACATTTCTCAGGGGGCTATTTTGTGAAAACTAGGGGCTAATCGCCTTGCTTAGAAATGTGAACACCTTTTTTGTACTCTACTTGCAAAGGCTATTAAATGTTTTGGTCATTTAAACTTGAGTTGGTTTGTGCCCAGCTTTCCAGGGTTGTAGCTATGCCGGGCGGACCCGCCCAGCACTCACAATCTCCGCCGGCACTCTAAAAAAAAAGGTTACAAAAATAAAATTATGTGGCAGGAACCCTCAAAGTGCATTAAAAAAAACCTAAAAACACCATTAAGAAGGCCTCTGGATCCCATGCCATGATCCACTGCACTTCGTTCGCTACACTTATTCCGTTCGCCGTCAGTAAAATTACCCGGCTCTAAATTTGACCTGGTGACAACGCTGAGCTTTACGACACTACTGCTTGGGAAATGTCTTCCTTATTCATGGAGTACATGTATTTGTAATATGATATGTGACACATGTGTGTAAATATATCAAAGGAAAAATTATAAACAAATCATCCTGAAGTATTTTTTTATCTAATATATCGCCATTAGGACCCAAGGATTTAGGGTATGACATCAGTGCTGGCACTACATATTCATTCAGATCCTCCAATATCTCCCTTTCTTTGCTGCATGCACATAGTTTTTGTGTTATAAATAAAGGGATCCATTATTTGTTTAAATAGTATAGTTAAATCAGTTCCAAATTGGCGAGATTTTTGTGACTTGTATTTTTCCGTACGCAAAAAGAATCCATGTCGTTGCGTATATTTATTGTGAAAGAGTACATTTGTGCACTATAAGTATGTATGTAGGTATTCCATTTGAGCCCACGGATAAATTACAGCCTCACAGTTTTTGCCAATTTGGAACTGATTTAACTATAGACTTGCATACATATCATTTTATAATTCATTATCTGATATTTAACTCTATTTGCATCTGATGATGCTTATTACCTTTTCAGAGTGATCTTCACAAAAAAAGAGACATGTTTGTCAAGCAGCTGGTTGATTGGGAAACTTCGTTCAACACATGGAGAGAAGAGCACAGCAAACATCCTGATAAGGATCAATTCAAACAGTATCAAGATCAATGGCAACAATGGCAGACCCAAATGAAGAGCGCCCTTATAGAGATTGAAACACAGATCAAAGATAGGGAAAAAGAGCAGACACAAAAACCACAGCCAATGAAGCCTGGAATGAATATGGGTCCTGGTAATGTCGGTGGTCCTGGAAATAACATGGGAATGGGTCCTGGAGGAATGGGACCAAGAGGAATGGGCCCAGGACCTCATCCAGGTATTAGACCACAAAATCCAGGAGGCATGGGTCCTCGAGGACCTGCTATGGGAGAACCTGGTCCAGGCATGCATATGGGCGCACCCGGTCGAAATGGACGTGGGAGGTTTCCCGGACCTGGAGATTCACAATTTCATGGAGGACCTGATGGACCTGGTAACATGAGAGGACCTGGACATGATGGACCTCGTGGTCCAAATGGAATGGCGGGAGAGTTCATGGGACGTGGTATGGGTGGGCCAGATGGTATGAGGCCTCATATGGGGGGTCCTGATCATATGGGTCCGCGTGGGCCTGGCGGTATGAGGCCTGGTATGGGAGGTCCTGAAAATATGAGCAGAGGTGGGCCTGATGGTATGAGGCCTGGTATGGGTGGACCTGAAATGATGGGACGTCATGAGCCAGAGGGCATGAGACCCGGTATGGGCGGCCCTGCGATGATGGGACGTGGTGGGCCGGGTGGCATGAGGCCTGGTATAGGGGGCCCTGAAGGTATGAGACCAGGAATGGATCAACCTGGAGGAATGGGGCGTGATATGGGGGGTCCTGGAAGGATGGGTGGGCCTGGAGGAATGGATCGTGGTATGGGTGGGCCTATGGTACGTGATATGGGTAGGCCTGGTGGTATGGAAGGTCCAAATGATATGAGACGTAATATGGATCGTCCTGATGGGATGAGACCTGGCATGGGAGGACCTGGTGGCATGGGTGGACCTGGTGGCATGGGTGATGGTATGGGTCGACCTGGTAGAATGGGTGGACCGGAAGTTATGAGGCATCCAATGGGTGGACCTGGAGGTATGGGTCAGAACATGAGTGGTCCTGATGGTATGATGCGCGGTATGAGTGGTCCTGGGAATATGGGACGTGGCATGGGTGGACCCGAAGGGCCAAGTGGAATGCAGGGGCCAGGGAGGATGGGCATGGGAGGACCCGATCAGATGGGTGGACCAATGGGTAGGAGAGATATGGGCAGTTTTGGAGGACCTGATATGACATCTAATAAAGGAAGACCTTTCATGGGAGGACCAGGTGGGCCACCTGGGGAACCGGGTCATTTAAGAGGTCCACCAGGGAGATCGGACAGTAACCTTATGGGTGATAGAAAAACAGCAAGTCCAATGAACAGGTCAACCAAACGTGTATCTACTCCACCGCCTGGTATAGATGAAGATTCACTAATCCCTGAACCAATGGATATTGTTCCTCCCCCTGTGAATCCAAAGGACGATGGTCCTCCTGGAACAACAGCTTCACCTACATCAAACAATGAACTCAAAGGCAAATCTCCTGGCAAATCCAAAGCAGAAGAACAGCTTCAAATGCTACGGCAACAACAGGAACAACTGGCAAAACTGCAAAAAATGCAGGAAATGTCAGACAGACAGCGGTCAAGCGAAAGAAAGTCATCGGATACAAGCGAAGCCAAACCACCCGCAAAGACATATCCTAAACCAAAGCAGCCGCCAAAGCTCACACATTCCGCTATCACTACTTCTAAACCAGCAGCAGTGACTTCACCGGAAACGGAAACACCGCCAGCACCAAAAAGGGGATATCCCAAACCAAGGCAACCCCCCAAACACTTGACCAAAGTCCCATTTGAAGTATTGGATCAGAAAATGAAAGCAACCCTGCCCGCCAAGAAAAGTGAAAAAGTTACAGAAACAAAGAAAGATATTGTTATAGCAGCAAAGGAGGTGGGTGATACTGAGAAAACAGCCACGGCACCTGCTATAAAATCTGATAGCAAACCAAAGATTAACATAAAGCTTAACATTGATACAGTTGAAAAGAAAGTGCCAACAGATTCTGATACCAAGGAGGAAGGGAAAGATAGTGAAGTTATGATTGTGGACAGTTCACCAAATAAAGAGGACAACAAATCTGAGGAAGAGGATGCAAATAAATCAGAATCGGCCTTGGAAGTGAAAAATAAATTAACAATTGTTAAAAAGGAGAATCCATTTGCTAAGAAACCCCTTGGTAAAGATGGGGAAAAAGGATTTGTAGATCAGTTTGGAAGGACTCTAAAAAGTAGCACCACACGAAAATACAGAGGAAGAACAACGCCATCAAAGTCCAGATCGCGGTCCAGATCTAGGTCTAGGGAGAGGTCAAAAGTGAGAGAAAGCTCTAGAGAAAAATCTAGAGCAAGATCAAGAGACCGTTCCAGAGATAGATCACGAGCGAAATCAAGAGACCGTTCCCGAGATAGATCAAAAGCAAGAGATTCAAAAGCAAGATCTAGATCACGAGAGCGTTCAAGAGACGGGTCAAGGGATCATTCAAGAGCCAGATCTCGAGAGTCCAGTAAAGCCACAAAAACTGACAAAGGCTGGGAGAATGTTGTTGGCTCCAACAAAATCATCAAATATGACCGATATGGGCGTCCGTATGAAGCAATGAAGAGGGACAAAGATGATAGGAAGGAGCATGACCAAGCAAGGGTAAGTAAGATACACTGTCTTTCTACAGGTAGCTGTATCAAACTGCTTTGTTTGTACCATCTATTTGGCCCAAATTGTAAGGGGCCTGAGCTTTCGATCCTAGCAGAATCTTTATCAAAGGCAGATTTGGCTCTATTTGGCCTAACGCATTTTGATAAAAAAACGCTTCCAAATGTGGTATATCCATGGTGTAATACATTCATAAGACTAGTTTAAATAGTTTTCACACAGTTTTTTCATTTGTGTAATTAACATTTTCGGATACATCAGTAATTTTGATACAACCCGTATGTTTTGTCATGCCTAAAATGAGAATACAATTACTACTGCCATCGTGACATATCCTTAATACCTGTTCTGAGAGTGTACCATGTTGTTGCACTCTGTTCTCCCTCTGTTCTCAATTTTGTCTCGGTGCAATAACATATCTACCACTTACGTCAGAATTGCTCCCTGATTTCATATCATTCTGAGTGCAATAACATCGTATCTACCACTTACGATTTTGTTGAACTCTGTTCGCACGTCTGTTCTCAAGTTTTGTCAGGGAAATAACATCGTATCTGCCACTTACGATGCTATTGGACTCGCTAGATTTACTAGTACAGATACGATATCTAAAAATGTCAACATCTGTTAATTAATTACTTTTTAACCCCAGATTTTATATTTACATTATTAAAGAAAAAAGCTTTATAATTCCATAACATTATATGCGGTTACTTAAACACACAATAATTATATAAAACATAAAAATGCTCCTCCCTGCAAATATAGCAAAATGCAGATACGATGTTGTTTGTTGTTGCACTGGCACAACAAACAAATTTCCTTTGATGTTATCTGTATCGGGGATAAAGCGTTGAAAATTGGATAATACACATTAAATTAGTCGTAAATTAGTCAAATGTATATGCCGTTTTGAATTTCATTGATCATTTATGGCTGTATTTTAAATGAATATTTAATGCAAAAGATTAATTTTGATTATAAAAACCTAACATTTAAATGTTTTTCTGAAAAATCGTTATATATATACAGGATCACCCACGTCAATTAAGAGACGGGTCTCGATCGCCTTTGACTCTAATATTGAAGAAAGACATCCCAAAGATACTTGAAAGACAAAAGCAAGCTGAGTTGGGCGAGAGCTCCGTGGCTCACGATCTCGAAAGAATCCGCAGAGAAGGAGATATATTACGTAACCGCCTGGATGATAGGGAAAGACTGCTGTCAAGAATTTCTCTAGAGGAAGATAGGATAAGAATAGAGGGGCGTTTGCGGTTGCGCCCTTCTGACCGGTTATTGACAGATTCACTTTATGACGACCGATTACGCGATGAACGATTGCGTGACAGCCGATTGCGTGAGAACTTGTTGCGTGAGGAGAGATTGCGCGAGGAACGATTGCGTGAAGAGAGATTGCTTGACAATAGATTGCGCGACGATAGATTGCGGGATGATAGATTGAGGGAGGATAGATTACGTGAAGACAGGCTACGAGATGATGCCTTAAGACTAGAGAGACTTCGTAACCAAGATGATCATTACCGTCGGGACGAGAGGCTATTACGAGGAGAAGACAGGTTTAGAAACGCGGACAGGTACCGCATGGATGATCGATACAGGACGGATGACCGCGCAAGAGATGCAGGAAGATACGATAGAGATATGGACAGGTGAGAGAAATGATTAGAATTGGGCCTATTTGTGTACACTGCAATTTAAAGTGAATCATTTTTCAACTCCTTTTTGAATCACAGATGATTCTGTGTGACCCTTTCTGACATGCGATGTGCAAAGATATATACCAACTGTCTCTCTAACGTTATCAGTCCAACAGATCTACCACATTTCTTCTGTAGCTCCTATAGTTATCACCTTTTCAATGTTATCTGTATGATAAAACATAGCACATGAAAATGAAAATAGTCCCGTCCCAATATTAGGGTTTTGTTCTTCAATATTCTCATCAAAATTTGGATTTTAAAGTTCAAAGAAAAGAATCCTATTTGATTTGATGGTTTTGAAATAAAATTGTGTAAAATGCTGCAGGGAATCTGGAATCTTTTTCATGATTATGTAAATAAATGATGCACAGTTTTAACAAATCACAATTTCGGATGTTCAACAATGCATGTACTAGAAGTAGAATAGTATTATTGCTTAACACAATTATGAAAGTCTTCAATTTTGCCTCTCAAAAACTTTGAAACTGCAAATGTGCATGAATGTAGGGGGTACTGATACATTTCAAATGACACATTTGTTTATTCTTGCAGTGTGGAAGGTGGTCGGATGGAAGGAGGAAGAATGGTGTTTGATTACAGTAGCAAACAATGTGAGTACCAGTTTTTCTAATTTAAAAAAAATAAGTTTTTTGTCATATTTTCTTGATGAAATTAATCTTTTGCCTTTAATTATGATTAACCCTAACCCACCCGGTGGATTTTCCAACGAAATTTTTTTCAAGCGAAAAAAGCACACACAACAAGAGGTGCCACGCCCCGGGGTTTGAACCCACGACCTCTCGGTTGGCGGGCGGACACTCTACCAACTGCGCCACGGGGGAAGCTGTGCTGGGCGAGTGTATTCGCCCAGCTATATAGCCCGGGCCATTATTTCAGACAAAAACCTCAGCGCCAGGTGGAACCAGGATGCTGGGAGATGGGATTTCATGGGATCTGGGGCTGTAAGGGTTAATGAAATATGGTGGAAAAAACCATAGAAATGTATGGGCATCCACACGTTTTTAAGACGGGAGGGTGATTTTTTTTATTTATTGGGGATGTAAATCAAGCCCACGTTTTGAGAGGGAATTGCTAAAAAAATACTTTAGAAATGTGAAAGATTTTGAAATGTTATAAAATATTTCAGACAATATTTTAGAAATTGTAGAAAAATCTAAAATTTTGTGAAATTCTGATTCTGGGTCAGTCATGCTTGTAGAAAAGAGTTGTGTTTTTAGTCGCCAAGTATGATTTGAAATAATACTGAATATTTGTAATTAAACATTGTTAAAAAGTAAACGGCGAATAATGTTGTTGGATCATACAATGAGTGCAGTCTCTACAAGGCAGCAAAAATGATACCATCATATAAGCACCTGTATAGTTGAACAGTTTACCCAGCATTGCAAAAGTGCACTCCGCTATATCTCCCAAGTTTTCTGTGTTAGTCAGCAGTTAATGAATCGGTAGGGTAAGTGACTATCTCACATGGATCTATTAACGATGATCAGCTATTTATCTAGATATAAACATAGTATTTAGTACAAAGTAGCGTTTCAAAAGGAACTACAGATTTGGTTAACACAATGCTTATAGGTTCAGGCATATTTGTGATTGCTGTCCCTTAATAAGATACATGCTGCTATTGATATCATCCATTTCAAAGCTTATTGTTTAGTTTCCTGTGAGCATAATATGTTATGGGGCATTTAACACAAATTGCATCAAAAATAAGTGTGTACAAGGTATCGCCATACAAATTGATGTGGTATTTATTAATCATTATTTATTCGATCATAAAAAATGCATCAAAATGTATCAAAAGAAGAAACAAAGCCCTAGGACTTAAAGTTGATAAGATATAAGATGGGAACTTGAAGCCATTGCACACTGCATTGAAGGTTCATGGGTCATACCTAAAAACATAGGGCTATGTCCCATTGGAGCTGGTTTTGATGGTAAATGTTTTAAGTATCACATGTTTTTGAACTTTAATTTTTATAATAAATAAATATTAAGTAAAGATTCTTGTGAAATATATCACATTGACGGTCACATCACGTACTGTTATTGTAAAACCAGAAATGTTAGCGAGTTTAAAATTTCGCAAAATCAGCAATACTGGCCTAATTCAGGGCATGGAAATTTCATGAATAAACTTTGCAGTACACTGCTACAAGGTAGATTGGAAATATTGGCCGCATGAAGTTAGTGAAATTTAGTGAAATTTAAATGGCGAACATTTCTGGTTTTACACTATTTGATGCATCTTTAAAAACACATTACATAAAGAGCTATTCAACGTACGCTCAACGTATTGCTCACGCTCAGATTTGGCTTTCTTATGCGCAATAAATTGTCCTGAAAAGGATTTGTATAAAAGAAACAAGGATTTTCTTTGGTTAGATCTGTATGATGCTGCACTGCGATGTTTTGTCGTTTTGGAATTTTAGTTTGGTAATAAAAATGATACGAGTATAGGATCCTTATAATCTAAGAAAGTACATGTAGTGTACATAAATTCTTATACCATTAGAAAGCCCATATTGTCAATGACCAAGGTCTTAGCCAGCAACCTCTCTTTTGGACGGGCAGTTTACAAGCAAATACAAAGTTTTTAGTGCTATTTACTATAAAAATGTTCTTACATCCAATAAAAAAACCACATTTCCGATGCATTTATGGCAAGATGTACAACAGATTTTCCTGCGCCGACGCCATTGTGACATGTTTTTATTTTCCTGTTGTTCAATTTTGGTTAATTGGTTGGCTGGGATCAAGGGACCAGACGGGTAGTTTTTGGATCCTGGCTATGACCCTGTTAAAATATACTCTAGAAACCACTCGTGAGACTGTTGCTACCATTGAAGTGTACTCGAGAAACCAAACTTAGCTATCACTGTGTTGTCCATGGGGTGCCGGCTAAGATGGATTCCAGCATACATATGCCATGCCCAAATGCATTCTGTTGCCATCATTGTGAATGCATGTTATAATAACAAGTGCTTGAATTGACATGATCTACACACACACATCACATCAGTGCACTTCATGATTATACTTGCAGTATCAATTATTTGTGTAGCCCATTAAGGGATGGACACCAGTTGGTACCTTGAAGAATTATATCACGCTGAAGCATTATGCATAACATTTTTAAGATGCTGACTATTTAATTCGTTAGGTTGAACACATAGGTTATATTCACTGCATTTGCATATATGACAATCTTGGCACTTGGAATCCTTGGGCAGGCTATACTCCTCAGGTGCATAAAGAAGCTGTACTTCATCCCACCTGAAAATGTGAATGTGGTGTCAGTTTGCATACCAGTGATGCACACATGAATGCATCACATACATGCTAATGACTGGGAATGTTCTTATAGCACAAGAACATACACCAGCACATAACAATCGCATCACAATAATAACTTACGATTCCCAGAAGATGCTGTGACATCTTTACATCCTGTGAGATGAAGTATATTGATTGTTCGATCTTGACAAATGTCAAAGGATTTAAGTTTTTAAGACACCATGATGAACAAAGCAGGCAGCAATTGATGGGATGGTATTGTTTCTCTATATTATTTTATATCTGTATTTGATTTACAGCTTCAGCAGATCCCATCAAAGAACCATTGCCTCCAGTAGCAGCCAGGGAAGGGTCAAGTATCAGTCAAGCCACGAAAGTTGAAAGTATAGACTACGGTCACGGGCAGAGTGCTCCTGTCGAAAGAGAGTTGCAAGGTGATCAATTCCTACAAGAATTGTCGGTGAATAAAAGTGCTGCAGATCCACCGGCTGCAGGGGGAAATGTAGATGACAATGCACCGAAAGAAGATGATGATTTCCTTAGAAGACAAAGAGGTGGGTTGGTTAGACAGGTTAATGGATATGATGGAAAAATTTCAAACTTATTTAAACCTGTTATTTTTTGGCAACCAGTATAACATTTTGCTGGTTAAAAAAAGGCAACGCCCAGAAAACATTTACTTCACAGAATGATGATTAACCCGACGAGTGGTTTGCATGACAGAGGAAACTGGGGAGAAATAATGGCCAAAAAAATCCAGGTGATCGTCCATCACGCTAAGGGTTATGGGTGTATGACCCGATTCAATCTACTTTTCCCCCTAAAAACTGAGATTTTGGTATCAGAAGAAAGCCCATTTTTCTTTCTCATTACCCCTACAAAGTTTAGGTGTTTTCTTAAAATGCTCTAAGGGGAAAAGTTTTCCTCAATTGTAGTATACCCTAGTGGGAAGTTTGTGTTCTGGTCAATGGGGGAATTGAAGTGAATTTTTGTTTCTTCAATTCTATCGTTAGAGTAACTGGAGTCGTTCTTTTCAAAATTGTCATCCACCTTTAAATTTGAAATGGTTTTAAAATGTATTTTGTTAAGACGAGATATAGTGGCATGAAACTTGACTACAACATTTGGCCAACATGCTCATTGCTATAGTAATATTGATTGGTTATTGTCAGCTGGTAGTCTACTCAGTAAATAAGTTATCGAATTGCTATCCTACATCTGGAAAGAAACACTTTCAGAAATACTTTTCTAAATATAAAATGCCATGTTCTATGGAATAACATGTAGTTAAATATCATCAAACTCAATTTTTAATTTTTTGTTCTCTGATAGAACAATATCCATGTTTGAAAGTTATTTGGCAAATTTTAAAACTGTGAAGACCATACTATATTTCCCCTGAAGTATGAACTTGAAGTCGATATGTATATATTCCGATATTAGATGCCAGCCACATCATCGGAGAGACAATAACGCAATTTCTCGCCAATTTGGAACTTATTGAAAAGTATAGAATTATGCTCTGACATCACATTTGTGCTTCACGTTGGATGAATGAAGTGTAACAGGTACAACTTGTAACTATTGACATAACCTTTTGAGAATGCTAGGCAAATGAATTCACAAATAGTTGGTTTTCAACAAATTATCGTTTCAGGTTATTAATATTATCTACCATAACTGTTCTTTCTAGAATATGATAGAAGCCGTGAACTTTATCCTGAGGATGAAAAATCAGGCACTCCATTTGACAGAATCAGAGACCGTCCCCCCAATGAGTATGACAGCAGAGACCCTTATGACGACCAAATGTATGATCGTAGGGGTCCACCACAAGGACCTGATATGGGACGAGACCCATACAGAGACTCTCCCCATGATCGTAGAGGGCCTCCTCAAAGACCAGATATGCGAAGGGATCCTTATGATGACCGTTATGATGATCGTAGAGACCCATACTATGACCCTCCCCCTCAAAGGCCAGACATGGAGAGAGATGACTACCAAGAACAACCCATGGAGGAGGATGCAGTGGACACTCCAATTATCAGCACTAATTTCCCAGATGAGGAGGAGAGAGACGTTTGGGATCCCCTCAAGGATCCGAGAGAAGACCGCCCTCTAGATCCTGGTGGCCCGGATAAGAGAGATGAAAGGTAGGGATTATGTGACAAAAAAACTTGTTCTACAAAGTACATGTAGACATATATATAATTTATGAAACACTTTCTCCCAAAATTAGAAATTTCCTACAAATGTTGAAAACTTTCTGTGAAATTTAAAAATCTAGATAACTATTTGGCTACATGAAAGAGGCCCAATGTGCAAGAGCTGCCCTTTGTTTGAATGATTTGTTTACAAGGCATACCCAATAGCACCAGAAGTATATAACACAGGGCAGCTATTATAGATCACAAGGTGTTACTGTTAGTATATCATCTGCAATAAGGTTTATCGCGAATCTGTAAAAATCAATTGATTATCCTTTTCTGATGCATTGTGGGATTGAAAAGGGTCAAAAATTCTATCCGACATAGCATCAGAAAAGGATAATCAATTGATTGTTTACCTATTCGCAATTAAGGCTTATAGCGGCTTCAAGTTATATTTAAGTTTATATTAATTATTCAGTATATACTTTTACCCTATGGGCCCATCTGGCAGCCATTGGAGAAAGGGCTTCTTGCAAGAAACCCTGAAATTTAAATACTTTTCTTCTCAAATTTATTTTGGTTCTATTGCTTCTTGACATATCAACATTTTATGTTATGTGAAGATCATGTGATCAATGTATGTGGTAAATAATGTAATTCTGTTCTATTCTGTCCCGTCGTCATATTGGCACTCACTCTTTCAAGTCTTTCAAGTCTCTCATTCTATGAAAGAGATGATGATAAAGAAACTGATAACCCATTTGACATGGAGAGGGACACTGATGATAGAGGGGACAGGTATGTCATCTCTTGTATGCATTATTGTTATAATTGCTTATCGGCGTTCTCACCCTGCCTACCTTAGATCCTATGCATATCAGAATTCTTTTTTGAAACAAGTTTCCTAGACCTCATCCACTGAATTACTAACATCGCCAGCGCATTTGATATTGATGCTAAACTGTTTTCTGATGAATAATAATTGAGTTGTATTACCCATGATCCTCATTTGCTCTAAACTTCTTATACCATGATCTTCCCTCCCCTCTCGCCCCCTTGTGTAGTCGTAGTAATATTAAAGATTCTTAGCACCCTCCTCCATACCGCATGGATTGTCTTTCTTGCCACAGTTTGTTATCCTGTCATATCTTGTGTTTCCCTAGCAAAGTCCCTCAGTAAGACTTGGACTGAACACTCTTTGACACACCATCGCATGGACTGTTTTTCTCGTTGTGATTAGTTTGGTCGCAAATTCTAGTATATTCCAGCGGAAATTCTCACAGCAAGAGTTCTTAAAAAGTAATATTCTTCGTTAAATGCTTGGTTGCATGGATTGTCATACCTGTACTGCTTTATTTTGTCATCAAGCTTTTGTTGAGTCACTCCACCCCAACTCAGCAAATGGACCTTTGTTGCACGGACCACCTTCCTTGTTGCGGCTTGTTATGTTGTAAATTCATGGATTTTTCCTACACATTTTTGCAGTGAAAGTTTTTGGAGCATCTTTAATGCAACTTTTCCTAAGTTTTGACCCCTATGTGCATGATTGTTTACCCTCAATGTTTTATTTGTTCCACAAGTTATTGTTCTATAGCTAGAGTTTCTGAACACAAACAATCTTTCACAAATAAACTGTGATGAATAGTACTCTATCATCAAACACTTCTGTCTTCCAATGTTGCATTGATAAATATAAAGCAATGCTATCATCATTAAATCTTTAAACGATGCATACTTTATGATTCCAGCTTAACTATCTTTCTTACTACACACAAACCCTTTCCTTTACTTCTCTATGACAAGTAGTTCCTATTCCCAAGAAAAAGAAGCTCCCAGGGAACAACAATATGCGTATGATGAGGAACGTGATTGTGACGATAGGTAGGTATATTTAAGGCCCGGAAGATAACGCAATCTCGGTATTTACGGCGTGATTCTCGCTATTTATATCAATTCTCGCTTTCAGAAAAATCGCCCGTGAATTGTGTGTTTTTCGCTCGGAATCGCGTGTTTTATGAAGAAATGTTGAAACAACGAAAAACAACAAAAAAGTGCTCTGCGATAAATCTGTATCCGTTTCAAAAACACAGTTCCAAATACGTATTTGTAATAGGCAAGCGAAGTTCTCACACGAGGCTATTAAAATGGCCGCAATTCCCACGCTGGCGTAATAATAAATGAAGCTCGTAATTAGAGGCACGGTTCAAAAGGTCAACTTAATACTACGCATACGTGGAGGCGATGACCTGTGAATCATGCCGTAACACGTGGTTCCCAAGATGCAGTGCGGTGCTATTAAACTCCCTGAGTATCCCTAAGCTTCCGAAAAATCGGGATCGCACATGATGAAACGATTGCACTTGCAGAATAAAATAAGAATGATTTGCGCCTGGGATTTGCGATTCAAATGATACATTTTGATGGCGATATGAATGATGAAACGATTGCAGAATAAAATAAGAATGTTTTGCGCCCGGGATTTGCGATTCAAATGATACATTTTGATGGCGATTTTTTTTATGTACATGATTGTATCACTATCCGATTTCTCGTTTTTCTCTCGCTTTCAACAATTTCGGTGCGTTTTTCTCGGGTTTTTAGTGAATCTGATGAAATCTCGGTATATCTCGCTTTTGCTTAAAAGTTCGTGCGTTTTTTACCAAAAGTTCGTGCGTTTTTTTCCGGGGCTTAGGTATATTGTGTTCAGTGCCAAATGTGAGACTTATGTTTGTCCGCATGCAAAAAGAACTGTGGTGCACATCTATGTAAATGTGTGTGGGTTGCCCATCTCATGAGTATGAATGTGGCTGCGCTAATTCAAATTGAGTGCAGGTGCGCTGAGTCAAATTGAGTGCAGCTGCGCTAAGTCAACTTGAGTGCAGTTGCGCTAAGTCAAATTGAAGGCAGCTGCGCTAAGTCAAATTGAAGGCAGCTGCGCTGAGTCACATTGAGTGCAGGTGCGCTAAGTCCAATTGAGTACAGTTGCGCTGAGTGCAGCTGCGCTAAGTCTAATCAAATGCAGCTATTCCAATTCCAATTAATTTGCAATGTAGTGAGGCTTGCTTGTTTTGTACTAAACAATCTATATTCATGACCCGCTGTTCTTCACTTGTTTCTTGCCTGCTGTAAAAGTTATTTCCTGTTTGTATAGTTCGATGTTTTCTGTGATCAGCTTTAATTGAGATTACTGTAGAATGTGGCTATCCTCATGGCTTAAATCGTCTACAAATTGAAACAGTTTCAGTTTCACATCCACAAAGTGAGGTTTTCCTGTTGTGTTGCATCCATTAATTGGGTTTTTCCTGTTTGTATAGGTATGTTTTCTGTTGGTGTCTCTAATCAAGATTACTGTAAAACAGGAGTTTTACTCATGACTTGAATCTACTACAAATTGACGATGATATCTTGTTTTATTGGCCTCCATATTGAAGTTGCAGATTGTTGCTTGCCTATGTCAGTTATGTCATGTCATCAAATGAGTTGATTTATGGATTGCATGCAACCTGTCTTTGCTATTTTTCATGTTCACCGCCTTCTCTTTTCTGTATCTGTGTGTGTTTATGTCAAATTAGAAAAGAAAGCCATAACACATAGCCTCTTGTTTTGTGAAAAAAACCCATCTGATTCTTAAGGCCTGGGATCCAGGAACAACATGTGTGAAAAGTAGCTCCTGGTTCTAATATCCTTATTTCAAGCCCTGCATGGTACCAATCTTTTACACAAAATGTGAATGGTTATTGATTTGCATCCAATGGGTTTTCCTGTTTGTATAGGTATGTTTTTATGTGGTGTCTCTAATCAAGATTACTGTAAAACAGGAGTTTTACTCATGGCTTGAATCTACTACAAATTGACAATGATTATCTGTTTCATTGGCCTCCATATTGAAGTTGCAGATTGTTGCTTGCCTATGTCAGTTATGTCATTTCATCAAATAAGTTGATTTATGGATTGCATGCAACCTGTCTTTGCTATTTTTCATGTTAACTGCCTTCTCATTTCTGTATCTGTGTGTTTCTATGTCAAATATGAAAAGCAGGGCTGGAAAAATGTATATTTCCCGGGAAGCAAACAAAAATTGTTTCCCTTCAAATACCCAAATTTCCCTCCAAAATACCCAAATTTCCCTCCAAAATACCAAAATTTCCCTCCAAATACCATATAATTTTCCTTCAAATACCAACATTTCCCTGGAAGGAGCTTCCCTAATTCCACATGCTTTCCAGGCCTGTTAGAAAAGAAAGCCATGACAAAGCCTTATTACACTCAAGATTTACCAAATTGCATATTTCTCAAATTGCATGCTGTAGACCTATTATATGTGGGTCAGATATTCTATCTAAATTATCACAGATTGTCTTGGGTTATACTTGTTATTTCACTTATGTTCAATTTTGTTCACTTTTGTTTCTCTCATCTCCATATTCCCATTCCCTAATTTGGTCTTCGTTGCTGAAAATTAGTTCATATTCTCAAGAAAAAGATGCAAGAGAACAATATGCCTATGATGGGGGTGATAAAGATTATGATAGGTAGGTATACACCAATCATATTTTTGTTGATTTATTCTGGTAAATTTTACAAGATGCGTGTATTTATTGACTGGAAAACCTTATTGAAATTTAAAGCCAAGTTGTATCTATCTATTCATAGGATAGTAGTGGTTTAAGAAATGTCAAACAACACAATATTTGTTTGATGGGATGGTAGATACTGGAAGAGCCAGCAGTAATACAGGTGCAGAGGGAGGGCCCCACATGAAAAAGCCCCACCACTTCCCATCCCAAGTCAGGGCAACTATAGAGGTTGTATGATTGGACAGAAAGTCAAGATGTAATATCCTGGGCTGGGTGTAACATCCTGTCTTCTGTAAATGGCATTGATGTAGACCAGTCCAGGAAGTGGCTATATATGGCTGTGGTGTATATATCTCTCTTAATAAAATGTTATTGTTATTATAGAGTATAGATCGAGACCAGCTAACAAGGTATATGAGTGCTATTGGTTGAAAAATAATGGCTGTAAAGTGATAATACCTTTTTAGATTTAACTTGATCTATCACACATAGTATTAAGCTTGAATACTAAATGAGAATATTTTTCCTCTCATCAGATATCCCTATGATGACCAGCATGACTATCCCCCACATGATCGTCCCCCACATGATCGTCCTCCACATGATCGTCCCCCTAATGATCGTCCCCCACATGAACGTCCCCCACATGATCGTCCTCCACATGATCATCCTCTACATGATCGTCCCCCACATGATCGTCCTCCACATGATCATCCTCTACATGATCGTCCCCCACATGATCGTCCCCCACATGATCGTCCCCCACATGATCGTCCCCCAAATGATCGTCCCCCACATGATCGTCCCCCACATGATCGTCCCCCACATGATCGTCCCCCACATGATCGTCCTCCACATGATCGTCCCCCACATGATCGTCCCCCACATGATCGTCCCCCATATGATCGTCCTCCACTGGATGACTATGGTATGCCCCGCGATGACTACAACCAAGGTCGGGACTACCCTCCACTTCCAAGAGACGACTACGATCAGCGTCAACACATGCCACCCCCTCCTGATGACTACAACTACCCGCCGCCTCCCCCAGATGAGCCACACCATTACCGCCCTCCACCACCGCCACCGGATGATAGCTACTATGATCTTGGAGAAGGCTTCAATCCCCATGGCCAACAGAAGCCACCCTTGCCGAAAGATAACCCAATTGCTCAGTGTATCGCTATTGAAGACATCCTGAATAAACCAGGACGTCTTACCAGACCTAAGAAGGTACTCATCCTGATGCGTGGTCCTCCTGGTAGTGGAAAGACCTATGTATCTAGACTCATTAAGGTAAGTTGATGACCAAATAAACCTATTTCTATGGGCTGGCAGACTTTTTATGTAAGGTCACCTATTTCTATGGGCTGATAATAATATAAGGTATGGTTAATTTTGGAGTTTCAAAAGCATGATATAAGAGAGAATGATTGATTTCATTGTCTGGCAACTTTTGTATTTACCACCAATTAAAAATGCTCATCATGTGCTTATTGGCTTCACGATGCATTATTTTTTTCAGGATAAGGAGATGCAAAATGGTGGTGCTACTCCTCGCATGCTGTGTCTGGATGATTACTTTGTTGTGGAAACTGAGAAAATGCAAACAGATCCAGAGTCCGGCAAGAAGGTCAAAGCCAAGGTGAGTTGAAAAGTTAAAGCTCAACAGAAAAATTGAGCCTCCAAAATTCAGTAGTTTATGGCCGAGAAGGCATAGTGCGTACGAAACACTCTATGGCAAATATGCCAATTCTTTATTGGGTCATTTATGAAGTGCATTACAGTTGTATGCAAAGAAAAGTTACATTTTTTTTCTGTTTGGAGCTCATACTATACTAAGTATAGTTCCAATTGGTTGAGTAGAACTCATAACTGACTAGACCAACCTAACATAACAATTAATATTTATAAGGCGCTATTCCATCTAGATCATAGCGCATGCGACACAGAACTCAAATTAGCATAGAAAAAGGTGAGTCTTAAGATTACAACAAAACTGATAGATGTTGTCAGTTTCTCTGATAGTACGAGGGAGATTGTTCCATGACTGCGGACCAGCTACACTGAATGATTTCTGACCCAATGTATCGCTTTATTCTCCTGATGTTTCTCAACTGGAAATGTGTTGATTGACAGCGGCTAGATATTTGTTTGGTCATAGTCATATTGGCATCAAACTTTATGCCCAGGTTCCAAACAGACTGTGTTGGTTCAATATGTGCATCACCAATTACCAGTGATATAGGTTGCAGGTTCTGAAGAATATAAGGATCCAAGCACAATCAACTCTGTTTTACTCTCGTTTAATTTTAACTTGTTACGAGTCATCCAATTTGAATTTCAGAAATACACAGTTGTAGCTTCTCGATAACGTGTTGCCTTGCACTGGTATTTGTGGGTTAAAGGAACAGTACAACTATGTGTCATCAGCATAGAGATGAAAGTCCAAGGCATGATGACAAATTAGGCATAATTCTGTTATACCCTGCACACCTACATCAGTAGTATGCGTCGTTCTTAAAAATCATGCACTATGAATACCTCTGTGAAGGGTATAACAGAATTACTCCACAAATTATGTTACCAAAAGAGGGAGTGTGTAGATGACGTGAGGCCAATGTGATACACAGGCATTCAAGACTTCTGGAAATATCTGGAATTCCGGAAATGAATCTATAAAAAAAGAAATCAGATTTTTGCAAGAAAGTGAGAAAAATTGATGATATTTCAGAATAAAAAGAGGCAAACTTTGTTTGTTTGTTGGGTGATACCCTGTAGCCTATTTTTCAGACAAGCCCCATAAAAGTTCAATGCTTGTGCCATCTGGCCAAGCTCGCGTAAATAAAAAGTTCAGGAAATTGATCAATCACCCACTTGCATCCCTGGATACAGTATCTGTAATCTGATTGGCCTTATCATTGCTTTTGTTTTGTTTGCAATTAATAGGTACAAGAGTATGAGTACGAGGAAGAGATGGAATCCATATACCAAGCTAGTCTGCTGAAGAGTTTCAAGAAAACAGTAGATGATGGGTTCTTTGATTTCATCATAGTAGATGCCATTAATGAGAAGCTGACACAATTTGAACCATTCCTAACATATGGAAAAAATAAAGGATGCGAGGTTAGTACAGCATGAGACAGAAACATATGTTTAGTTATTCTCTTATCCCCATGGAATATGTTTGCGTGTAAAGTTCATCACTGATGCGGAGATGTGGCATCTATCATTAAATAACTTTATTGAGGAAGGGGAATGGACTGATGATGAAGCTCTTGTATTTTTTCGACTTTTGATAAAAAAAAGTGCTATACCTGACATAGCAATAAGATAATCACTAATTGTAGATAATCACTAATTCCAGATTATCCTGTATTCTAAGATGTGTAACTTGATGGGCAGGTTTAGAAAAAGCTACATAAGGCCAAAAAAAGAAGAAGTTGACTTGCCCTTTCCAACCTACCCGAAATTTCGGAAATCTAGGGTCGCTATTTATTTTTTTATTTATTTCAAAGTAAAAAAAATAAAGAATTTTTTTATAAGAAGCACATAACAAAAAGAAAGATGAAACTGTGTTTTTGAGTAGTATCTGCTTGTTTAAAAATAAAAAACCCAAAAAAACCCCGACCGTCCGACCCAGACTCTGGCCCTAATACTTACTGCAAATTTAAAGCTTAGTTTTGCAGATTTTATCCAACAGAAAATTTGAAAACCTTCGAATTGCAATTGTAAACCTGGTTCATCGTTTTATCTGATTTATTTTTAGTGCTACATTGCAGAGTTGATGGCCGAGGTGTCCGTGTGTTTGAAACGCAATATTCATAACCGCTCACAAGAAGATATACAACAGGTGAGTGGGTAGTGCATCCTGGGATGTGATGCCATTTGTCCGTACATTTCCAGAAATGGGATTATAAATTTAAATTAAAAAATGGGGTCATAAATTTAAATTCAGTCTTGAATTTCAAAGAAAATATCAAATTATACCAATATTGGTTGTATTTAAATCAATTGGCTTGCCCTAAAAATGTGTTGGAAATTAGAAGAGATTAATAAATTGTACCATCTTTTACAGCGAGACCCTGTTGTAAGTTCTAAAAGGTACATTTTATTTGGAAGAAGCTTGAGAGGGATTCTGGGAACTGCGTTCATACTTTATAAAATACAGGACAAAATAAAAATAATTGGTTAAAAATCAGATTAATGAATCTTACTACTATTTATTGTCTCTTTGTAACTTTGTTTTCAGGTGATTTCACATTGGGAGCAAGCACCAGTGCAATATACCAGACTGGATGTCAGATCACTATTACAAGATGATGCAATCACTGAGGTGAGTTATGGATGGAACCCTCCATAGATAAAGCATTGGATATACAATTTAGAGGTTTTGGGTTCAGTTTTGTGTGGGGTAGTAGATAGAGTATTAGTAGGTATAGCACCCAAAAAATTCAAATGCACTGAAAGTGTACACAATTAGTCTCATGTTGTAGATAATTGCAAAAGTAGAAATTTGGCAAAAAAATCATGCAAAAAGGTTGTACGGTTCTCAAGATGTTGTCCATTGATTATTGGAAAATATGACCGGAAATCTGCCAAAAGTGCCATTTATGGTCAAAACTGACATTTTAGCAAGTTTACACCCTTCTAATTATAAAACTATGTACATACAGTAGCTACAAAACACAGATGCAAGGTACTGGCCATAGGTTTATCCATTTCCATTAAAATCAGACATGATATTTATTTCATATTTGTACAGCAGACTCCAGAATATGCCATTTTATTCAAAATTCATAATCGCAACTCTGAAAATCGTCAAAAAATGACTACGTCCAGCTAATTAATATGCGTAACGTGAATATCTGAAGTTCTACAAGCAGTAGAGAGATGAGCTTTGGTATACTGTTTACCTGTGACAAGACGTATATTAAAATGTAAAATTTAGTTAATTATCTCATTAAATATGCAAATGAGCTCATTATGTATTCAAATTTGGCATATATGCAAATTATGTCAGTTTGACTCGCATTTTGTTTACATAAGTTTATTCCTGAACATATTCTCTAGCCATTTCCAGTATGTTGCTATCGATCAGTGCAATTGTTGTCGAGAGGTCTGCAGTAAGCTACCATAATAAGCTTATTCTGTGTTTTGGGGTCTTTTTCTGGTGTGATGCATTCAATGGATATACAAACTAAGCATATCAGCCAAAAGTAGAGAGTTTTTACTAGCACCTGGTACCTTCTACCTTTCAAATTGGGCCTTCAAATTTTCAAATCGGGCAATTATATCAAAATTTCATAGCAAATTCCCAAACATTATGGAACTAGCCACAACTCAGCCGAATAACATTCGATTGATATGTATGACCCAGGGTCATGTACAGAGAGGTCATAGCTACCATATATAGCAAGCTCAGTGCCAAATAAGGAGTGCATCATAACAGAATGGTCAATTATTGGTATGGGTGTTTTTCAATGCTGAGCTGCATTGCTTAGTGTGGGCTGTCAATGGGACCCAAGTGTGTGACTTTCAGGCAAGGCATAAAAAGTACTTGCAAAGATTTTTTTTAAAAATACTTCCAGGTGTAGAATAATCACCATACTTCAGATTCAGATAGAGAAGAGATCAATCTAATTAATGGTGAAGAGTGTACATTTATAAATTATTAAGTTTTTTCAAACCAGTCCATTAAGTTTTGCCTGAAAACAAGTAAATTCACCTGAGTGTGCACACACTCTGTGTGGCAGACCCTAGTGTAGCGAATGTGCTATACCTAGTATTAGTTAGACAAATCAAAGGTTGCTGGTTCAAATCCCATAATGGATTGGATGTCAAATCACTTTAAGCACTGCTATTCAAAGCCATATTACATGCTGCTGTGTGGCCAGGGATCATGCCCACATTTACAATACAACCTGGGAAGTGGAAGTAAAGGGGTTAAATGAAGATACTGATTTTAGATATATTAAACAAAGGATAGTTAGGGAGAAGATGACCAAGTAATTGATACAAATGTTAAACATTAACAAAGACAATTTGAAGAAACTTGTTTACCATTCAGTTTTGGACATTGTATTTTAGATGTTGTAGTAAACATTTCCAGTTCATGGATTCGTGTAGGAATCCTTCATTGGCTATATTAATTCCAGATCTGAAACTTTCAGCTTTATGGTTCATTTCAGCCCTATTTAACCTATTTGCCATGGTTTTACGTTATTTTCAGCCTCTTATGTAATTTCGATGTTTTTACCAAAGGTTCCATTTCAGTTTTGTAATTCAATGGCTTGATTATATTACCAGGTTGAAATGGAAGATTTTGACCCAGAAGCAGAAGCATCAGCTAAGGGAGCAGAGAGCCAGGAAGAAGAGGAAGAGGTAAGAGACATAGCAGCAACAACAACAAATGTGACAGACAGAATTGGGCAGAGCTCCAAACTGAGAAATAGCCCAAAACCTAATTGGGGGTGATTTTTGGGGAATTTTAGTTTCTTGTAAATAATTAATCTTCAGAGTGTTTATAACATTATTGTGAAAGTTTCAGATTAAAAAATTAAATCAACACAAAAAAATGCTATTTTTTTAATTTTTTTTAAGTACATTGAAAGTACATTGTAAGTACATCTTACATTGTAAGGATGATGGCTCAGTTTGGAGTTTCATAAAGACGAACTTGAAAATGAGCTTGAGATCTCTACATTAACCCTTACAGCCCCGCACCCCATGAAATCCCATTTCCCAGCCTGTCGGTTCCACCGCCCGCTGAGGTTTTTGGGTGAAATAATGGCCCGGGCTACATAGCTGGGCGAATACACTTGCCCAGCATAGCTTCCCCCGTGGCTCAGTTGGTAGAGCGTTCGACTTGTAACCGAGAGGTCGTGGGTTCAAACCCCGGGGCGTGACACCTCTTGTTGTGTGTGCTTTTTTTGCTTGAAAAAAATTTCGTTGGAAAATCCACCGGGAGTGTTAGGGTTAATGATCAATTACTAACTCAATTTTGATATCTTGCCCAATTGTGTCTGGTTTCGGTAGAACACGTCACAAATGCTTTCTATTTAGGCAGCGTATGTAAATCTGTTCTCACACAAACCTGTTACAAGTTGGATGTTCATAAATTGGACATCAGTAATAAAGTGAATGCCATCATTCCTGACACGATCAAGCGGATTGAGTCGGATGTCTGGAATATTGATTTTTGAGTTATAGGTCAAATGAAGTGACAAGTTCTTGTAATGCTTGCATAAACACACATTGAATGGAGGAATACCTGAATTCAAAAGTTGCTAAATGATTTATTGAAGGAGAGTGGTTAAGCAGCTTGAACCACAGCCTTGAACCAGGGTCTTTGCTTGAACACCACGTTTTTCACCTTTTGAAATGAGGTATTCCTCCAGTCAATGTGTGCTCATTCAAGCAGCACAACAACTGTGCGGTGTTCAAGCAAAGACCCTGGTTCAAGTTGCTTAACCATCCTCCTTCAAGACATCATTTGGCAACTTTTGAATTGAGGTATTCCGCCATTCAATGTGTGCTCATTCAAGCATTACAACACCTGCGTAGCTATAGACCCGCTCTAGCGTTGCTGTGCACACGTACATTATGTGTGCTAAAACTCGTTTCGATGGAGTAACTCATTTTAAAAATATCAGGCATAATCTAAAGGGGAACTTATTTTGTTGAACTGTGTATTTACATTTAACATGCTGCCATAAAATGAATCTGGTTTTATTATAATGTTTGTGTCCTTCTTTTCCAACAGGCTGGTTTAGCTAAGAGCAGATGGGAAGTGTTCACTGAAGAAAAACTAGGTAATTATCCTTTTGTGCGATTTGATAACTCAAGATCTTGATTATTTGCATTTTATAATTGTGACTTTAGCAACCAAAAATGTGTATTTGAAGAAAACTGTTTTTGTACAGTGATTACTTACATTCACACTTCACTTTTTCAACTGAGTTTTAAGGCTAATTAATACTTCTAGATATCCTTTATTTTTGCTGAGATAATACCACCTAGGTTAATTATAGACATGCCATGTTACAAGATGACTGATAAAGGGTCTAGAATGGCTGTAAAATTGTTGACTTTGGCAATTAGTGTGTTTTATGCAGGCATAATTGGTCAATTCTTTATTCAAATATTATATTTAAAATTTCAAGAAATCTGAAATGCATTCAAGATCTTGAGTTATCACTTTAAATGTAATAATTGGCATCCACATTAGCTACCCAATGATTCTCAGGTAACCTTATACGACTGTTTATTTTGAACCAAATCTCTTAGTGTTGTTTCTTTGAGTTGGAAATGAAACCAAGTAAAAGGAAATATTTATAATAACCATTGATAATATCCTTGTTGGGAGTTTCTATGTGGATGCCAGTCATGCTGTTTTATCATGGTACATGATAATAACCTTTGAACCCACAGCTAAACATTGGTGAGATACAAAAAACTAGCAGCAATTTGTGATCTTATTTCAGTTTCAGCAAAGTTTAGAATCAGAAGTCATCTGGTGAATAGGTAGGAGTGATTCTAATATTGTCATTTGATTTGAAGATTAATACGGCAACTACAAAAAAATGCATAAATATGCATTAAACTGATAGTTCAGTAGCATCTTCTTCATGTTATGTGATCCCCATAGCTAATCATTTCCTACCGTAGTGGTATTAGTATAATTGATAGGCATAATTTGAAAGAGTTTTCAAAAACTTAGTGTGGCCGATGGGGTATGGCAGCAGTAGTCAATGATGGCTACACTGATAGTTGGGATAGTTGGCACTGGGAATATTTTTATGTTGAGGAAGATGGGATGAGGGAGTTTGGGCAGGGTAAATGGTAAAAGTTAGCTATTCATATTTTTATAGTAGAGTATATTGTAATAGAATTTACAATTTATCTTTTTTTCTTCAATTTCTTCAATAAGAAAAGCTAGATAGGAACAGCTAAATGGTAACACTTATATTTTACAGGCCTAACAAATTCAAAATGATTTTGTTATTTCACAGCTCAATACTTATTTGTGAGATGGAATTTATTGGTGAATTTTTTTCATTAAGAAGCTGAATCACCAATGATAATAGTAAGCTTATACAGGCCTTCAAACCAGGCCTGGCTACTTATATGCAACACATTTGATACATACAATTGCTAGCATGTTATATTAGGTCTACATTTGTGACTTTTTAAACTAACATTTGAATCAGAATAGCTAGATAGAATGAACTAAGTCCATCCAGGGCATTATTCTGTGTATCATTAACTATTCCTTCAAATTGAAATAAAATGTTACATTTCATCAAGCAATAGTTATTATAGTAATATCTTCAGGTATAAGAACTCTCCTTTATAAACCTAAATTTCTTTTGTTATCACATAACTCTTGTTTTCAATCATTTTTTTATGATTTTTATGTATTTTTAGACCTTTGTTGGTCTTTTTTGACCCAATTTCATTCATGCAAATTTTCCTGTTCTTGTTTTTTCATTCTTTTTCTTTTCAATTAATTTCATTTTTAAGCGTGATTTCATTAACTATAAGGAAATTTCCATCTGTCCCCAAGTTGGCCAATAGTCTTGATGTTGTCTGGGTAATACTATTAGTCTTTTTTGCTATAAATTTGTTTTATAGTTGACAAGTTTGATGACATTTTCAGAAAAGATCAAAATTTAAAATGTATTTGTTATGACGTGGCAATTTGTCGATATAAGACCAGGAATATCCACTATTAGCTTAGAACAACAAAGATTTGCCTCCAAATTCAAGGAGAAAGTAGATTTTGTGAACACACAATTTCTTATTGAAAATAAGGTAAGTTATTTATTTGTTGCACTTATCAAAACTTATTAAAATTGGATGCTAAATAGTTATGTGCTTAGCAATAATGTGAAGCATTTTTCAATAGGTTGACATAGGCTATTATATAATAGTTGGGGTTATTTCTCGTAATTTTATTTTGTAGTTTAGAAACGTTGATTATTATGATAAATGATAGCTGCAGAACATGAATTAGTTAATGGGAAGATGGGAAACATAAAGTTAAAGTTGAATTGTAAATCACAATGTGAAACATTGAAAGAAGTATAGATATTGTGGGCTTCACCAAATAAAAAAAATATCATGATCAACAAAGATTCGCCTCCAAATTAAAGGAGAAAGTAGATTTTGTGAACACACAATTTCTTATTGAAAATAAGGTAAGTTATTTATTTGTTGCACTTATTAAAACTTATTAAAATTGGATACTAAATAGATATGTACTTAGCAATAATGTGTTAGAAAATTTAGAGGAAAATAAATAAATCTTTTTTCAATAGGTTGACATAGGCTATATAATAGTTGAGGTTATTTCTCGTAATTTCATTTTGTAGTATAGAAACGTTGATTATTATGATTATGATAGTTAATGGGAAGATGGGAAACCTAAATTTAAAGTTGAATTGTAAATCACAATGTGAAACATTGAAATAAGTATAGATATTTTGGGCTTAACCAAATAAAAAATATCATGATCATGATGTACATGTAGGGAAGTATACATGCCGGCAAGTTGTGGAGCGATTTGAATGGGGACATTTTGAGATTCATCACTGGTCAGAAATGAAAAGATATTGTTCTTCTACCCTGATGCTAGGAAGTGCTATTCAAGTTGAATCTCGTAACCAAATAGGAACTCTGCCAAGTACTAGTCTTTTTATTTTTCAACCTGATCTCTTGAATAATAAATGTTTTATAGAGGACATTGCCCACACACAGGTCCAGTTTGAAAGGAAATGGGAACTATATAAATGGTCTTGCTAGGAACTTTGTATTTTGAAGCGAAATTTAAGGCCTGAAAAAAACCAGAAACATGATAATTCAGAGAGAAGAAGGGGGGGGGGGCATTTGTCTCTAGGCAAATCTTTGCTATTGGTATGTATTTGTCTCAAGGAAAATCCTTGCTATTGTCCGAGGAAATTTTATATTTTCTCCAGGCCTGGACAAGCCATTTCCCTCAAACTTGAACAATTAAACACTTATCAACACAAGGCACAACTGCCTAATGAAATTTATTGTATATGATATGTCATACATTAGTTGTTGGTAAGTATTTGTGAAAAGGCTTTAATTGGTTATAATCTGTCTAAGAAATAAACTAAAGATTTTGTCACATAGTTGATTGAATTGCTAGTTAGATAGAAACTTAGACTCAAATTATTTGTTAAATTTTTAATTAACAAATGTTGCTGATAAACATCAAATTTAGATAGTAAAGTTGGTCCTGTCATGCAACAAGAAAGTGCTAGGCCTGTTGCAGGCCTAGGTCAGATGAAGAATAGGCCTAATACTCCAACCACATTCAATAAGACGTCTTTGAATTGTGCGGAAAAGCAGACATTTTGCAGCTTCACAATGCAGTGGAATAGTAGGAGAAACAAAACATAATCATGCCTCTAAAGGTATGACCTTAAACACGCAAGTATGATCAGTTATACCAATCTTATTATGTTATGTTCATGCCTTGGTGATTTCAATTATAATCCACAATAACAAGTGGATTCATTTCCCCATAACAAATTTAGTCCAAATATTACATAGATTTTTGAATGTTTGAAAGTGGAAGGTTATCGACCTGATAATGAGCTTGAAGCCCACACACAATGCTTATGTTCCATAAGAAAATAGTCCATTATGGAAATGTCACTCAATGGTACATTGTTGATACTAGTATGATATTTGCGAAATATGAGAGTTTTCAAATATTGTTTGGTAAGTTGTTGTGAAGTGTGAAATGTAGTTCAATTAAATCCAAATTGAAGGTGGTATTTATTTTGATTACATATAAGGGATTTATATAGGCTCATAAATTGATATCTGATGAAGTGCAGCCAAGTTGTGATTGTGACACCCATTTAATCTATGATATCATTTACAAAGGGTGGATGTTTAAAGAGTGATCCAAAATATTTATTTAAAATATTTATTTTCATTTACATGTTTCATCCTACTGCTTTGAATATAACTTAATTTGCACTGTAGTGTATACTGTTTCAACCAGGTGTGATTTTCCTGGCATGTTATTCAATCACCCAAGAATCCGATGCCTATAGATGACCTACTCTGGTATATGGGATCATGGAGCTGTAATCTTGTTCAAAATCTGTCGGGACACTACATGCGTGCGTATGAAATATCTGACAATATGAATTAAAAAGCTGTCAGTTGAAAGTATGATTCAAAACTGGTTTGTGTAAAATACCCCCCTCCACAAACCAATGTTGGAGCGTGTATATTACAGCCTTCGCTGGAATATGGTCTTGTATGAACCAACACTGAGTTTAGGGAGAGGGACCACCGTTTTCACAGGAAGTGTCTGAACAGTTTTGAACATGTTTGAAGAAGTCACAGATATGTTTAGATTACAATTATGCTGGTATTGTTTAAAGTACGGTAGTGCAACACAAGCGGGTTGGTATGTACTAGGAAGGAGAAAATGTAGAATTGTGTTAAATTAGGCCTATTTTACCCTTTACCAGGGAAATCAATCCAAAACAGGGTTTTTGAAAGTTATGCCCATAATATGTGAATACACTAGGCCTTGATTGTTTAAATAACTTTACTTCGGTGTCTCTCCAACAAGACAAATTTACATAGCAGTGTAATTATCTTGATATTATTCTGTAACACCAACAAAAACCAAATGAATATTAATCGTAAGACGTATACTGACAAGATATTGCTGCACCGATACTGATACATCTATGTATGAATAAGGACAGGTAATAATTACTTTCATCAAACATGTCAAGGGGTGGCTTCGGGGGCTTCGACCCAAGTGTTAGAAGCTACTTAAAATGGCAAAATCAACTTTATTATGATACATTTGGCTTGGATAGTATTCCAAGCATTCTGGGCATATTGGTTCAGACCCCTATTTGGGAGGTAACGTCCATTCTGTGACTGACTTCAAGTCGTATGTTGGAGATGGTCATATGAGTGATATAAACAGTGTCATAACGCACATGGGAGGTAATGAAAAACATCATCTTTATTATTGACGCATTTAGTAAGAAGTCTGGTCATCTCGAATTATGTTTTTAGAGTACCAATGTCCATTCACCAAGGTAAACAGCCATTTTTATAGTTAGTTTTAGTCTGTCCTATCTGTACATAATATGCTACTATATTTAAGAATCTTAGGCTGGAATTAGGTGTATATCACCAGCCAAGAATTATGAGCGCAAAATTGAACTACCCCATGAAGTGTTAGGTAGGTCGATGCATTTCAAGTGGAAAAAACTCGTTATTGGTAGGATTTATCAACAGTTTTGCAATGTACTAGAACTATTTTGTCAACGTACACATCAAACATTATGTAAATGTTGGATTTGGTTAAAATATACATTTTTGAATCCATGTATAAACTGATCATTAACAAATCATGTGTTTTACCATATGTTGCTTCTATAAGACCTTATTTAACTCTCTTTCGTTCCATTCTCCATGTGATATTTGTATGATTCAGACAAACTTGATGGCGTTCGTTCGTACGGCAAGCGTAAGCACTCCGAAGAAGACGACATGCCGGCGCAGAGTATGGAGGAGTACTTCAACTTGAACGAGATCAACCAGGGACCGATGATGCCAGGAGCGAAGCGGGTACGTTAACATTTATTATTACTTCATTTTTTAATCAAACCAGGCTGCAGAAAGGCTTGAAGCATAGTTCACATTACAGGAAGTTGTGGGAATTCTGGGATCTCATACATGAATATGATCCATTAGAACTTGAATTGATTTAGGAAACTTCAGGCTCTTGATAAGAAGAAAAATATTCCACACTGGTAACATAAGCTTTGAAGCCTTGGTTACAAAATAAAATTGAAATTAACCTAACTTGCTAATCGATATGCGTTGAAATTTGGCAATTTGATAGCCTAATTAGTACGAAGTATTAGTATTATTGGAACATAAAGCATAGCAGAATCCGTAGTCGTCAGTGCTAATATCCTTGGATGAAATGCTGTAACTCTGGCAGTTTGCAGTTTACAATGCACTGCTAAAGAAACTTTAGTAGTGATTTACAGTACGTCTACAAATCCCAGCTCGGCTAGAATTCAACTCGCAATCTCATTTTTGAAGAGAAATGAACATGCGTCCAATTCGCGGGGAAATGTTTGGCACATTCAACATGAGGGATCAAATTGATCAAATTGATCAGTTTTATTCTAAAGCAGAAACAGGTATGCGTGTGACTTTTTGCAACACATTTTTTAATTTTATGACTCATATATTTTAAGAATAATACCTACCTAGTCTAGTAATTGTAAAATTATAACATTTCATGCAAAATTACGCTCATATACATGTATTTGTTAATTTATCGTTTCCTACAGGATAATTTATAGACTAAAAAGGCAAATATGCTTTTATAATTTTTAAATCTGTTTGCATTTTCATTAATGCAGTAAGTAAAGTATATTATACAGATGAAGCATAATAGGGGAAAATGAATTACTAGCTTATTTTGTTTGTGTTTTGGTAGTGTAAAGATATCGTGTGAAAAAATGATTTTGCTGATGACCGCCTTCTCGGATTACTCTACTAAAAGTATTCTGGCCAACATAATTTATGACTCTTACAAATTGCCCATTTCTGTTTGTTTTATTTTTTCAATACTATCGTTGATATGTATAAGTTATCATGCTGAAAAGTGTTTATCCAAGCGAATAGAGATGCTAAGTCTTCCGTAAAGCAAATCATTTTCTCTCATGTTATCTTCAAACTACAATATTTCAATAACAAAATGAGGTAATTGTTTATTGACTTTTTCTACCAATAATGCTATACATACAAATCAGTGAAAATTGCTGTAAAAAAGGGGTAAACTTTGTTGTCTCTCTTAATGGAACAATTCATTGTATGAATGGGCTATCTCAAAATCTCTTAAAAACTTTGTCACAAATATCCTAGGTGTTACAAAAAATATTTCACACCCGATACAACCTCAAGGGGAGGGGAAGGTCTCTCAAAGGAAAGGGGGATATGTAGTTTTGGTTCAAAGGTTTTGCATTTATAACTAAAATGCAAAAATATATTGCAAATATGGTGCACTACATCCCTCTCAGACACCCCATGTGCGGTGCTAATGCACCACTGTACTTTTTTTTAATGTTCGCCCTAAAACTCTTCCTGGAAAAGGGACACTTAGGCCATCTTATTTGTCTGTTACTTTTTACGACACCCTAACTGAAAATTTTGGATCCACCCCTGCTTGTTGTAAGTATGGTTTGTCATCCATGACATTTTCAAATGATCCTAGCTCAATATTGCGAAAAACCTACATCTGTCATTCTAATATTCACTGGCATTTGGACAATGAAAGGACTTTATAGGGTTGTTTGGTTACATTTTAATATGGTCATTTGGAAAGGCAACATTTACAGGTAGTTAAAGGCAAATCGTCGCTGTTCTGTCAAAAGCTATTATGTTTATTCAGCCCTTCAGCATGTATAAAGTAAAACTGCCCAACGGTTATGTGTAGGAAGTGTTGCTATATACATGTTCAGGGGCAAGAGCACTTACAAGGCATTTTATAGATGTGCTCTTTGCTCTTGAACATTTTTAGAGCAGACTGCCTAATGGTTTTATATATAACAAGTATTACCTTATGATGGAGATACATGGTTTTGACAGAACAGCATCAAAGCGATAGTTAGCTTGACACACATTAGGCCAAAAAGTTGTTTGTTTGTCCTTCGCCTGCTCCAGATTTCAAAATTTGATATTTTGTGTTTGATTTTACTGTGCAAAAAATAAAAATAGTTTTTCAAATTTCATTTTCTTTTGCAACACTTAAAGATTTTAAAACATCAAATACAGAAGTATAATACTGTACTTTGCATCTTATTAAAGTTGTTATTTCTAATGCACGCGCCACAGTAGGTCAACCTACTTCTCAAAATGATGCACTACTTCCGTGGTGCGCAGCTCGACCTGCCGCTCTGATTGATTCCCGTAATGTTGTGAGTTTTAAAACATAATCAGTAAGCTGATCAGAGTGTGTCCGAGTGTGTTCGTGGACAGGAGGATATGTGTTGTAGGTCCCCATTGGCCCCTTCTTGCCATTGACAACATAAATATGGTATTTAAAGCTTGTCAGCTATCACTGAACAGCTTGTTACCTTTGCAGCATGAAAGTAAGTACTTCCAGGCCAATGGACCTTCAGCACATATCCTCCAGGCCACAATCAGACACGCGCGGGCACACTATCAGCTTACTGCTTATGTTTTAAAACTCGCAACATTATGGGAACCAATCAGAGCGGCAGGTCGTGTTTATATGTTACTTAAGCTCATTGTTGCCATCAGTGGCAAGTAGGAAGGGGCCAATGAAAATGAACAAAAATTGGCCTTTTGGTTAGTGTTTGCCATGCATTTGAAACTCAATTGATAAAAATGAGAGAGTTGTGAAGGACAACTACACAGGTTACTATTTTGGCCTTATCATGAAGAAACAAATGATTCCTTATGTGTCTGCATCCTGCAAGAGGCAATTCACATTTGCCATTAAATAGACATGCTTTGATTTATGAAGCAACTCTCTTGCAAGTGTTTTGATAATAATGCTTGCCCGTTGTTCGTAATGTTTGATGCTATTCGCTTTTCTGCTGCAACATTCGGAGGTATTGATTTATCATATTTAAGCGGTCTTCATGCAGAGATAAGTGAATAACAAGATATTGGGAGGAAGGTTAGCTGATCCAGTGCGGCTGTTGAATATTGAACCACCTGCCAAAGACTGATGTTTGTATTTTATATGTGATCATTGTATGGCTGTGGCAGTTACAGTATAGCATGCACTCTAGGCATGCTTTTTGCCGGAGTGAGTCATGTAACTTTCTGGTAATTGAGTTTGTATTTAAAAACTTTTATTATTTAAGTGAATAGCATTTTTAAAACAGCATATCCAGGTAATACCAACAAAACGAAAATGTACAGTAAAAATAAACCCCACTTTGAAATGTATGTGACAGATGTCAACCAGAAATAATTATTGAATTCAAGTGTTGGAGAACTGACCATTCGAGTTGAATCGCTGAGGCTATTTTTTACTTCAAATGACACTTAAAATTACCAAAAATTTGTTTATTACAATTTTGCCTTTTTCAAATAAAACCTATTATGACCCACATTTAGGTTGGCACTTCATTTGTACAGGAAAACTTTTTTCCCCATTTTTAGAAATGTGGGTCAGTGAGGTCTGTTGCACAGGATATGTTTTTGCTGCCTTAGCTCCCAGTTACCCCAAATATTTAGGTCAAGTTTGTTCCATTTTGACAAGTGGGAAGATTGAAAATCAACATCTTCATTTAGAAATTAAGCATTTTTAAATGGTATTGACAGTGTGTCACTCATCTGTTGCCCCCACCATACTTCTAAACTGAATAAAATGGGTTTGAAAGCCCATTGTGATATAAACTGCTCAAAAAAAGTTTGGAATATATATATCCATGTAAAGCTGATATGTTCATCTTTATAATGGTACCAAATTTGAAGCAATCCCTTGCTCCAGTGCTCAGCTACTTGCTTGAGAACATGGGGAGGTCACAATTTGAATGTGCCAAAATCAACACTAATTCGTGCTCAAAAGAACATATTGTTGTCTGTTCAATGAAGTGTTACGTTGACCACAGTGTAGTGTGATGATCTATTGATTTTTAAGCGCAAAATAGTGTTGATTTTGGCACTTTCAGATGCGACCTCATCATGTTCTCAAGTATGTCGCTGAGCACTGGAATAAGGGATTGCTTCAAATTGGATATCATTGTAAAGATGAACACATCAGCTTTACATGGATATATAACACTTAATGAACATATCCCATGATATTTGAAAATCTTGTGCTAGAAAAAATATTCTACACTTTTTTGAGCAGTTTATATCAATTATAGAATGGCTTTCACTTTAATTAACTCTAGAAGGGGCACTGAAAGATTGCTCAGAAAATTATAATTTGGAAAAAATGAATTGTTTCAATAGATAAGGTACGTAGGAACCTGGAAGTGATGGGAAAAGGTTGAATAATGGCGCAAGATAGAAATTTGGTTGAAGCCATTTATGTGGCGAATGGTACTGATAATTTTGATGTGATTTACATCAAAATTACCAAATTGTGAATTTTTACATGACCAACGATGAATTAAGGTAAACTGTTACAGATGGTAGTTAGTATTATATGTCTATATTACGTAGGTGCAAAAAACCTAATTTCCAGGAAAACTGAGGGCGCACTCTAATATCACTCAATGCCCCCTTTAAAATATATTTTTTGTCTTTAAAGCATATGCCATGGGTAAACACCCTTCTGTTTCACAAAGTGGTTTCGACAGGAAGTAATTCAAATGGTATTGAAAAACTGTATTTCCTTTTAAAAGTTATTCAAACGGTATTGGCAAACTCTAGGCCTATTTCCTTCTGTCTATATGTCATATAAAATTCAAATTTATTACCCCCAAACCACCTTGAAGTTTTACCAAAATCACTCATTGGATTTGGAACTTGTTTGGCATTGGCATACCAAGCCTAGCAATCGGCACAATGTGTGTAGTTTTACAGCTTCAAAAAAGCTTAAAATGTATATTAAAATTGTACCATGTCTTGAGCAAATTGCCTTTGAAAAAACTGGCTTGAAGTAGGTCATGATCTTGTTACAAATTCAAGTTTACATTGTACTTTTTTTAACGTTGGGGAGACAAAAAGCCCTGTTGTGTATGTAGGACCAACAAATATTGTACAGGGTGAGTCAAAAAGACTGCAATAGTGGAAAGAAGCCATTTTGTTTTCAAAACCAAAATGAATTTTAAAACTTTTTAAACGTTGCAAGAATGCTGTATTTAATCCTAACTTTGTGTGAAAAGATGAAGTCGATCGCATTTTTCGTTTGTATTTGGTGACCCTCTTTGCTGCACAACCAAATTTACCTGTTTGTCCACGAGCACAGTGATTTTCATTTGAAATGGCACACATTGCATTTTCATATTTAAATATCCTGCCAACAAAAAAATGGAAAATTTCAGTTTTTATTAAAATTTAGAACATTATACGCTTTCATTGCATGGGTACGATTATAATTGATTATGCTAACTCACATGTAAACAAGAAAGGATGCATCAAATTCCAATAACATCACAAATGAACTCGAGTTTCCAAATTTGAATGAGAGACACATTTTGCGATCTGATGCATATTAATTTTTGGGTATCTCGTGGACAAACGTGTAAAATGGGTGCACTGGTCAAAAGGTTCACCAAAGACAAACGGAAAATGCGATCGACTTCATTTTTTCACACAAAGTTATGATTAAATACATCATTCTTGCAACGTTTAAAAAGTTTTAAAATTCATTTTGGTTTTGAAAACAAAATGGCTTCTTTCCACTATTGCAGTCTTTTTGACTCACCCTGTATTTGGTAAAAGTTTTGCAATTTCAAACATATTTCAACATTTGCTCGACAAGTTTTTTCCGGTTATTTTCACCTTCAAAAATTGTAATTGGGAAACTAACCCATACCCCTGTCCAATTGGCCCTACTTCCTACATATGCTCGCCTTTAGATGGGGGAGGTCGTTGCCACCAAAAAACAAAATACCCTTGATTCCAAGCAATAATTAATTTAACCAACTTTCACTTTCACAATGGATCAATAACTATGTGGTTTTAACAATATTTTGAATAAATTTCCCAATCAATTTGTAATATCAGTTCATCAAATAGATTTGCCTTCAATGATAATTGCAGAGACCTGGTATATAAACATTTAAACCAAAGCCAGGTTCCATACTCTAGATTTCCTGTAGTGGTTGTTTTACCTGTCGTGGTTTTACCTGTCATGGTTTTTTATTCCAAGAAAGATCCCAGTAACCAGGACGCTTAGATGTTGAGGAAATATTAGATATAGATAAGAAGTCTCATAAAGGTATATCAAGCTGATTGCTATGAGCCAATGTTTCGGTAACGTTTTCATCTAAAAGGATTTGATGGCACCTACAATGGGGAAAAGTCAAATTCTTGAAAATCAGATATATTCTGTTATGTGGGCAGGAAAAGGGACAACTATAGTTTAATCAGTTCCAAAGTTTTTATCTCTCCGTTCGCTAAAGTAATCCATGTGTATGCAGGTGATTATGGCCTAACAGTAACACACATAGTTTTTGGTGTGCGCAAGCGTCACGCATATGGTGCACAGTGCGCTTGTTGCCTTCAGCGTGCCCACATCTTTCTGTATTCATTCCCTGCTGTAAGGAGGCTTAGCCAATTTGGAACTGATCAAACTATAGATGTGAAAACAAGAATTGTTTATGATGAACACTTTCAGACCATTTATGCCTATAAAGTAGGTTTATTTACTTTTATTTATTTTTATTACATATATGAGGGTTATTCAATAAGTTCTACCTCCTCCCTCATAACTTCGTAATATAAATGGCAGGCCCATGGTATATGATGGTGTTTTCTTTATCTAGACATTCAGAAAAGTCACTTAGGTAGTCAAGAGTATTAGATTATCTCTTTTCATTTTAGATTAGCATTTTAGAGAACTCCCAGTGCTCGAAACAGCAAATATGTCTTTTGTAATGTTTCTTAGGAGAGCATTGAACTTAATTAGTGGACTGGCCTGGTCAGTCGCTTTTGATTGTTTAGAGACTGTTAAGATATTTCTGAAATTTAATGGATATACTTGACAGTTCGGTATGTCTTGTTTCTTAGAATTGGTCAAAATGATAATGCCTATGAGATGTTTTGCTGTTTTTTGCCTGTTTCCATCAAACTACATGAGCACTCGATTTTCACTGCACCTCTGGAAAAGAACAACATGTACTGAAACCATTTTGTTATGAATTTGTAACTTGAGAGACAAAGTTATGAGAGACAATTCATGGAAATTTCATACGACTGACTTATATAATAGCAAAGGTATGAGGTAGTAGGTACAACTTATTGAATAACCTCATATTACCAGTAACCCTCATATTATATATTTAAAACAGCCAATTTTAGGTACATAAGTTAACATATTTTAACAACAAATAAAAGATAAAAACATGAATGACCATAATTTGGTCATTATTAGTATAGAAATATGTGATATAATTTAGGACCGGTTGACATTGCTATTTGGTTGCTGCATGTTGGTTCAGGCATTGATTGCAACTTCAAAGTTCCTTTGACTGATCAAATCTTTTCTTGAATTCCAGGTTCGTTGGGCTGACGTGGAAGAACGTAAAGACCAGAATAGAAAGAGAGCAATGGGTTTTGTTGTAGGCCAGACAGCTACTGATTGGGCAAAAATAACAGATGATAACTATGCCGATAAAGCTCTCAATCGAACAAAATATTTCTAAGTTTGCAGATCTACTGAGTAATCAGTCGGTGGTAAGTTTGATTCGTTGGTAAACATGTTTCTTGTAAAGAGAGTCCTTTTAAATTGGATATTGACTGAGATTAGGTCCTTTCAAAAGGTAGGTATATTCTGACAAGTTTCTGTATTTTTAATGAAACTTGCAAGTATCATTTTGTGATGTAAGAAAAGTAAAGACCGACTCAAAAATAATCAAAGTTAAGTATTTCAAAATTTACTCAATCATGGCCATCTTAATCCATCAGGCCGTGAGGGAATTAAGGTAAATCTACGAAATATCACAGGCATGACATTTTCCTTCTCAGCTTATGTGATACCTTATTTTTGTAATCATTTTTAGTTAGTTATTACCCAGTATTTAACAAACATAGCCTGCTCCTGTCTCACAAGAGAGGTGTGGAGGACAATCATACATTGTATTTTGTATGACGTCATGTGACCGTACTAAAATCAAATATTTTCAGATGTTAAGGTTTTTAGACCATTTCAAATTGAGATCAGAAATCTTCAGGAAAAAGAGGTCACATGGACTACAATTCAGGAAATAACTGTTAGAACACTTTGAGGACTTCGTTGAAATCAACCCCCCAGTCCCCCCATTCAATGTTGTTCGGAACCGTTTCATCTCCACGGTCGTTGGGACCCTCAACATTGATTGGTGGGGGGCGGGGGAGGGATATGTTTTTCATGACTCGCCGCTCGCGAGTCATGGAACTGGGTGTCAAAACACTCTGCTAATCGGAACCATTCGGAACCGATCGTATATTTTTCGGATTTGAAATGGTCTATGGTGGTGTTTGTTTGCTTGCTTGCTCGTTTTTATGTTTTATTATTCTACACTGAGCCAAAAAAGAAACTTATAAAATTTAAACAGAACACCAAATAAAATTCTGTGCATGAAAATGTACCAAATTTGGATACAATATTACTGCAATGTCTTGCTTCAAATGGCAGTCAATAACCAATTGTTTGCTTCAATGACACAAGAAAAAATCTGCACTGACCCAGACAACATCTTGCATCACAGGTCACAGCAAACAATTTCAGCAACATAAAGTTAAAAACATTTCATAGAGTCAAAACAAACTCATATCCAAACAAACAATGAAGTCATTAATAACGGGTATGTCCACCTCCAGCTTGCAGGCAAGCTGTGCATCTCCTTCTCATGCTTCCAATCAAGTTCCTGATGGTAGCCTGGGGAATATTGTTCCATTCTTCCTGTAGTGCTGCAATAAGTGTTTGTCTATTGACAGGTGGATTGTCTCTTCCTGATACACGTCGTCCAGGCTCATCCCAGAGATGTTCGATTGGGGGAGTTCTGGTGATGCACAGCTTGCCTGCAAGCTGGAGGTGGACATACCCGTAATTAATGACTTCATTGTTTGTTTGGATATGAGTTTGTTTTGACTCTATGAAATGTTTTTAACTTTATGTTGCTGAAATTGTTTGCTGTGACCTGTGATGCAAGATGTTGTCTGGGTCAGTGCAGATTTCTCTTGTGTCATTGAAGCAAACAATTGGTTATTGTCTGCCATTTGAAGCAATAGGCATACATGGCAGTAATATTGTATCCAAATTTGGTACATTTTCATGCACAGAATTTTATTTGGTGATCTGTTAACATTTTATAAGTTTCTTTTTTGGCTCAGTGTATTATGGTTCAAGAACGACACTCATTTTAGAAGTACCGTTATTTCCGCGCTATAATCCCCACAAATGCCAATGTGGCTTGTATGACGATGTGACTTATCTGTAACCACCTTTTTTTTAAAATAAAATTAACAATACGATTAAATAAAATTAATATCAATACATTGTAATCAGTGTTCTCTTTTTGAATTGTGAGCTTGAGCATCTTTGGTCATTTGGTGGAGAAATTGACCTAAAGAGTATTTGAAAGGCTATTTTAATCTTATATAATTTTATATTTCTCAAATTCCTCCTGACCAATAATTTGGCATGCTTGGCCTATTGAGCACCTTAGCCTTAGATGGAACTCTGCATGTAATAATGGCAACATCTCCAGGGGGGCACACTCAACCTTTTGATGGGTTTGTGCATCGCTGATTCTTTTAAGTGGTGATCAGGTGAACAGATGAACAGTGAATTTGGGATCTTAACCCTTTGAACCCGATAGGTTGATTTATCGACCTATCGGAGAACGTCGTATAACCCGATAGGTCGAAAAATCGACCTGAGAGAACAGATGACACATTGATCATATGACTGAGTGGTCATGTGACTTGAAAGTCATGTGATGTTCACCCGATGTGAAATACATTGTTTCGCAAGGTTTTCGTTGTGATTTAATGTCATTTAGCTGAAGAAAACAGTCAAAAATAGCGCAAAATTGGATGAATATGCAACCCAATATGGCGCAGATGATTCTCAGGTAGACAGGGATGCATTGTTTTACGGTCATGATTGGCAATTTTGGCGATAAAAACGGACGTTTTTATGTTATAAAAAGGTTACGTTATACGTGTAGTACAATGGCATACTGCCCTCTATCATCGGTAACATATATTACGGATGATACAGGTGTACTATATTTAGCATTTTACCCCCGGAGAAGTCAGGGTGGGTATACCGAACCCTTATAATAACTCCGGGTTCAAAGGGTTAATTGAGCAACCAGAGCCTGAAATGGTTTCCGACTGAACTGTTTTTTAAAATTCAAAATGAAGTCTTGTCAATGTATGTAAAGGATTTTTTGTGATCCAATATTTTTTCGCTCAAAATTGACTGGAAAAAACACCTAAAATAAACCCAAAGTTGGATTGTTTTATTTTAAGGCTAAACATGGTGTGGCTGAGGATTGAAAGTCACCCGAGTGATTTTCTAATTTTTGAAAGTATACCCTTAAAGAACTGATCTGATGAATAGGTGTGGAATGGGGTCTAAAGCACCTCCCATCCCCCATATCAACTTTCCAGCCCCCCCTACCACCTCTAAGGCAACATAGACTCATATAGAACCACCCAGAAGCAATAGCAACAATATTATTATTTAATAGTTTATAATAGTTTCCAATGTTTTTAAACATTTATCAGTTTTACTGTACTAAACCCTCTCTCGTTGATATTTTTCAGATTATCACCTATTGAGATGCTTCAAATTGCAAAAAGCTTGTAAATATTTTCGACAGCAGTAGATATGTCACTTGTGTATTAGAATAGATATCAACAGCCGATATTTCGAGACATTCTGATGAGGAAAGGAGAGGAAAGCTTGTGTTACAGTCTTTGTAAATATGCCGATGAGTTGTGGCCGACATGTTGTGTAAGGTGCATGCTGGTCAGGTATATTGATGGACTAACAGGACATTCTCTGTGTAACAGTATAAATTGCTGTTAAACTATATAGGCTAGGATTTGCCATCAATGTGTTTGTATTGAATATGATAAAGAATTGATCATAAAGGCCTTTAATATTGTATGATCTGTATTTAATGATATTCATACCAACCATTCTTGAATTAATCATAATGAGACCCTTCAAGTTGTAATTTGCTAAAAGTTTAAAAATATAGCAATACTAAAATCAGTATACATTTTTACCTAACTTGATCATGTTGTGCACATCTAGTATATGTATGAAAATGTTCAAATCTGATTTAGATTACGTTACTTTTATTCTACCTGTCATTTCGCCTCCTTTCAGGAGAAAATGCCTATATATTATATTCAAGGATTTTGAGTAAGAATTTTGTCAAATACAGTTCAGGGAATTATTTTGTGTATGTTAGATTTGATAAATATTGTTCATGTTTCTATTTCATTAACCCTATCTCCACTGGGTCATACAAAATCATACTCTACTGGGTGCTGGTACTGGCTATCGTTTGCGGAGGAAAAAGGTTTTCGAAACTGACTCTGTGGCGCGCTTAAGTAGGGGCAGGACTTCCACACAGGCGATCCAGATTCAATTCCCAGCACCAGCACAGCCGGTTTCCCCCTAATTTGACCCATTTTCTCCCCTGATAGTATTATTCCCAAAACCATGCCTATGGAGTTATGGTCAATGAGCAACATTATGCATTTTGTAATATTATGTGTATTTAAAACATGTTAAATTTGGCCGAAAAGGAGTTTTTCGTAACTTCTTCAAAACTACAACCTTTTTGAATAGCTTCTTTTTGCCAGGATTTAAAATGACTAAGCACGTTGTCTTTAGTATACCCTACCACCATGTTACAATTGCCACTCAGTGTACAAATCAACCTGTCATAGGGACAATGCTATCTCTTGTCACCTCATGTAATGAAAAAAATACCAAATTGATGACCTCATGATATTTTTATATCCCACTCAACTGCAATCATTTGAATATTAATATGGGATCAGTAACAAATAGTTTTGGAAAATGAGCGAGTTGTAGGATTCTAAAAGAAATTTCACTTAGTCTATGCTAAAAGTTTGGCATCATGGAAAACAACTCCATCTTTCCTATTGTCCATCCCACTTCCATGAGAAAGGACATATCATGTATGCTTGAAGTTAAGCTTTCTGTCTTGGTTTGATGTATCGAGGCACTAGGTATGCTTCTGATAGGCGTTCCTGATTTAGTTCTATAAATAACACAGTGACGTCATTGTCTCATAGAAATCAAGTGAACTGTGTATCAATTAAGGCCTACCTGTTAAGTACCTTTTCAGTACAAAAGTATTTTATTTAATCAAAGTGTAATATGTTAATACAGTATTGTATTTGAATTTCACCATGTTTGATTAAGTTACAGTCCAACCTCGGTTATCCGACCTTCTTTTATCCTGATAACTCTGGCTGAATGATCCCAAAAGAAAATAAGTTTTTATAGCATAATCCCCTTATTTTCACACTTTGAAACATTTGAAGGCCATCTTTTGATGTTGTTAGTGTTGTTAGTGCTGTTAGTACTTAAATAATACGTTGTTACTGTAATTACCCCTCAGTCAGTACCCTTCTATTGTCTCAAGTTGAGCAATTCTGGACATTCAATGCAGAATTACACATAATTTGCTTATCCAGATTTTTCACCTATCCGGCCATTGTTTGGTCCCATCATGTCCGGATAACTGAGGTTGGACTCAAAGAAGATTTTAACGACACCACCACAATGCATTGCGTTTTTGCAAAATGCCCTAATTCTGGTCTCCAATTTGTGTCGGTTCCCATAGACATATGTACACAATCATGGCTTTATAGCGCGTTCATCATTGTAGCTCTTAGGTTCTAGTTTACATCAATGAATAAATTAGTTATCAGTGTTCCTTTTTTTTTTCATCGTGTGAAAAAAGCTTTAGTTGGCTGGCGTTCGCGCAATGCATTGTGGGAAGATCTTAAAATCTTCTTTGGGGTTGGACTGTACTATACTTTGTGTCACCTGAAGTAAAGAGGGGACATAGTACATCTCAACAGTGTGTGTGCAACTTCAATACGATGGTGATCAAACAAAAACGTTAGCTTTGGGTTCATAAATGGTGATGAGAATGACACAGAGTATGGGGTATTGTTTGATCATTTTGCACATTGATATTAAACATTAGTGTATTATGTATTGTATAGCCAACATTATGATTGATATATTTTGAGAAAGTCATGATGGTGCTCTAATTGAAGTATAGTTGCTCTCATGGTTTTTTGTTGTGTCCATAGTATCCATTGGACGTAGATGTGTAGATACTAAAAATAAGACTTGTGAAGTAAACCATGCAGGCTCTCTAAATGCAAGTTGCTTATCTGTATGAGCCTTGTTTTTAACCTAGCGGGTTCCTTTAACAACAAAAAGAGATATGAATCCTTACATTTTCATAAAAATTGCCCAAATTTTCAGCCAAAATCATTTGGTCACATTGTAAAACATGCAAAACACAGTTCAATATGAATCAACGATGTTCTGCACTATATTCAAGTTACTGATAAGGAAGTTGTGGGAAGTTCTGTCGAGTATTTGAGTATTTAGAACACCTTTTTTTTCCGAATCATGGAACTGTTGATTTACATTAAATTTCAGTTTTATCACCAAAAGACCAACCCCATTTAAAGAGGTGTTACCTGATTAAAATCACTTTCCCCCATGAAAATTCTGATTCTAAAAATGGGAAGAGAGCCTGTTATAGACTTGACCACCCGCCCTAATAATTAGAAGAACGTCTGTATTTGTCTCATTACCTTTAAGATGTTTAGTTTAGATGCTACAAGCAAAACAGTGGTATACAACACCAACATTTAATGTACAACTTAAGAAAAAACTTAAGAATTTTATTTCAAATTCTGGAATAAGATTATTAATGATGCACTGCAATGTAGAATACAAAACAAAAAGGGTAAAAATCCGGTCACTCGTCCATAACTGATGCAAGCCCACAAGTACACATCAATCGGCTTGTTTTGTTATACTTTTTTTCATGTGTAAATGGTTGGTAATATTACCTACCAATTATGTGATGTTTGTACTAAAGTGCATTAATTCTCAGTTAATGTTTGGATTTAAGTGCATTAATTCTCGGTTAATGTTGGTACCCAAGTGCATTAATTCTCTGTTCCAAGACTGTTTACGTAATAATGTGTTGATAGTTTTCATATGTAAGTTCACACTGCACTATGAATTGCCATCTGGGTGACAAAATGTTGTCTCAATTCTCAATTCTTTTAAGTTTTGGCGAAATTTTGGACAGATTTCATAGCTGTATATTGATTAGCCTAGCTCTAGTTTGTGCTTGACAAAACTGTGCATGTCAATCGTGAGGGTTTTTTTTTCTTCAATTTGCACTGACTAAGCAAAACTTGATGACAATAATAAATATGTTACTTCTTTGAAACAGAAGATGTAATTACCTGGGTGACGTAATATTGTGATTGTGCAAAAGGAGGGCATCGGACGTGTAGTGGAATTTAAAACCACCCATATGAATTATCAGTATAATTGTTTACTGGTTAACAGAAGAAAACCTGTACTAATGGTCATTTCTGTGGCTACCATGTCTGTTGACAAGTATATTATTTAGTTGATGTGAATAACGACAATACAGATAGGCTAAAATAGATAGAAAAACTTGACCGGTTAATCACCAAATGTACTAAGAAACATAAAGTAATTTTCCAACCCACACCGATTACAAGCCTATTCTGCGTAAGCGAATCAGCTGGTTAATGGTCCCAACTAAACTAAATATGACCGGTCATGCAAAGGCTGACGAAAGTGCAGTACAGTGGCTAAGATGTAATTATGAAACAAACTGTTGTGACTTACACTAATAGACGGCGCAAGCGGTGGGGGTGGGGGTCTTTTCCCCTAAGATTTTCATGGCGGGGGGGGGGGGGGGGGGGGGGTCGACTCCCTCCTAAACAAATTAGAGGTGATCTGTTTTTAACATCATCTGGGTCATCTTTAGTGTTAACATTTAACAATTTAAGCTTGAATAAGTTCCATTTGTCACACAAGATGGCTTCAGAAAATGTTGCTGTATCATTTTAGTTCAAAAAAATATTGGCGTGCTTTGTGTTCATTTCTATCCACACGTTTAAACAGTATCAAACAAAATGTTGGCTCATCCTTCTTCCCTAAATTTGCTTCCACCGCCACTGTTTATACTAAGAAACATCAAAGTAATTAACCAACCCACACCAATTACAAGCTATTCTGTGTAAGTGAATCAGTTGATTAATGCATAAGGTGCAGGACAGTGGCTAAGATGTAATTAAAATCAAATTCAAGGTGAATATTAACTACCAAATTTCAAGAAAAATAAACAGTTTACCAACCAATGACTAGCCTACTGTGTAAGTTAACCATATGGCTTAGTTGGAATAGTTTTGAACTTCATGTAAACTGATTAAGCAGAGCTACAGGAAGTACGGGTGGGAGGAAAATGGTTTAGATGATATAAGCACATTTGATTTGAATTGCAAATAAGTTACTCTGCATTAGGATGAAATCATTACTTTCTTCAACTCTAAATGACAAGTTATGTTAGGTAACTGGCAGTATGTTATTAAAGTAAAGAAATTCCCTTTATTTTTTATGACTTGGTAGTATAGCATTGTCAATTAGTTAGCATTACGCTTTGCCTTTAATTAAGCTTATGAAATTGTGTGTACTGACAAAATTCATTATCAATGTTGTATGTAAAAAATATTAGGGTTCCAACAGTAGAGTAAACATCAATTTGTATCTGTAGTATGTTATTGTGAGTTTCAATAAAAGTGATGCTGTATTCAATAATTTGAGTAATTGCTTCAGAATTCGACGGCCACTATGCAGTATGGTGTCAATCAAGCCAGAGCAGCAATGGCGGAGGTTGCAAATGGAGAGATAGCAGTCAGTCAATTGTAGTTATGTCCTGTAATAAGGTAGGTATTGACACCGCAGTGATCTGGTAAGACCACGTTTTGTGTATTTCAGTGTTAAAATGCTCTCCTCATGAACACCTACTTAGTTAATGCTAAGAAGGGACATGTTCTTTGTGTCGTAAAAGAGTGACAATCTTCTACACATGGGTCCTATTGCATACCACTTCAGATTCACCTTACAAAGAGTTATTCTTAAGTTTTTAACTCTTATGAAGATTGTTTACGAATGTGAGAGTCGATCTTCATGATATAGACCCTAGGTCAAGCTTCAGAACTTGACCCTACATCATAAACCTCAACTCATACAGCTCGAACTCATGAATAATTCTTAAATATTCTTATTATCCAGGCTTAAGCGTTAAGAATAACTCTTCCTAAGTTTAGTATTAACTTTTATGCAAAATAGGGCCCAGATGTGAACTGATTGATTGACTATATAATCCATGTCAGCTACATTTTGGAAGATGACGTAATCTAGACATAAGTATCATTTATGTGCAAGGACCAACATTCTTTTTGATTGATACTTGTGCAAATGTCATCACATTGAAGTTTGGCATGCAATTGTGATGCAATCCGTAGAATCCGTAGGCTGATGTTACACCCCTCTCCCAACTTGAGGTGACAATAGTGGCGTAGCTAGGGGATGGCACATGCTATGGTCGCCATAGTCTGCTTCGTTAGACCCTTTTCCTTGTCACTCTATGAACAACACACTCTGGCCTGCGACGTGCGCTGTGGACCGATAGAGGGCCAGGGCTCACTCACTGTGACCGCTCCCCATCCTCTGATCTCACCCTGGAAATGGAGGTTCTCATCCGGGAGAGGTTTTTTGCATGGCGAAGTATCAGAGGGTGTTGTTCGATTGTATACGAAGTAGACTATGGTCGCCACTAAGCTGAAGCTCGAGCTAATAGTATAGTTAGTTAAGTTATCTAGAAGGTGGGTGTTAGAGGTTGGACAGGGGCGCAATTTCATTGCTTGCCATTGCGCTACTTTCCATACCTATGCTACTGGGGGACACAGAGTGTACAATGTACATTTTAATAGGAACAAACTGGGGAACTTCTTAAAGTCTTAAAGGCATATTATGCGATCTTTTCCATGGGACCCCTCTATCCATGATTTGTTTTTGAAAGAAGATTTTCTTGCAGATTTTCATTTCTGATCATAAATCATGAATACATTTCGAGTTCCAGGGTGATACGATTCCTAATGACTTCAAAATCATGGTTTTAGAGTGAATTTAGAATGAAAATAAACTGTCCTGTAGCAGGACAATCTATTTCAACCTCTTTAAATTCATACACAATTACAAAACAATACCGAGCAAGACAGAAATGCAATTAACGTGGATTTATTCACCCAATGTATGACAATAATAAACAACAGAAATGCCCAGTTTGGTAAGGTGCGCAATTTACATCAAAATAAGTATGGCCTAGAACGCACCTCCCCCTTTAGAAGACCTCTGTCCTAAAAAGAGGCCTCATAATTGAACTATAATTAAGCTGATATCGTTTGTAGCGTAAACTTTCATAACAACATGTTATATATCAGCATAATGATACGAACACCTACTGTAATCGTGAAATATGTATCTACAGTCAGCACCATTCCCCTCGTAAAATAATGGGAAGGCAATGTGCCAACCAATTTGCCTGGTGGCTGGCAATGAATCTTTGATTTGTCAATCAGCTGCCAATCGTGAAATAAGTATCGCCAGCGCACCATCGGCCATGTATTATATAGGCGAGGCGGTATATGTGACAAGCAATTGAGCCTGCGGGCTATTTATGAAATTTATCATAATCAACATAGTGAACTGCAAGGTGCGAACATGACCCGGCAGCGCGCATTTCCCTTCGTTGCATGAATGAGAAATGTTACAAGACTTTATTTTAATGCAGTTATTAATAATGACATATCACCATATCACCCTACTTGCAACTAGTGGTAGGTGGGGGTGGGAATAAAATGTACATGAAAGATCAGATTTAGGTTGGACAAATTCAAACCTGTTGTATTTTATAATAAATCCACACAAGAAAAGGATGTTCACACATGTGTGTCATACAATCAAACAAGATGAACTTATGACCTCATGCATAAATTAGCAACCATCAAGTAGCCCAGATAGCACAGGTCATGCATGCTGCCCTCTCTAGACTAGATATAAATTCACAATTCATACCTAGAGTAAAATAACCCAATGAGGGAGTAAAAGGGGCCTAAACAAGAGCAATAGTGATGAATTTAATACCAGATTAAATCTGGAACTTTGTCCCATTTAACTGAATTTAAACCATGATTTTGAATTAATTTGGAATCGTATCGATCTGTAACTTAGAATATATTCATGATTTATGATCAGAAATGTAAATCTGCAAGATCTGCACATATGGTATCATTAATAATGCAATACTCACACATTTTTTAAAAGTTTACTTGATGCGACTTGGTCCTAAACAAGCTGATTAGCCCATGTTCAATGTGGAGGTAGAATGTCCTATATGTAATTATGTTTAATCTCACCTGAAGTACAAATGTAACGTCAGTGCAAATTCTAATGAGCGCAGCTTATAATCGGGCGCATGTCTTTTAAACGCTGGGGTTACCGTATTGCATGAAAGACAAATCCTGGCATTGTTGTACTTACAAATCGGATGTCTAATAAAAAAATATGCACTTGCGTCACGTTTGTACATCACTTAAGACCTTATGATTTGTGTACCGTCACAAAAGGGTGCAGCTGTCTTCCAGAGAAAAAGTTGAGATTTTATTACCGATTTTATTACCAGTTAAAGGAGCTCTTTAAATGCTTTCAAATGACACCTTTGTAGTCAAGTCACAGCTTTCAGATTTTATGAACACAGCTTTCAGATTTTATGAAGAAAAATGATTGTAAAATTTGCTTTATTTTCTTTGTTTTTCCATGCCTAATTCCATCAATATCTCAAAATGCATTCTACGGACACTTGCACCCTTTTGCCGCGAGGGTACACATTAATACAGCCAGTGTGTCCTAGAAAAGCTGCAACTTATTTTGAAGACAGTAGTTCCACTTTTTCACCTTGAAATAAAATCACCTTTATACATTTTGGAAATATTCACATTTATATTTGAAATACAAATTGAGATTGTTCAATCAGTTTTCAAATTATGTGAGTATTAAACGAAAGGTTTATCAAAAACCAGTTCAAGGGATTCGATGGAAAATAACAGTGCTGCTATGCATCCTGGTTCACAACTCAACCTTGAAATTAATATGGAGCTCTAGGCGAATTTTCACTTTACACCATGGATTTTGTTTGTACAAAGTCTATTATATGATTTAATTGAAGCACATTTGTCTACAATTCAAACAAACCAGATTTAGTAAAAAAATGACTTATCAGCTTTGCCACCTCACAACTCAATGACATGTAGTCTCACCCCATTCGCATCCTCTGTGATGATAGTTAGGAAGTTAACACAGTCAGATTTTTAATATTTTAAAAATATTTAACTTTCAAGGTTATGAAAACAACTGGTTCAAATCATATGGTTTGCATCAGTTCATTCAGTTGTGACATGTTTTTGTGTTTAAAAAGCTCTTTAGATATGGAAATTTGTTTCCAAATTTAAAAATAATGAATAAAAATATGTATAAAATGTATTTTTAATGTTTCATATTGCTTAACAAAGATTATTACCATTAAGCACAAGCTGTATCAAGTATTTAATACACAGCAGCAGCACTGTTATTTTCTGTCAAATTGATTAACGTGTTTCTGACATACCTTTCTTAGGTCATGCATGCATGGACATCCCAAGGTTTCAAGAATGTACAAACATGATTGTAATAATTATGTGGTGTAAAAGTGAAACTAACGCTCTTCCAAAGTTAAATGCAGGATTTCGTTGATAGCTGTAATATCCAACATGGAGGTAGGCTAAATGTCATCTCCAAAGTATGGGTGGAATCCATGGGGGCTTAAAATACAAAATGGCTGCCAATTGTGAATGAGGTCACCCACCTTTAATTCAGGTAGAGGTTTAGTATAGAATGGGACTATAGAGAAATGCTAGTAGCAGGTGTCACTGGTATACCAAATGATTAATAATAATGTGATTTGTTCCAAGTCTTGAAAAATAACTCCCATTTCCAAAGCATCACTCTGGGTCCCTATACAGAGCCCAGAGTGACCAACCTTTTCAGAGATAGGTTTGTCACAATTACATCTAAGGAATAAGTAATGCCCTGGGCATAGGCCTATATGGTGAAAGAGTGTTAAAATCGAAGCTCTTCAATACGAAATAATAGCTATTTGAGGTAGCTAACTCGGCTCCTACACCACTACAGAAAAACTGCTGTAATACCAAATTTCGTATCATTTTTGAAATTTCTTATGTTTTCTTTATTTTTTGAAATTTCCCTAAATTTTCACCTTCTAGAATTTATGTAGACTAAAACTTAAAAGGAAAGTGCTATGTCCATGAAACTTTGGGAATAAATTCATAAGATTACCTAAATTCTCTCTGGAGTTTTTGCAAATACAGTGTTTACTTTTTGATTTTTTTTTTAGGGACATTTTCAAAAGGTTGTAAAAAAATCTAGAAACACTTAATTGGGAAAAACTTTTTCTAAACTTAATTACCTTTTATATTGCACCTTGTTTGTACAAATTGAACATGTAGTTTTTTCAGTAGAAGTTCACAACATTTGGCAATATAGTGTTTCTAGAAAATAGTGAAAAAGTACTAACATTCCCAGTGAATATACCATCCATCACCACTCAGTTGTGGAGGGGGAAAATTGTGTAATACCTTGGTGTTTTGGCATCAAAATAAAATAAAAATCTTTAGCTTACATTGATTTTAAAGAAGAGAAAAACATCTTTATAAAACTATGTGTTTTCTGAAATTTGGCAGTATTTGGGAATTCGGCAACGCCTCGTGTGTATTAAGTCAATGGGTTTTCAAATAACGAACAATTTCGTAAATCAAAAACTTTTTTTTTGAGAAAAAAAATCTAACTTGGCATATTATCTTTTCTTATCAATATACAGGGTGAGTCAAAAAGACTGCAATAGTGGAAAGAAGCCATTTTGTTTTCAAAACCAAAATGAATTTTAAAACTGTTTAAATGTTGCAAGAATTATGTATTTAATCCTAACTTTGTGTGAAAAGTCGATTACATTTTCCGTTTGCCTTTGGTGAACCTTTTGACCAGTGCACCCATTTCACACGTTTGTCCACGAGATACCCAAAATATGCATAAAATAGCAAAATGTGTCTCATTCAAAAAGAGTTCATTTGTGATGTTATTGGAATGATGCATCCTTTCTTGTTTACATGTGAGTTAGCATAATCAATTATAATCATACCCATGCTATGAAAGCGTATAATGTTCTAAATTTTAATAAAAAAACTGACATTTTCCATTTTTTTGTTGGCGGGATATTCAAATATGAAAATGCAATGTGCTCGTGGACAAACTGGTAAATTTGGTTGTGCAGCAAAGAGGGTCACCAAAGACAAACGAAAAATGCAATCGACTTCATTTTTTCACACAAAGTTAGGATTAAATATATCATTCTTGCAACGTTTAAAAGGTTTTAAAATTCATTTTGGTTTTGAAAACAAAATGGCTTCTTTCCACTATTTGACTCACCCTGTACACATCCTCTGCTATTTTAGCAAATCATTGCCGGTCACTGTAGCCGAGTTGGCCACCGACAAATTGTTTTAAAAAGCATCTATGGTGGTCATGCATTATTGCTCTTTGTGCACGCCATGTGCTCTTGGTAATTTAACACTCCAGGTTTGTTTGTTTGTTTACATGGTTGGTCCGTATGGACGCTGTCCTGAAGGGACCAGGCTCAAGCAAAATGCTCGGTGCTCTTAATAATTCAGATCTACCAGGTGCCCTTAGTAATCCAGGTGCCCTTGCAAACATTTTATTGAAACCAAGTTCCTTGAATAAACCAGGTGCCCTTCACAACCAGGTACACCAGGTGCCTTTAGTAATCAAAGAGCCCTTGCGAACAGATGCTGATGTTTCCTTGGCTATTGTGACAGGGATTAAATATACCCGCTTTGAACATAATTGAAAAAATGATATATGGAGACTGACATTTAATGTAAAACAAGTGCCTTTATCAAACCAGGTGCCCTTAATAATTAGGTAAAGCAGGTGTCCTTAATAATTCAGGTACATCAGGTGCTTTCAACAATCCAGATACGCGAGCTGATGCCCTTAGTAATTCAGGTGCCTTTAACAATCCAGGTACCCTTACTAATTGCTACATAAGTTGTAACTGGTGCGCTTGCGTAGTAATCCAGGTGCCTTTAATAATATAGGTACGACAGGTGCCTTTAACAATCCAGGTGCCCTTATTAGTCTAGGTGCCTTTAACAATCCAGGTGCCCTTAATAATTGCTACACCAGGTGTGTATATAGCAATCCAGATGCCCTTAATAATACAGGTGTACCAGGTGCCCTTAGTATTCCAAGTGCCCTCAATAATCATCCAGAACAATCCCTTAGTAATCCAGGTGCCCTTAACATCCAGGTACGCCAAATGGCCGTAGCCTTTAACAATCCAAGCGCGCTTGATATTAAATGTACCCTTAATTATCTAAGTGTCCTTATTTATCTCAAGTAGCCCGGGTGTCCTTAATAATTAAAATACCATTAATAATCTAGGTTTCCCTGGGTACCCTTAAATGCGGGTATTACATATACAACCCGAACTCTCTTTGACATAGTCAGTGAAAAATGTTTACTGACCATCATCCAGGATTGAACCTGGGACCTCTGGATCGCTAGACCAGTTGGTAGAGCGCTGGTCTTGCGAAATGTCGGCGAAATGTGCAGCCTTGATCTCGTGGTAGACTAATACAGACTACATGGTTGTTAGTTCTGATCATTGAACTACTTTTGTAATATCCATGGAACACTATACCATCCGATGTGTAATCTGAAAATTGCGTCCATATCGCAAGTGAGATTGTTAGGGATCACGTCAAAACTCGACCGCCCGGCAACCGCCGGTTACGGCCGGTTCCGTTCGGTTCTCACAAAACGTGTCGTCTGTTATAATATACACACATAATGAGGTCAAATAGTAACACTCTGGTGAACACGACCGGTTGAAAGTGCCTCGTCACACGTACACGTGAGCAATAACATCTTGAAGTAATGGGCTCTTTTAAGACTTGACAACCAGTACAATACAGCTACTGATTTTCGCTGGGGTTGGCTTTTTCAATCTGTTTATAGCTCAATTAACTTTTTAAAATCAATACCGAAAGTCTATGAATGTGTTTTTTTTATAAACTGCTCACAAAAAGTTAGGAAACTCTTTTTAATCAAGTATATTTTTATTATTTATTACCCTCTTTGTATCTGTTATATATCAATGGAAAGCTGAAGTGTTCCTCTTTAAAATTATACCACATTTGCAATGATTACATGTTGCTGAACTTGGCAACATGACTGAGAATGAGGCAAAGTCACAAATCAAATGTGCCAAAATTACCGTTATCTGTGCTAAACAGTCAATAATCAAACCGGCCATGCTTGAGAACCATGAATGGTTTACACAAAGATTTGCACCAGTGAGCACAACACACACAAGTTAACCCTCATCTCTTTAGAAAACCATTATTTGGGTATTTGCAGACTGGGTTAACAATGACTCCAGCCAGGTGGAAGGTCATGAAGGTAAGTGATGAAAGGTTTAGGCCTATAACTTGTACATTTTTCTGAGACACGGTATTAAACGTTTTGCAGTTTCAGTATGTCGCGTTTTACAGATTTGGAGAGAGCCCGTGCCATTGACTGTTTAGCATAAAGGGTTCAACAAAAGAAAGTATACCACTTTGTTAATGTCATTTTGAGTAACTTTCAATTTGTTTTTGTCCAAACAAGCAAGATAGGCATTTAGATAAATCTTTTAGGCATAATTTGATACCAAATGTGCCCCCTAACAACAAAGATAAACCATGATTCGCACCATTTAAAGGAAAATATCCCATTTTCAAAAGTCGCATTTCCAATACACAGCACGAGAAGAATAGGCCAATTGTCAACACACACATATGACGTATTTATCCCGTACTGATCACCGCGCATATCCCTCAATGCGCGGGCTCATTCAAATGTAAACTGATGCATGGGTGAAGGATTTGAATGTAAAGGAATGTTATGGATGGGGAGAACATGGACAGATTAACCAAATCTTCTCGTGCTGTGTATTGGAAATGCGACTTTTGAAAATGGGATATTTTCCTTTAAATGGTGCTAATCATGGTTTATCTTTGTTGTTAGGGGGAAAATTTGGTATCAAATTATGCCTAAAAGATTTATCTAAATGCCTATCTAGCCTGTTTGGTCAAAAACAAATTGGAAGTTACTCAAAATGACATAAACAAAGTGGTATACTTTCTTTTGTTGAACCCTTTAGATAACGGTAATTTTGGCACATTTGATTTGTGACTTTGCCTCATTCTCATCCATGTGGCCAAGTCCAGCAACATGTCATCATTGCACATGTGGTGTCATTTTAAAGAAGAACACTTCAGCTTTCCATTGATATGCAACATAATACATGAGAGTAATAAATGATAAAAATATACTTGATTAAAAAAAGTTTCCTAACTTTGTGTGAGCAGTTTAGAACGATTATAGAGAGAGCTATTATGACCGCAAAGTAACAGATTGATAGTGTAAATTGGTCAGATTACAGCATTAAGTCAACCGGCGGTTGTTCAGTGTTGCATGCGCGAATATTCATATACCAGTAAAACATTTGACCTGAAAGAACCGGGCGGAACCGCCCGTAACCGGCAGTCAACGGGCGGTCGAGTTTTGACGTCTCCCCTTAGTACATGTATTAATTTCTGCATAAATATTTTTTGTTTAAAATTATATAGTATTAAATACAACGATAAAAGTAATTGCTTTTTAATTGTTTTCAAACATTAGGCCACCCCGTGAGAATTGATCATAAGTAGTAGGGTAACATGGGTAATATGGGACACGGGGTAAAGTGGGACAGTGGTTTTCGGAAATACTTTTTTACCTTAAAATAGTCAAATTGTGCCCATTTTTGTAACAAAAAAGCTTTGATATCATGTCTATTTATATTTGCAACAAATTTTAAGTATCATCCTTCATGAAACGGGACACTTCAGAGGGTCGTAAGCCTTAGGCGTCGAAATTGATGGGGCATTTCACCAATGCTACTAAGCATAGGTCACGACTTGACACTAAATATCTATGAATCAATGCCCCGGATTTTAGTTCCTCAAAGTGGAAAATAACGTCTAAACAACTATCTATCAAATAAGTCAAAAATGTGCTACTGTTTCCTTCCAAGATCATTAAAAAGTGTTTTTTTTCCAGAAATGTGCCTCATTGGGGTAAGATGGGACAAGGTTACATTCATGTTAAAAGTCTTTCTGTGTCCCATCTTCCCCCGCGTCCCATCTTGCCCCACTACTGTCAGCACATAGTAAATCAATGGCGTCCCATCTTGCCCCTGTGGGGGAAGATGGGACAAAAAAATTAAGAAACATTTTATCGCCTGGGACACCTTGATAAAATAATGAAGCCGGAGGCCGACGGGCACAATTTTTGGTGAAACTAAAGTCTTGTTAAGGCTCTTGGTGATACCTTTTGCTTTGGTGGGGTCACTTGTCGGATATTCGTATTACAGCCGAGTAAAATTAGGTGTCCCATCTTACCCCTTAGGTGTCCCATATTACCCCATGTTACCCTAATGGTAGTTGAGACCATGGAAGTAAAGATGTTGAGACAAACAGTGCTAGCCGTGAAATCTACTTATAATTGTAAAGTTACTGTTTCCCGCCCAATTGGGCTACTTTTTACTTCTTTTATCAAGTTGAAAAGTGGCTATAGCTATATAAGGGGGCACAGCACTAATAAACCGCCCATTGGATTGCATGTAAATTAGGGCTAAAAGAGTCGCTATTTTGGGCCCTTAGTAACTCTTTTTGGAATGTCTCGTATGCTTTATTCTAACAAACAAATATTAAAATTTCATAAAATCGTCAACAGATACCCTTTCCAATTAGATTTTACGATATGATCATTTAAACAACGCCACCCCTATTTTCAGCCCGGACGCTCGCCTTCTAACCGCCTCCGATTACGTGTGTTCATCCACGTGATAAATTTCCGATACAATCGAAAATCAATATTTTGCAATATCCTGATTCAAGTACAAGAGATTATCTTTCATTTTAATTATGAAATGATACCCTCACGCCAAACTGATTCCCAAAGGACCCCATTAATAACAAAATCGTTTTTGTTTTTGCCGGAACTTCATTACACAAAACGAGGAGTGATTTAGTGCTGTGCGCCAATAAAACCCACACTAAACAAACCACGCTCTCCATTGGACACCCGCTCTGCATTTTGGGTAATTTAAGCCCAGACGGCTTAGGTAGACTTCCCGGTAGACTTGCGGGTTTGGTGGAAATTGTCTAATCCTCATTTGCCCTGAATATATAGAATGCTCTTTTTAAAACGCCTTTAGAAAATAATGTTACTTCTAACGGCTAACTTCATTCTGAGACTGATAGTCTCAGCCTCATTGAACTCAATTCATCAGTATGATCTGATGGTCGGTTCTTTTCTAATGTTGTTCATACACCCTGTGGAATTATACCACTGAAGTCTTTACTCTACGAATGTAAACTCGATTACTTGTCGGACAATCGATGGATAATTGGCACATAAAAATTGAGAATGGTCCCCCGCCTGACTAAAATGAAGCAAGTGCTGTAAACATTTTTAATATCAATTGCGTTTGACAGTGCATGATAGCGCCTTCCCTGTTTTCTGAGCTATTCGTAGTTTTAAGGATCTGTGTCTTAAGTCATTGAATTTCGGCGACAAGTTCTGAAAATATCCCTGTCACTGATAAAATCTGATAATTTCGTCAATGATGCCGATATAATATATCGCCAAATAATAGACTTATGGCCAAATGTATAGTCGTACAACTAAAATGGGCGGTACAAGCTTTCGCCTCCCCATGACGACACACTGGGAAATAGAGATGATGTTCACCATGTTCAGTAATCGGCTACAAGATGACAAGTGAAGAAGAAAAAGGAAAGCAAATCATGCGAATGTGAGGTGAAAAGCAACGCTAAAATCAAAAAGTGCCACCATTAAATTCTTACATAAGTCAAACTTATTCAATCATGTCGTCTGAGGTTTCCTTTTCATTGAATCAATATCTACCATTTTGTGAAGTTGCTCTTGTCGTCTGCTAATGATGACTCCTTTATTGGTAACCAATACGATGAGACTAAACTAATATACCCCCTTCATCGATGTCGCCTGTATAATATAAAGTGTTTTATTTGACATATATTTCAACCAAGTGTCAATTCAAAATAAACCCCAAATGGGTAATCCGAAACTTATTTTGGTCCATTATGATATACAATCTATGCTTTAGTGAGTGCTGGGTTACTTTAGGATCGTCTGCTCGTATGCCAATCAAGATACTTGACAATCTGGTTTGGGTTGGTTCATGATTTGCCTTGAACTTGAGGCTCTTTAATAACTCTCTATGTCCAATACTAGTATCAGTTCTGTGGAATTACGCCTTAAAGGCATATTATGTGATCTTTTCCAGAGGGCGCCCTCTATTCATTATTTTTTTTAGAAAGTAGATTTTCTTGCAGATTTACATTTCCGATCATAAATCATACATACATTCCAAGTTACAGAGCGATACGATTCCTAATTACCTCAAAATCATGGTTTTAGAGTGAATTTAGAGTGAAAAATATAAAGTGTCCGGATTTGGACAGTTTATTTTCACTCTAAAACCATGATTTTGAAGTAATTAAGAATCGTATCGCCCTGTAACTTGGAATGTATGCATGATTTATAATCAGAAATGTAAATCTGCAAGAAAATCTGCTTTCTATTTTTTTTTCGATGTTGAGGGCGTTCCCTGGAAAGATCACATAATATACCTTTAAAAGGGAGGATTGCAATTCATAGTTTTCATATATATATAGTTCATGGTTATGCTATATCTCAGAAAGATGTGTGACATGTATTTTCTTATGCAGGCGCATCGTATTTATTAGTCTTATTCCAAGATGTGTGTTTAATTACTAGTTCTAATTAAAGTAAAGAACCAAATATTGTCTAATATAAACGAACACAACCACAGTATATTGTGGGTCCACTATACTATACTTTTTACTTATCGCATCTAGCGATATAGAGGGAACATCTCTATGGGCTAAAAGTATTCGCGCCATGAGATAAATACGGGCTTTCTTCGGGGTTTTCTTCGGGTACCATGCATTGTAATTTTGAAGTGAAAAGCGTGGCATTTGGTGTAGAATTGGTATTTTCCATCAAATCGGCGTTAATAAGCCCATCATGTTTGGTCAGCGATCTTCACCCCCCCCCCCCCCCACATTTATTTTGTCCAACGTGAAAAGATAACGATCAACGTATACTTTTGACAGGAAGTAATCTTAAACAAATTAATGAAAGTGAAAACGGATCCATTAAGGATTTTCAGGTGATAATTACACACTTGTTAGTGTATCTTTTATCCAGGGTTCGGACCAGGTCGATCCTGATACCGTGTAAAATTACTCAAGGGCACCAAACGCCCACATTGCTGCGAATTTATCAAAATATATCGCGAATGCACTTTTTTAAATGCCCTTTTATATGTTGCCGAATGTGCACCTGTTTATAGGGGTGTCACAAACGGCGAAGTATTATTGGCGCTCATAAACGTAACACAAGCGGCTATTATCATGATTATTGGGGCCCATATATTAACGTATAGCACAGACGGCTATTCATCGGCGCTCATAAACGTAACACAAACGACAATTATTGGCGCTCATAAATGTAACACAAACGGCTATTGTTGTTGCTCATAAACGTAGCACAAACGGCTATTACTGGCGCTCATAAACGTAACACAAACGGCAATTATTGGCGCTCATAAATATAACACAAACGGCTATTGTTGGTGCTCATAAACGTAGCACAAACAGCTATAAACATAACACACACGGCTATTATTGGTGCTTATAAACGTAACACAAACGGCTTTTATTGGCGCTCATAAACGTAGAACACAAACGGCTATTATTGGCGCTCATGAACTTCACACAAACGGCTTTTATTGGCGCTCATACACGTATATGGCTATTATTGGCGCTCAAAACGTAGAAGACACAAACGGATATTATTGGCGCTCATGAACGTAGAACACACGGCTATTAATCATGTTAATGGCGCTCATAAAACGTAGAACACACACTGTAAATGAAAACGTTTAGGTGTTTAGGTGTTTAGGTGTTTAAGTAAGCATTTATGTGTTTAAAAAAGTATTTAAGAAGTTAAGAAAGAATGTTACATATGTTTAAAAAAGTGTTTATGTGTTTAGAAATTTAAACACATAATGTATCTAAACACATTATGCATATTGAGTGCACAAAAATAGCAAAATGTTAATAAACACATTCCCAAGTATGTAAACACTTTATTAAACATGTGAACACTTTTCTAAATGCATAAACAGAATTATGACCCAAGTGTTTATGTGTTTACAAAATAAACATTAAATTAACATAAGTGTTTAAATCAAGAGCAATTGGTTATTTATAAGGGAATCATGTGTTTAGCTGATAAACATATCATTTATTGAAGTGTTTAGATATGATAAGGTGCTCCTCTCGAAAGAGGAATTTATGAACCATCACTGTCCAGCACACGCGGTTTGCAGCTTTCCGTGACCGTGAAGAGGTAAGATTTGACTACAATAATATCCATTTTAATCCTCCTTTATTTCATATTATCTGAGACTAATTATACCTAAAGGGATAGGAAGCAAGGACTCGATCTATTGTTGTTCACGCAGGTGTATCCAAACGCGTCTGATACGGCTGCTGTATACTCAACGCCGGCGGCGCTGTCCGCTTGGGCACAAACAATATGGCGTCTTTCTCCAGAGTATTTTCGCTACTTTTACGTCTCCGAATATCGATAATTTAATCACCTTTACAACCGATCGTCGCTTGAATTGACAACAAGGTATGTTACAAATACTACTTCTGCATGTAAATAACGAAAGTTTCATGTTTGATATTGAAGCGAAAAGGAATTATTACAGTTTTCAATTTTCAATTTACGTTGTCATGGACATGAAAAAATATACGCACAAGCTTCCGAATTATGCATCTAATGCCATGAACGATTTATCGTCTCAAAAGTGACTTTTGGCTTATTTTGTGCATCAATTTGCACGAAACACGTATAATATACAGTATATAAACTGGAACCTACACATAGTTTATTTTCAATTACAGACGATGATATTAGTTTTCAATATTAATAAGCTTATTTTATAAAATAAAAATAGGCCCGAAATATTGCCTAAAATTGCTCAAAATAAAAATGTGGGCATAATTTGGGTTAAAGTACATCAGTTTATGTAAATTAAGACCGATTTGTGTTTCAATTCATGAGAAAACTATTGATGGAATGTATGTTTGGTTTTTTGTATGGTTTTACAGATTAATGTCAACACAGAATGTGATCAACTCAGATTTTGAAAACCTGATATCAATATATTTATAAATCAACATTCAAATTGCTATATTTAAGGTAATTTTCATTAAAATTCAGGTTTTCGCTTTAAATTAAATGTAAATTAAGACCGATTTGTGTTTTATTTCATGAGAAAACTATTCATGGAATGTATGTTTGGTTTTTTGTAATGGTTTGGTTTAACGTCAACACAGAATGTGATCAACTCAGATTTTGAAAACCTGATATCAATATATTCATAAATCAACATTCAAATTGCTATATTTTGGGTAATTTTCATTAAAATTCAGGTTTTCGCTTTTAAAGGATTTTGTGGTCTCAGTGTTAAGAAAGGGGGCTAACGAAATGCAGTGCAATCTTCTTCAGAAATCTTCTTAATTCACCTATTCAAGTGTTGATTAGCTCAAAAATTAATTATAAATTCCATTTTTTACCAAATGGCTCTTTAAAAAACATCATTTTCAGCTATTTTTGTTAAAAATCACAAATTCTGTAAAAAGCCTGTTTTCGCAGGATGAAGTGTGACAAAATAACTGGTTTCAAATATACTTTTGATTTCAATCTTGGATGATAACAAAAGAGCTTTGATAATGAGGATTTGCATCATTTATATTATAACAATTGAAATAATACTTTATTTTCCTCATTTTTGGTTCAAAATCTATTTTTAGAAAATGATGGATAATGTACATGATTTTAGACCTACATGTACATGTATCGTTCAGATTTTCGCTAAATGAAATTTGAATTTGTGAACTTCAGAAAGAGTCTTGATATAGCCTATGCCGCTGCGGCATGCCATAAGCAGAATCATTGGCAAACCTCTTCTTAATTCTCCAATTCAAGTGTTGATAAGCTGAAAGAAATTATTAAAATAATTCAATTTTTTGCAATATGGTTTTTAAAACACACACAAAATGTTCAGCTATTTTTAGTAAAAGACTAAAAATCCCCATTTCGTAAGTTTTAATTAGTCTCAGGTTTCACTTGGATGATACCAAACTTTGATAATGAAGATTGAATGAAATTGTTAATAATGAATGAAAGTACATGTAAAAAGTACATGTAGGCCTAGGCCCTACACACTGTCTATATTAAAATAAAAAGCAAACTGTGTTAACCCAACCAGTCCCAATGCCACAAATGTCCATGGTAAAGTCTGTCTGTGCCAGCTGGCGTGGCACTTTTTCGATGAAATAATGGCCCCAGGCTACATAGTCGGGTCAATATACTGGCCCAAGTATGTTTGGCCCCTGTGGCGCACTGGTAGAGCGTTCGTCTCACAACCGAGAGGTTGTGGGTTCGAGCCCGGTGGTGGCGCTACTCTTTTTGTCCGCGTTTTTGTCGTTGAAAAAAAATCATCAAAATGTAACTTAGGAAGGAGGTTATGGTTAACAGAATTTTTTTCTTCATTTTTCAAATTTTTCCATGTAGATTTGATTAACCCTAACCAGTCCCAATGCCACAAATGTCCACAGTAAAGTCTGTCTGTACACGCTGGCGTGGCACTTTTTCGATGAAAATAATGGCCCCAGGCTACATACATTGTACATGTAGTCGGGCCAATATACTGGCCTGAGTATGGTTGGCCCCCGGCCCCGTGGCGCACTGAGAGAGGCTGTGGGTTTGAGCCCCGGTGGCGGCACCCCAATAAATATTGAAATAAATAAAACATGAATTTATAACATTTTACTTTAGTAATTTTTAATATGACAATTTAATAATTTAGATCAGAAGTTATAAACAAATCTCATGTTCTTTGAGTTGAGGTGAAAAACAGGATTGTGACTCAATCAATTGTTTACGTGCATTTTTTCAATTTAGTAAAATCAATGGAGTTATTATAATTTTATCTTGGGTATATTCCGAGGTGAATCATGTACATGTAAATGTAATTAACATGTATGCAGCGAACCCCCTTGTTCTATGAGCAAACAGACCTTCAATCATGTGGTAGAGTTGGTTGGTTTTGGTTTTCAATAAGGCAAACATTGCTGGGAGTTTTGGTGAATTCAAATATTTTCAAAAAAATTCAAATATTTAAAAATATATAATATTTTTCACATTTAAAAAAAAAATTGAGGGAAAATGGGTCTCAGGACATTTTGTCCGTGTACGGTGTAGGCCTATATTATAGCGTGAATGAGTGAAATTCTGTCTCCACTGCCCAATCCTTTTTTTAAATTCCATTGCACTGCCTGAAAAACAATTGCAGATATATTATTTTATTATTATTTAGACACATGCCAAATTTTGCTTATTAATGATAAGTTTTGATTTTTCCTTCTTTTATTAACAGAATGAAGCCCAAGCGTGGACGAAAATGTATTGGCAAACCAAAACGACGCACGAAACGTGAGAAGGTCAAGAACACTGAAGTCAAGTCGGAAGATTCACCAATGATTAATGACCATACGTACTCATGGAATAACCCCGAGCATTGTAAACAGACACCTCCAGCTACTGTTGCATCACGGTCATCTTTGGTTTTGTACAGACCCGAGCCTAAGCAGCAACCTCCAGCTACTGTTGCATCTACCTCATCTTTGGATTTACTTTATCCATCCTGTGGATATTTTGGGTCATTTGACAGTTGTGAATGTGTAGTACATACATGTTGTGACGACAGATCAGTTGCTGATCATCTTGTGCTGCCAGACCACCATGAAGCCGAGGAGTATTATTTGGTTTTTGGAACTGATGCCACACAGTACCAGCCTGAAGATAATGTTGACTATTTAACACTTACGCGACTGAGGTTGGATGCTGTTAACCATGAGGCAGAACTCAATAAACTAAACTTTGAGATCTTAAAGACAACAGAGCAATTACATCTCATCCAGTGGTATGAAAATCGTGGCATCCATCTCAAACTATCCGTGTCTATCAATTCAAACTTCAACCCTTTGATCCAAGTTCACGGCAAAACGTTGCCATTTAATCACAATATTTACAACCAGCATTCGCAAATCTACACCATTCAGGATATGATGCATTTGGTAGCAGCCGTCAATGAATTGACAGTGTGTTTCGGGAACCCCGATTCCGATTATCGTTCACTATTTAGTAGCAAGGGAGCAGGCTCATACTTGGAAGAAGACTGTGGTGCAACTTACAAATCAACTATCCGTGCTGCCTCCTGTAAACTTTTGTCTCAAGGTGTAAGATGCATACTACGTATTCCAGTTCCAGTATCCTCGCATATACTCGCAAGTTTTGGGTTTACTGCAGACGGTACTCACACCTGAATCATATACAGGGAAGCGGTCAACTAAATATAAGAAGTATCTGCCAAAACTCATTGCATCCATGGAGAATGTAAGGGCAGAAAAGTGTGCAACAGAGGAGGAAGCTGCAGCGGCCAGCGGTGAACAGTGATTGGCTGCAAGGTTTATGACCACCTTTATCATCAGACTTGTTAATGTTTGTATTTGTACCTACAGTAGAGTACTGCTAGGACCAAAGTGCTTTTGAGAAGTTAATTTCTGTGTAATTACTCCTTTCCGGCCAAGATGCCAGATTCGCCACCGTGCTGCACCCTGGGGTATTGCACAATCATTGAAGCTTATATGCTAACGGAACCACTGCCCAAGGCAGTGATTCCCTTGTGGAAAGGCGTGGTTGTCCGGTGACTATGACCCAGAACGTCATGCGTTCGAGTCCGCGCACGCACGCGATCTTCTCCCCCGAGTTTCAGCTCTGTCCGATTTTGACTGTGCATGCATAGGCTACGTTTAATCCTATCTAGCCTATGCACGCACTTAACTTAAAATCGGAAAAAGTCCGAATACGTCATCATATTTAGGCAAGTGAACACCGTACAAAGCTGAAACTCGGGGGAGAAGATTGCGTGCGTGCGCGAACTCAAACACAATTTACAAAGTTTTGTAAAGATCTCCCTTAATTACAGCTTTAAATAGGTGTAAAAAACTAAAACAGTTAAAATTTCACCATGTGACGGTTTTCACAGATTGCATCAGAATTATAAAAACATGTTCCAAATTCATTGATCAGTGATTTATAACTTATCATGAAATCTCCCTTACAGCTTTAAATAGGTGTAAAAAACTAAAACAGTTAAAATTTCACCCCTTACAGCTTTAAATAGGTGTAAAAAACTAAAACAGTTAAAATTTCACCATGTGAGGGTTTTCACAGATTGCATCAGAATTATAAAAACATGTTCCAAATTCATTGATCAGAGATTTATAACTTATCATGAAGTATAGGGCTATAATTTTTTGAACATCTTGGTGTTGATAAGTATTTTATATAGCAAGTACAAGAGTATTCATCTGCTTTATGTGCTCAGATTTGAACTTTGTGCCCTTTTATATTTAAAAAAAATCATTCAGCATCAAACCACAGTGGCATCAAACTATCAAACTGGTAAGGTGACAACTTGCACTCCTTTCGATTGGTTTTAGCCATTTTTAGATAGTTAGAAAAGATGGCAAGGGTGTTTATTAGAGGGGGAGGTAGGATTAGAGAGAATACCACAGGTGATATAGCTTTGGTTAAGTAAAAGTTTTGTCAAGTTTTTTGAAGTATACTTAGATGCATGGTATGATATGAACAATATTTATGAACAGGGGCGTAGCGAGGGTTTGAAGCGCCCGGGGCAAACTTTGAAATTTTTCCAAATTGGTTGACCCCGGCAAAATGCAAAATTACTCCGCAAAAAAAGGTTATCCGTTTTTTGCACACTTACGTATATGAATTACAAGCTTTATTTGTGCTTTAATTCGTAAATATAACTAGGAAATGGGTTCCGAATTTCAACTATTTAAACAAATTAGGGTCTAAAGCAATTTTGCAATAAGGTTTATTACTAATGGTTGGTCCACATTTTTGTTCCCGCAGGTACAATTTGGCACCCCCCTACAAGTGGTGCCCCCCTTGCCTCCCCGTCGCTACGCCACTGTTTATGAACATTCTGAAATAATTATTTGAATTTAAAGGGACATACAGTGATTCTCTGAAGGGACTACGTGAAAAAATATCAAAAATCAGGTTTTTGCATTTTTAAATGTATGTTAGGTGTGTTAATATACCATGTCCTAGGAATGTTAGGACTAACAGTCAAATACAATTTGAAACAAAGTTCACTTGTAACAAAACAAAAACTTAACATTGCAAATGGAATGGGGGGTTCAAATTTTGTAGATTTTGCAATTTTTGTTCTCTCATTATAATTTTCCCTTGCACGAAAGGTACTTGGCGGAGTTTTATGTAATACTGAGCTACAAATCAGCTACAAAAGCGATTTAGTCACCCTTCAAAGAATCACTAAATGTCCCTTTAATGCAAGTGAATTTAGTAGATGCTAGTGAAATTATTGAAAATTTCTGCTTTGTTAAATTGTTAGTGCATAAGGGTTTGAGCAAGTTTATGGGTTTCTCTATCTGCAGTTGTTGCCCATAGGGAGCAATATAGTGTATCTCTGGAGTCCAGGTTGTTTGGAGTATATGCCCAGCAACCTTTACTTCAAACACTTCATGTACATGTCAGAAGTACACCCTTCATCCTTAACATTGAATGAATGTAATTCTGTTTTGGTATCTGATAAATTCATCATGTGTACACTATATTGAGCATTGAGCAATTGTTATCTAACATGGTGTTACACTGCAGGTCAGTGTTAAAGAAACTGATTCTCCTTGACTGTATTGCTGCTTTTTGCACAATTTGAAATAGTTATATCTGTTGAATGTAATTTTCAATTAATGGAATGTATTAATAATGTTCAGTGGCAGATCCAGAATTAAAAATTAATATCATCAATTGATAAACAGAAGTACAGAATAAACATTTAAAATAATTTAAACACATGAATCGTACACAATTGAGTGTTTAGCAGTATGTTATTACAAATGTTTACATGTTTATTGTGATAAACATTTGCTATGAGATAAACATTTTGCATCTAAACACTTGTGTTTAAATTATTATAAGTGTTTATGTTTACATGTGTTTATCTTCAAATGTATTGTAAACATTGTGTTTAAAAACTATTGAACTAAATGCCAATATGTGTATAAAAAGTGTCGCAAGCTTGTAAACACCTTGAAGCGATTAATTAATAAATGCATTTGCGTGTTTATCTGAATAAATGGAATGTTTACCACCTAAACAGAATGTGTATTTTAGTGTTTATTTGGGTCTCTATGAAGCATTTATTAAAGTGCGTAGTAACTAAGCACAGTGTTTACCTTTTAAACATGCTGTATAGAAAGTAAATGCATTACAGTGTTTAAAAAGCATTTATTAAAGTGCGTAGTAACTAAGCACAGTGTTTACCTTTTAAACATGCTGTATAGAAAGTAAATGCATTACAGTGTTTAAAAAGTATTTATTAAAGTGCGTAGTAACTAAGCACAGTGTTTACCTTTTAAACATGCTGTATAGAAAGTAAATGCATTACAGTGTTTATAAAGTGTTACAAGAAAACACACTGAAGTGTTTATTAAAGTGTTTAAAACCTAAACGTTTTCATTTACAGTGCACAGCTAACATTGTTGGCGCTTATAAACGTAGAACACAAACGGCCATTATTGGCGCTCATAAACTTAACAAAACGGCTTTTATTGGCGCTCATACACGTATATGGCTATATTATTGGCGCTCATAAAACGTAGAACACACGGCTATTGTCAGTGCTTATAAACGTAAAACACAAACGGTTATTATTGGCGCTCATAAACGTAACAAAATCGGCTATTATTGGCGCTCATAAACCTAACAAAAACGGCTATTATTGGCGCTCATAAACGTAACAAAAACGGCTATTATTGGCGCTCATAAACCTAGCACTAACGGCTTTTATTGGCGCTTATAAACGTAACACAAACGGCTATTATTGGCGCTCATTAACGTAGCACAAACGGCTATTATTGGCCCTTATAAACGTAGAACACAAACGGATATTATTGGCGCTCATAAACGTAAGACAAACGGCTATTATTGGCGCTTATAAAGGTAACACAAATGGCTATTATTGGCGCTCGTAAGCGTAGAACACAAACGGCTAATTATTGGCGCTTCTAAAACGTAAAACACACGCGGCTATTATCGGCGCTCAAACAAATTGAAACGGTCACTTGCCGCGGATCATTAAACAAGGCCCCTATCAATACAGAGATATTATGGTCTAAAACTGTCACCACTGCCACTCAAATCTACTCTTTTTGGGAAGGCCTGCTAGTTTGAATGGTTATTCAGTTCACTCAAAAACTTCTTTCGCCTATTAATCTGTATCATTCGAGGGAGGGCTCAGAAGAAACATAAGGCCTCATCTCCATTTTGAGAAAAAGACTTATGAAGATTTTAAAACACATTGGGCATTGGGGAGATGGAGATGAGGCCTTGTGATACTGGCTATAACTTTGAAAGGGTTGTGTTATGGATATAGGCTGTATGTTACTGGAAAGAGAATTTCTTTCTGAAAATTTTGATACCAAAATCTCATTTTTGAAAAAATGGAGATGAGGCCTTGTCATGCTTGTGTTTCTGAGCCCTCGGGGTTATTTGAGGAAAAAAATCTAAATATTCCAAAAGACTTTAAATAAGAGAAACTAACGACGCCTTATCACTTGTTAGTGTAAACAATCTGCAGAGATACTTTAAAAATAAAAAGAGAGAGAGAACGGTTCCAGATTGACATCACCAATAAGTCGCATGTGGGTTTACCTATTTACAACACAAATGTAAACATTGTCATGGATCCGTTGATGAGTTGGGAATTTGATCAGCGGTTGTTCATAATATTACATGTTAGTATATTTTTGAAGGCAGTCCTGGGAGGCCGATGACCCGCCAATCACGCCACTTTTTTGTAAACTCAAAAGTTCATTTTAGCACCTTAGACCGCATTGAAACAACCAGCTGATCATGAACTAGACTTATTGTTTCCTGACTACAGTGTGTCCCAGAAAACCTACCACTTGTACTGACAGAGCTCTAGTTTCACTTTTGCACTTTGGATTGCAATCAAATTCATTTATTTAAGACGGGCCTTAAGATATCCACATTCTATTGGTGATATGATTGGTTAATTATTTTTCAAATTATGCTTATGTAAAGAGAGGTTATTATGTCGAAAACCTGTTCGATCGATTTGACGGGAAATGACGGTACTGTTGCGCCCATCATGCTCATGGTTCTCCGCTACTAACGTGCAACTATAAAACTGAGACTGAACTCTATATAGTTTCGTTTTTATATGCCACTGATTTCAAAATCATGTTTATACAGGATTTGGAAGCCTTATAATTTCCTATTTTGATTCAATTGTTAAATCAATATTGTTAACCCTAACCATATACCACAACATACCACGACCCAGCCTGTTTGTATCACCTGGCGTTGCAATATTGGATTTTATTTATAGGGTGTATAAGTAAAATTAAAGCTCCTTCAAAAATAAGGTGCCGCTTTTCTGGGACACTCTGTTACGTTGCGTTTTATCCAGGAACCAGACATGTCTCTTCAGTGACCAGTGTGCAGAGTCCCTTCATTGCCTGACAAAAAGAGCCCTTGGAAATGAGGTGTTGAATATTTGAACATCAAATTCTCCCTAACATTTGACCTTGCAGCGGCTTTAAAAATCAGTTATTTCAAGCACTTACGTTGTCATGGTATAATGTGCCATTGAAAACATATTCTAGCTACACATGTAAAACGATTTGGTAATGAATCACATCGTAATGCGACCTCGCAAACAAAATCTTGCGAATGCGTAATGATTTTGTTTTCCTCGGAGCAACTGGAGTGCATGACCCGAACAAAAGCTAATCATCTATGAAATGCCCTCGTAGCTCAATAGGTTAGAGCGTCGTGTATTATTACGAAGGTTGCCGGTTCGAGTCCGGCTGAGAGCGTACTAGTTGTTATTGCTTATTGTATTCAAGGGCTACGCGCACCAGTAACTCTGAAAGGTTGTAATTTGAGAATTAAATGTTCTCCAAAAACATTTTCCGCACATAAACACAGCACCAAAAAGTAAGTCCCCCTCTCAACAGTTCGTCATAACATCGTAAGGTAAAACATTTTACCAATAAAACTTAGTTAGAAATAATTCTATGACTGTTTCGTAAGTGTTGTTTGAAAATGAAAGATGTCCATGACTTCATGGCTGAATGAGCTCAAAATGGAAGACAAAAACTGCCCTTCTCAAAAGTCACGACTCACTGTGCTAAATTCAGAGCCAAGAAGGGGATTTACATGGCTGAATGATCATGAATTGATTACACATTGCAGTAATATTCACTCAACCACAGGTGTTTTTCCATTAGTAAGAAGCAATTCATAAACTTTTGTGACTTTTTAAAGGGCAGTTTTTGTCTTCCATTTGAGCTCATTCAGCCATGAAGTCATGGACATCTTTCATTTTCAAACAACACTTAGGAAACAGTCATAGGATTATTTATAACTAAGTTTTATTGGTAAAATGTTTGACCTTACGATGTTATGATGAACTGTTGAGAGGAGGGCTTACTTTTGGTGTTGTGTTTATTTATGACTGAATATATACCATATAGAAGGTATAAGGAAATAATTAGGCCTATATATCATGATTCTTGGAAAGCCAGCCCGGTATAATATAGTCTGCCGATGTGTTGTAATTGAGTTTAAATTGCTAATCCGATGTTACTTTAAATGAATTTTGGTGCGTAAAGGGGAAAGTCGATTTGTGTTGATGGTGTCATATTTATTAAAACTATAGTTGATTAAGGGATGATTACAATCGGCCTTTCTGATTTGTCAGTCAGTGGCGTAGCCAGTGGGAAGTCAGGGGCATAATATTAAATGTGGATAATAAATTGTAAATTTGCCAACAGAGGTAGGGCCTATCATATGCACGATATCTTTAGCTATACTTCTGCCTACATTACAAAATCATCAACCTATATACTACTTAGGAACATCTTCGCTCTCGTGCCGTGCATGGAAGGGGTAAAATGTTACTTCTTAATGTCTACAGACAAGCGGTTGGATTTTGAAAAATGTTTGTCTTTTCTAGTTGTGCCTACCCCCTGCATCGTGATCATACGTGATTTTTTTTTAAATCTGTTAACAGTTTTTGCTAACGGAGTGATGAAATGTATCGCGTCGCTGGTTCAATTAGCTGATGAATTCCCAGGAATGAATTATTTCAAATACAGTAATCTTTCATTAAAATGTATAATTTATAAATCCAGTCGCATTATAAGTCAAATTCACGGATGCAATTCCTCTTATGTAGTATCTGCTTTTACATCACAAACAGTGTGAAACAATAATATACCAATTTGGGCTCGTGTGCCATCTTTGTTTCTTCTCTGAATAAGCCATTTCCGAGTTTGCGAGTTTCGTTGTCTATCTGCATCCCCCATATATTTATTTAATGTATGTGATGTTGATGCTTATCAAAAGCTTAACCATTAAAATAACAAAATCAATTGCCTTTCAGTATCAAAATTGTGTCAATATATTTACATTAACTTAAAAGTTCCTGTCCAGGTACTTTTATGGCATTTTATTCCAAATCCATAGCTTATTTCAAAAATCTAAAAAGTACACTGTATTAGGTAAATTTCTTCTGCATAGTTTGACACGTCATTCATAAAAATCTGGTTGGTCATTTCAAAATAATGATTGTTTCATTGTGGGCTACATGATGAAATTCAATTTGCAGTACTATAGTAGATTCATAAACCTGACGGATCGGTTATTGATTTGGACCTATTCCATTTACCGTTATAGAGGAACCACAACTGACCAATCACGACGATAATCGTTTAGATGCTAAACTGCAAAAAAATGGAATATTTTTTCAAGCACAAGATTTTCAAATATCGCGGGATATGTTCATTAAGTGTTATATATCCATGTAAAAGCTGATGTGTTCATCTTTACAATGATACCAAATTTGAAGCAATCCCTTGCTCCAGTGCTAAGCCACATGCTTGAGAACATGGGGAGGTCGCTATCTGAAAGTGCCAAAATCAACACTATTTTGTGCTTAAATTGGATATCATTGTAAAGATGAACACATCAGCTTAAAGGTATGACCCGATCACTTTTTTGGGGCTATGATTTTTTTTTCACATCAAGATATTTTGGTATCAGAAGAATCCCCATATTTTTCTCATTATGTCTGTAAAATATTAGGGGCCAGAAAGTTTTCATTTGGAAATCATAGGCTAAAATGTGGTGAATTACTGCCAAAGGTGGTTAACCACCAATCAGTCTGTGTACTACTCAATGGGCACATGTGCTTCTAAAAATAGAACCATAGGAGTTATGCAACTCAAACTTTGGAATGCAACAATTTTAAGGATGGCCTTTCATGTAAAATAGAAAACATCAAGTTGAAAATCGGGTCATCTACCTTTAAATGATATATTACACTAAATGAACATATCCCGAGATAAAAATATTCCAAACTTTTTATGAGCAGTTTATAATGGTTTCGCTGCAAGGGACTTCAAAGGTTGAAGCAACACATCCCCAAATACCATGCGTCCATGCATGAATTTGAACTACCAAACAACTAGCGCGCTATTCAAACGTGTCATCTAAACAAGTGGCACATATTGATCATCATTTCTAATCCTTCTTGTCTAGGTGAGGATTAAATTAGAAAGAAAATCAATTTTGATTGCACGATAATTCACTCATGCAATTATGCACAATGACAAATTTTAACTCCACTTCAAATTACACATTTTTCAAACACATGCGTGACTGTTTCCAATAGCGCACGTGTATACAATTCAAGGCAATTCCAGTGAAAAACAATAGAGACCTTCCGAGTTTTGGATTAACTGCCAACACAAAAGTGTTTGCAACACGGTTCGGACCCACAACCCTCCCCATTCAATACAACCTAGTGAATGAACTCAAAATTAGTATGGCCTTGACTTTAAATGTTAAGATTACTTGATAAAATATATAACATACATTTTAGACAATATTTATTTGAATAGAGTTTAGTGTTACCTCCAAGATGGTCGCTAATCCCAAAAACGGATTTTTTTTCTTCATCACGTCTTGTCGAAGAATAAACGATCACAATTTTAAAATCATCAACTCAATTTTTGTGAATGAGATGTCAAATTATGAGGAAGACTTGCAATTTGCCCACAACATTTGAGATATTTATATGAGTTACTGTAACAGATTAGGAATAGTTCCATACATTTATATTAATCGAAATCAAATTGGTAGGCCTATATCACTATGAAGGAGCCTGCCTTGATACATTGTTTTACATGTTAAAAGCGAATATCGTTATAAACTGCTCAAAAAAAGTTTGAAATATTTTTTCAAGCACAAGATTTTCAAATATCTTGGGATATGTTCATTAAGTGTTATCATTTAAAAGCTGATGTGTTCATCTTTACAACGATATCCAATTTGAAGCAATCCCTTGTTCCAGTGCTTAGCCACATGCTTGAGAACATGGTGAGGTCACAATCTGAAAGTGCCAAAATCAACACTATTTTGTACTTAAAAATCTATAGATCATCACACTACATTGTAGTGGTCAATGTAACACTTCATTGAACAGACGACAAAGATGTTCTTTTGAGCACGAAATAGTGTTAATTTTGGCACATTCAGATTGTGACCTCCCCATGTTCTCAAGCAAGTAGCTGAGCACTGGAGCAAGGGATTGCTTCAAATTTGGTATCATTGTAAAGATGAACACATCAGCTTTACACGGATATATAACACTTAATGAACATATCCCGCAATATTTAAAAACCTTGTGCTTGAAAAAAATATTCCAAACTTTTTTTTGAGAAGTTTAGTTTATGAGGTTAAGCATCATAGACCCAGGTGGCTCCATCCAGCAGAGGAAAAGGTAAACCTCAAAGCCAAATGAATGGTAAGGAATATAAGGTAAGACCAGTTCATGATCTCTGTCATAGACCGGTATCAACATTCGTCTGCCTACTTCGTTGGTGTTGTCAAATGGGTTTGCAGAACGCGAAATATCATTGCAGTTTGTCACTTTAACAAATGTTTGATGAATGTGCCCAGGAGCTGCAAAATTGACACCTAATTTAGCATGATCAGTTTTCAAAGTTAATACTGCCACGAGCGATTAGTAAAAACCGTCTAACTCGACAGGGAACAAATAGAGTTTATTCGGTTTGGTGACGACTGGGCTGTATTGTCAACTTGGATGTTTGGAGGCATAAAAGTACATGTATTTTTATGATGATCATTTTCATCTTTGACGCCACTACCACTGTCGCTTGGAGCGCCTATCGTCGGCGGGGTTAACGGTGGTATGCCACCACCGCTACTGCTATTGGATGGTACTTGTATGTCCTTTTCTTTTATACCTTGTTGCTGACAATGACGCCATTTCATTCGTCGATTCTGAAACCATACTTTCACCTACAAAGGACAAATATGAACATGTGTTATCCTATGTTATCAAAATATAGAGTAACATTCAAATACAAATTATATTTGCTTAATATAAGGCTGACATTTTATGGTTTACCAAAAATTACCGTACCTCTGTGCTCCACCTTAAGGATCAGGAATATACAAATTAACACGTTTGAACACTGATTGGATATAGGAAACGATCAATGATAGAAATTTGTTGGACTAATCTGCCAATATCGTCACTTATACGATTATAGCTATTGTTAAACACAAAAGGAATTTACAAAACACGTTTAAAAGTATACTTTCGTGACATTAAACTAGTAGGCCAACATGTACAGATGCGAGTATGCGAGAAATTCATACAGTCATCAAAATAAGTAACTGACCAGGAAATAAATGGGCTGATAACTCTAAAAATATAACTCCTATACATATTTTAATAGGAGTTATATGAACTTAATGATTTAAAAATCATAAAGTTATTGAGAAATGCACGCTAAGATTATTGAGGAAGTTACAATCCCAAATGTAAGGTCAAGTACGATTTTCATTTTCGCATTGTGCTATTTGGGATTGTAACTTCCGCAATCATCAACCATTAAGCGTGCAATATCTCAAATTAAAGAGAGGAGACATTTCTCATTAACACTATGGGTGTGGACTCTCAGGTACAGTCTCCGTAAAACTGCCGTAACTTCTTCAATATTCATTTAATCTTTATAAACGTATACAGTTTTTTTTTGCAGAAAAGGGTTCAATGAATCCAACCATGATAATGAAATTGACCATTTTGGAAAAAATTATAAAAAAACACGTTTTTTGACCCATTTTAGGTTTGGAAAAGATAACTCAAAATATATCTTGTTAAATTTTGTCATACTAGTTTTATGATAATCCTAATAACATTCCCCAGGAGCGGTTTTTTTTTAATGCCTTATTTATTTTTTAAGTTACAGACCAAAAAGTGCCAAAAATGTGATTTATTTTTTTTACCGCCAAAATCATGAAAATGCACATTTTTTGGCACTTTTTGGTCTATAAGTCAAAAAATAAATGAGATATTAAAAATAAAAAAACGCTCCTGGGGATCAATGTTATTAGGATTATCATAAAACTAGTATGACAAAATTTAACAAAATATATTTTGAGTTATCTTTTCCAAACCTAAAATGGGTCAAAAAACGTGTTTTTTATAATTTTTTCCAAAATGATCAATTTCATTATCATGGTTGGATTCATTGAACCCTTTTCTGCAAAAAACTGTACAAGTTTATAAAGATTAAATGAATATTGAAGAAGTTACGGCAGTTTTACGGAGGCTGTACCTGAGAGTCCACACCCCCTTAATATGTTTATGTAAGAGTTATATACTTTTAGAGATCAGCACATTTATTACCTGGTCAGTTACTTTTTTTGACGACTGTATTAGAGACTTCTGATCTGTGGTATATTTGTATCATTTCACATTCAGTCCTTTCTATTTAGCACCTCAATGTCTTTTTAATTAATGTTGTCATCCCACCCACACGTACCTGTGTATCAGTAAGACCAAGAGCTGAGGCCATCTGTTTTCTGTCTGGCTTATTCACGTATTTCTGCAGGTCGAAACGTTTCTCCAACTCTTGTCGCTGTAACGTTGTGAACACGGCCCGAGACCAACTTCGTTTCCTCTTCACATTTGCTGCAACACTGTGGTGGATTGCGTCTGGTTGCGAACTGCCGTTGTATGGGAACGACGACGGGGAGTGCGGTCGATACAGACGTGCAGGAGAAGGCGGAAGGCTCAGGAATACTTCAGGACTTCCTATAGAAAAAGCGAGACATGACGAGACATGAAGGTTCATTGCATCAACACGTTCACGATTGTAAGCCATTAAAATCAGCATTCTTGATAGAATGATAGAGGGGGAAAGTGTGAATGAAAGAAAACACAACCACATTGTAATATCACCAGCATTCAGTATTCGAATTATTCGAATTAATTTGAATGTCTGAGATCATATAGACAAACGTAATTTAAACACGTTGAAGGATTGAACCTGGGACCTTCGGATCTTTAATAAATTAAATGCGGTAACAAATAATCGAATGAGAAAGGCATGTACAGCCACTTAAATTCAGTTTTGTGTCAACGCACTGGTAATACCACCATGATAGAGGTTGTCTGCAAATATGGCTCATTGTACCTTTTGGGAAACCATGATCTAAACCGGATGGCGATAGGATGAATATATAAGTTGCCATATAAGCGTTTAACAAACCTTGACAATCCTCGTTATAATGGATAAAGAGCGATAACAACAAGTCTGTGAATCATGTGTCAAGTTTTATCTAACGAAGAAGGATTACTCCGTGTCATTAATTTCTAAGAGGGGAAGGAGGAAAACCGTGAAAATTGGATACACGGAAGAGATGATAGAATGAACAAGGACATGTGGACAAATTCTGATCCTAGGGATAGCGACCTACATTTGTTTTGGAATTCGTTCGTCGCAGTCTGGTGACTTCCATTTCGTTCGATTCAATCACGTCTTGGATTACTTTTACGTAGTTTTTCCAGAAGTAATTGCGCAAAGTTGCCCAATTGACTAAAACGCACCAAATATGCTGATTTTTGGCCATTTCTACCAAGTTTTGATAATTTCTTTGATATAAAAGCACCCAATTTGAGCAACATTTAATCGCGGCTATCACAGAGAATATTGATTCGTCAAAATGTGGTCTTATTTGACAAATTAAAAACTTGTCATAAAAAATGGCAGGTTTGAGATATTCAAGAAATATTCTGTAATGGTGCACATTTATTTGTGATGCTAAAAAGAACAGTTTAGAGTTTTTCTAGTTAATTTTCATCGTGACAAACATTTCCTTGACTGAAATATATTTAACTTTTAATGACAAATTAATGAATGACAATTGAAATGACAAATTAAATGAGTAATTATCAATGAAACGACAAATTAAGATTAGTCATTTAATTTGTCATTCATATTAAATGACTAATTATTGATTTAAAATTATTCTTTCAATTTGTCATTTAATTTGTCATTCATTCATTTGTCATTCAAAGTCAAATATTTATGAGTCGTGAAAATGTTTGCTATGTTGAAAATTAATTAAAATTACTACTAATTGGTAATTTAAAATTTTAGTTGTTTAGCATTACAAAATATTTCTTAACTGAAGAACCTTCAATGACAAATGTTTAATTTGTCAAATAAGACCACATTTTTGACGAATTAATATTCTCTGTGAGTTCCCGTGGAGAGACAAACAAACTTCAAGACGTCAAATTGTGCGCCTAAGACGTAGCGTTGGCATCACTTTTTGCCTATGCCTATTTAATAGTACTGTGTTACAGTGTTACACCTGAAATGACGTCACGGTGTACTTTGAAATTCTGGTATGGAATAAAGGAAGTCATATTCTCTATGGGTTTGCTCGTTTCAATTTATCATGAAATAGGTCAAGTGATGCCCCATTTTTAAAACGGAATTTTATTAGCGGATGGATTACTGCCTACTCATTGATTTAAAGACAGGCACACATGTTTTAATTACCTATAACTGTAGAATAACAGATGTAGATTACATAGAAGCATACCTTGTATGTAATCTATCTCTAACTCAAACTCCATTAAACCTAAGATGTTTCGACCAATGTACATGTAGTTAAATGTTACGGAGTTGTAGCCTAAATATACCCGATTCACATTAAATATTCTTTGAAAGCACGTTATATAAAAACATAAAACAGTATTATTTCAAAACTTGAGTGAAATTACTCTAGCATGCTTGTTCTAACGATGAACCGTTCAGCGTGATATGCCTCCTTTCTCGGGAAAAATAAAATAATGATAAAATAATAATATGGGACATTTTTATCTGATATCAAAATCTAAATGTTGATGGAAGAAACAGCGGGATGATGTTGTGGATCAGGGCGCTACATGTGTTTCATACAACTTTTAAGAACTTCGTAAGTTGGATTTAAGGATCGATTCTTTTTAAATTCTGAAAATTCTTCTTAAATCCTGAACTCTTCTTAAGTTAAGAAGATTATATCAAGAAGAATATCCTTCTTAGCTTAAAAAGAGGTCCGAGGCTATCTTAAGTTTCAAAAGGAATTCTTCTTAAGTTGTACGGTAATATTCTTCTTATCATATAAGAAGTGTTTTTATTTTTAATTAAAAAGAATTTAATAGGAACTCTTAATATGACCTTTAAAAGGGCCCAGGTCCTATTTCATAAGGTCAACTTAAACTTAAGATTAATTGGGGCGTCAGGAAGGAGGACAACCTTCTGACAGGGGGAAATACCCCCCCCCCCCCTCCCCCACACACACACCCACCCCACACAACACATTCCTCCCTCTAGTAACGCCCTGCTTCGTTTGCCTTTCAAATTTCATGAAAAAGGGATTAGTGGATGCATGACTTCCGATATGTCGTCATAATTATAGGCCTACCGGTAATTAGAATGGTTTATTGGAATGAAACCCGCGAATGAACATTACTAAACATTCATTGCTTTAGGTCGCTGCCTAACCAACCATCGTTAACTGTAGTCTGTACTGTCAAATGTCATTATACCGGTCATCGGAAACAATACGATACATACATGTTCCCGGTTTTGTAAAAGTTAACATTGTACAAACGCAATGCGGCAAAACCAATTCACCTATGACACCTGGCAGAACAGATGCATTGTTATTCGCTCATTCCAAATGGCTATAGACAATACTTGATCCTGCTGATGAATCATCTGCACCTAACACAAAATGTTCCTGATCAGGGGCTTCAATGTTATATTAGTTAGGCCTAATTCATAATCAATTATCTTTGCCGACATTCTGAGAATTGCAAGCAAATATCGTTCCCATAATTTGACATTTCAATCGTAAAAATTGAGTGGATACTTTTAAATCCCTGATGTTTTAACTAACCACACCTAGGCCCTATTGGAAACCATTTTAACTTTGCTATTAGATTTCATTGCTAATAGTGTGCTGCGTAATGATAATTTGTGTGTAATGAATCATAGCTCACCATTCATCGATACATGCCTGAAATTTTTTGAAAGCACGGTGTTCAATACAAATCAATGACATCTTATAAAAATAGATTTACATATATACTACAATTTCCCCCCGTTAGGTTTACTTAAATATCATCAATTTGTATCCATGAATGAGGTGTCAAATTGCAGGGGGGGGGGGAGAACTGATTTTAGATTAGCTAACATAAAAGCAACTGTTCGGGAACTTTTTGTTAAGTGTAGATTAATGCATCGTGATAAAATGCTCTTCTATGCTACATTGTCATGATTGTTATATGCACTGTTGATAGTGACTAAACTGCTCACAAAAAGTATCGAAACACTTAGAAATGATCCAATATATAACGGCTCGAAAGAGTATGCATTAATCGAAGCAAATTAACCAAGCGCATAATTTTGTTCTGCGTATTTTGACACCTCGATCGATGAGATACGATATTGCCGAGCGGAGTTATTGTCATTTCAATGGTCGTGGGTCCAGTTTCAAAAGTGACAATCATCCTATAGAAAGAGGTTTAGAATGATCAGATTCGTGCTTTTCAATAGGGATGAGTGTCACTTTTGAAACTGGACCCATGATCATTGAAATGACAATAACTCCGCTCCGCGACATCGTATCTCAACGATCGAGGTGTCAAAATACGCAGAACAAAATTATGCACTTGGTTATTTGCTTCGATTAATGCATACCTTTTCGAGCCGTTATATATTGGATCATTTCTAAGTGTTTCGATACTTTTTGTGAGCAGTTTATATCCACCTGTTATTTCTGACTATAATGACATCCTTTTACCACAGACCATCTGTGCTTTTACATCTTAGATTAATGTTTTCTTAGTACATTGAAGAGCACTATAACATACGGTATGCTACATACTCCTGTTAAATCCGACTGTATATTTACAGGAGTAAATTGCAGTAGGCCTACTTTTTATGTGTGTTTCCATCAAATTACCTGCTTCGTGTGACTGTTCATACTTTGTTAAAATGCTCAGTCTTCTGGATACCTTTTACTATACCATCCGAATACACATGCCTCTGTATTAACAGTTATCACGGTGAAGCAGGGTTATGTGTTGTGTAATACTCTTAAAGAAAACAATCATCTAGATATTTTGATTGTAACACACATACAGGATGTCTCAAAAAAAAATTACAACGCACCTTTTGAGGAGTGTAACTTTCTGAATAAGTGTCAGAATAGAACAACTCAAAGGACAAAATAAACGCAAAATAGTTTGCTATACTTTAAAGAAAACTGGATGTGATTCGGTTAAGTAATTCCAGAGAAATGAGCAATTAATTACGTAACATTAGTCTGGGAACACTTCCATCCAAGTTTGCTCATATTGAGTGATTCATACAGCACATCCATGAAACCAATACTTCTCTACAAAATGACATGGATTAACGTGTTTTTATGGTTCTAGGTTTTATTTTAAACCAAATAATATGCCAGATGAGACCAAAGTTTAACACAAAATATAAAACAAAAGTTGTCTAGATTATTTATATCACATTTTATACTTAAGAACAGTAAAATTTAAAATTTGTACGATAAATTCAATCTTTTTTTAACAATTGGAAACAGAATTATAGTAATTTTAGTAAATATGAACATTGTCGTTATTAAACCAAGTTCAAGAACTAATAACATACAACTTATCAAGCTTCTAGTCTTCACATTTTCAACTTGAAGGCTGAAATCATGTATATTATAAAATTATCGCCAATTTTGCGCATGATGGTCAAATTATTAGTATCGCAATTGAAAACAAAATAAATGTTTTGTTTATGAGTATGGTCATATCTCTCTCCTTACAATGAGTTGTATAAATTTGTTTTTGGTATTCTGGGTGTTATGAGTGTTACGATCGATTATTCAGTATTCTTAGATCACAAATTGACATTTTTCATCATAGTATTAAAAGTGCTGACTAATTGAACAATAATTAGTAAGTAACCAGCCGCGCAAGTAAAAATCTGTCAAAATATGCAAACTTGGATGGAAGTGTTCCTTGACTACTCTTACGTAACCACAGATATCTCCGTAGAATTACTTAACAAAATTAAACGCTGTTTTCTTCCAATTGTAGAAAACTAATTTGGCCTCATTTTACCGTTTGACTTGTAAAATTCAGATACTTAATTTTGAAGTTATGATCGCCTAATGGGGCATTGTAATTTTTTTGAGACACCCTGTATAGACGAGCATTTATCACGATGCCATTAATTGTATGTAGGCCTATTCGAGATAAAAACTTGTCTGTCACATCAGAGAACTATACACAAACGCACTTGATGAGTCCCTTTTCATTTCCTGCTCGTGAATATAAATGTACAAAGAATTGTATTTAAAACATATTCTATCTATTTTGTTAACTAATATATTTTCCACGACTGTACCCAGTTTAGTAGTGCAATGTTTTGCAATGATGCATCCTGAGACGACTACAAACTTTATCACTGCCCTTCCACAGAATGCACTTCATATCTGAGAAACATCTCCACGAACCAGTGAATCACTAGATTTGCTCGTTCTTGCACAGTAGAATTAGAATTGAAGTAACTTAAATTAATTTTGAAAACCAAATAATCCATGTATGGTTTATGATCAGTTTCCCCCCTTGGCCTATTAACAGTTGACGGACGATTTAGCTTGCAGGGGATAGAGGTAGATGAGGCAAGCAAGCGTAAGGGTTACGGGAGTGATTCTACGAGTGTCATGGCTCATGTACAGCGGCAGTGCGTACCTGTACCTGAAGTCAACGGCTCTGACATGTTACTATATAGTAGCTCATATTCCTACATGAGACAAACGATACTTCCCGTCTGCAGAGACAATAATGTATCAAATTTATTCTCGCCCAATATCAGGGGTAAAATGTGCTAAATTTAGTAGGAATTACGCAGTAAAATTGACATCACCGAGGCCTACTGCCAGAGTGCCTGCTTTCTTACCATGACGATGGTTTTTGCCAACACCAGACTAGACACCCTATCACGAATTGCTGTAAGGGTTTCGCCACTCCTACATCTGTACATGTATAGTATTGAGTCTGATATTCTAAAACGTTGTTGGTACTCATTCCCCCTGTGTATAGTTTTATATAATACACCATCATGACTCGAATGGGAAAGCCATGATGTAAAAGTGATCGTATACGACTCTACGCGTGTAATACGTCCCAAATTGGCCAAAGTGGGACTCGAACCCAGGGTATTGAACCTCCCAATTATTGTATTGTCACTTCATCTCTACTAACATACACGTCACATATACCACCTATCTGGTAAGTTGCAACTAAGTAAAATTGGTTGGTTACGAGAAGGAAAAAAGAGAGAAAACCAACAACAACAAAAACCCTACACTATTGCAAGGTATTTCGAACCTGTTTCCTGAAATATTTCGATGAAAATATCTGTTGGGACTTGATTTGATTTGACAGCAGATGCGTAAATCAACGGATTCAAAAAGGCCTTCTCAGAAAACGATATAAACCTCAATCATGATAAAACATCTGTAGTATTATTTGTAACTTTTTCGGGTGCAAATGGCGTTATTAACGAATAAGGACAAGGTAAACATTTGTGAAGTACGTGTTACCAAATGGCCGGATGTTATCCAACGTCAATTATCCCCACAATTTATCCTGTTTCTATTTTTCTTGCAACATACTGTTGTTTATATGCTTCGAATGAAATATGTTCAATCAATAGATATGAATAATACCAATTGAAACTTTCTCTGTTGTTTTTGGCAATGAATGTCTGTTCTATAGGGGATGTTTAATTTCGGATAAGCGGTTCGAGGATCTTACAGTCATACTCATTTTCTATTAATTTGCAATGACTCTTATTAGCATGATTAGTCTATTAGCTGATGAGTAACACTAATCGTGAGTCATAAGGATGCGTTTTAACTTGTAATTGTAAACAAGTTTCACTATTCCACATTTTCCCTAAACCCTATTAAATTGGTCGTTGAATGTTCCACGTGTTTTAAACCGATAAACAGATTTCTCTCCCCCCCCCCCCCCCCCCCCCCCCCCCCCCCCAATACGGACAGACACACATGACATGATCACAATATCCCTCCTGCTTTTCAAGCCAGGGGTATAAAAAGGATTTAAGAGCAATCTTTTTATCCTTTTCATAAGCGAATCAGTCAAAAAGATTTATCTCTTTGCAGTCGGCAAAGGATCGCTTTCCCCGATTTAATATTCAACCTTTAAACTTCACTTAAAGTATAACTTACCTGGTGTGCTGTTTCTGCGCAGACGTTGCTGACTGGTCCACACAGGTGCCATCGATGATTTGTTGAAATAAAAATCCACCGAGTCCGGTGGAGGAACCATCCTGCTGCCTTGATGATGGTGATGAAGATAGTCTCTTGACAGAAGATCATGATAATGTTGAGCCCACAGGTACTGGTGGTACTGCGATGATGAGTAGGATGACGGGTAATGCAACTGTACAGGGCTTGGTTTATTCGCTGTGGGGATACGGTATGCAGTGTAGAAAATATCAAAAATAAGAATTACGAAGTTTTACTTGGAACTTTCTGAAGTAAGCACCTGCAACCTGTCGATCGGGTTTCATGGGAAAGAGGGCCTTTAACAGAGATGTGAACGTCACCCTTTTCATATTTCCTCCTTGCCCGCTCCTCCGTATATGCCTACAAAATCATACCTTTGTAATTCTAAAACTAAAGTTTATACTTAAAATATAAAATTATAAAATTATTTTGAGTGATTTCTCTTCATTAAGTATAGATATTGCTTGCCAAGATTGGTTGACTATTAAGAACGTTACCGTGGTTATAGTTAAAATAATGAGACAAAGAATGATTCAAGCGTGCACTTGGCTTTCAACTTTGCACTGTCACTGACTAATCGATCGGTGAAATAGCGCTACCAGATAATTAATAATCGATCGAGATTGCGTGTTGAAAAACCAAGTATGGAAATCAAAATCGTACTTTGTCTTAAATTGGTCTTAATCTGTGATAGTTTTCTTAACAGTTAAACATTCTTTGCGTGCATATTTCAAATTAAACAGAAATGTCTCCATAATTATATAATTGATTATTGTCAAGTTTAGGAGTTGCTATCAGTCTCTCTGAGCTAGCTCAAATACTGGAATATCGCAGACTTTGATTACATTAATATCCATGTTTGCCAATTTGATATATGATAAATATGATTGCTTAGAAAAGAACCTAAAAGTGAAAATACAAGTTTTTAAATAATACATGTATTTGCATCATGGCAAAATAGGAGGCGAACTTTCAAGTACAGCCAGATTCACTCATAAGTCATAATGCAAACGATACTTGTACACACTGCACTGGTCTTACCGTTATTGACTTGAAAATGTAATTCAAATATAAAAATGGAAACAAATAAAAAGTGAAAATCACTTCTTCCGCCTAATTTATCCATATTTTCGTAATCAGCAATGATCAGGAGATCAAGGTATGATTAGACCTAATAGTAATATCACTTTTAAATAAATACAAATTTGAGGTTTAAAATTGGTGTACTACCGGGATACTTACAAAATACTATGAAATGACTGTCTTCTTTGATCTTTCTTTGTTGTTGCGGCGCAGGGTCTTTTGCCAATAACCTTTCTATTCCAAACTTGAGCTGTGAGCTGCAGGTAGGCCGAACAGGTATTGCCGAAGATTTTGTCTGCACATATCTGCTTCTATCATTGCAATGTGAGTTCTCGTCTTGATCATTATCATCGCAATTACAGAGTTTGCCACCACTTATTTTGAGATGACAAGGTCTATTTCTGTGTCCTTCATCTTTATACTCCAAATAATTGGGAGAAGAAGCTTCATTCTCATCGATTGATGACCCAGTGGACGACTGGCCACGTGTAGTTAGTGGTATTGCCGCGACTGAACATGCTGAAGGCAATGGTTTAATCGGCAAAGAACTCGGAAAGAAAATCTGAGCTCTTTCTTTGTACTTCGTCATGGTCTGCTCAAGATGAGTTTGTAGGTAATGTTGATTGTGCGCTGTTACAGGTGATGCAGCGCTGGAAGAAGGATGAAAGTTCTCATTATCAACCCCTGTCCTGCTTGGCGTGTTGTAAGGCAGACCCGGTGTAAGGACATACCCGGCAATAGGTTTGCGTGGTGTGTTCATGATGGTCACTAAAAGTTTCAATAGCGGACGCAACTTTACTACTACTAACACACCTGGCTCCGATACCTTTATCACAATGCAGTGATGAACAGGTTACGTGAGTCGACAAAAATAAACACTTACCTTACAGTTTACACTAGGCAACGCCGCTGGTATAGTACGGGGTATAGTATCAAATTCCACGAAACAGGAAACGCTTGTAAACCAGATACCTTACAAAAATACGTGATATATATTTATGTATACTTGTAGATAAGATATTTTTATGTATAATTGAACTTCAATTGTTGTGTGAAGTGACTTAAACCCGGACAAACCAATGCTCATCATAATTTAGCTTGACAACACTTTCCATTCGGCAGGCGTCTGCATGCAGAAGACACTCCAAAATTTCACAAAATGTTTCAAAAATGTTAAAATTATTAAATTTCATTAATATATTTGGAATCATCATGATAAATGTATTAAAAAGTACAAACATGCCTATTACTAGTATTGGTTCAATAATCCTCGAGATAGACCTTAAAAGTTGGGAAAGGTTTCTGAAAAATCTGTTTTGTATAATATGGTAAAACTAAATAGTCGCGTGGTTAGTGTTATAAAGGGTAAAGAAAGGTGATATTTTTAAAAACGTATAGCAATTTTGTATTTGTGTGTTTGTTTGTTTGTTTATTTGTTGGGGTGTATAGGGGCATTTGTTTTTTGTTTGTTGGGGTGTTTGTTTGTGAGTACATGTCAGCCATTCCTAATAGAAACACGTTTGATTCTGGTACACAAATATACAATGCCGCTATACTGCAAACAAAATAAAGAAAAGAAAAGTAATTGTTCCAAACATACTATAATGACAACATTGACGTTGGTTGTATGTCGGTCGTTCCTATAGAAACCCTTTGGATCCCTGAACAACAGTTTATTCAAATCCGGGTTGAAATCGTTATTTCTATTTTATAGGTAAGGAGAATTTCTTTCTCTATAAGCCTAGGCCTACTTGCGAATGGTTATCTGTCTTCTACAAAAGGAAGAAGTTATCATAAGCTAAATATTTCGTTGATCGAATTCATAAATACACATATTTCGATTTCCTAAATTAACGTATCGTATTTTCACACTTTTCAAGTGTACTTCTGGGTTGGTCACAATATAATGGGTTTTTTAATTTGAATTGTTTGGATGGTACACAAACCTAAGCATATCATTCTTTGTTTAAGCTTATATATAAGCATCAATTAAACAAACATTGGTAACTTTTACTATTAAATGAGCAGAACGACTTTTTTCCCCTTGATCATCTTTTTTCCTGCAACTGACATTAGCCGTTTAAGGAGCTTGTATATGTTGTTCTCCTGTAGAAACAAACAAACTATACCATTTGAAAGCAAATTAAATGACCTTAAGCTTATATAAAATCCTATGGGTCTTTTCACAATAAACCAACACCGTGGGTGTCTTGAAAATTCATGTATGTTTTTGTGGCAGATATTTGTAGCATTTGCTTTTAAAACCATAGAAACAAATAAAAATAAAACCATAGAAACAAATTCAAGTTCGTTTGTAAAGCTACTTTACAGTCGTTCTGTCATTTTGTTTGCGATAACCAACGGATGTAACATGGTGTAGTGTTTAAGATCTGGCAACACGTGATAGCTCTCTCTCTCTCTCGATACACCAACAAACAAAGGCGTGCATCTAATAAACTCTTCAAGTATTACATCTGTGTTCTGTATCCTATTGTTATATCCACTCGGACACTACATTAGCAATCCATTGTGCTTTGCAGGCGTGGGTTCGGATCCCATCCTCGTCGCCAATGTAGTGTCCGAGTAGATATAACCAATGGATACAGAACAAAGATGTAATACTTGAAGAGTTAATTAAATGCACGTCTTTGTTTGTTGGTGTATCGATTGAGAGAGAACTATCACCGTGTTGCCATTTAAAGGTATATGACCCGATCACTTTTTTGGAGCTATAATTTTTTTTTCACATCAATATATTTTGGTATCAGAAGAATCCCCATATTTTTCTCATTATGTCTGTAAATATTAGGGGCCAGAAATGTTTCATTTGGAAATTATAGGCTAAAATGTGTTGAATTACTGCCAAAGGTGGTTAACCACCAACCAGTCTGTGTACTACTCAATGGGCACATGTCTTTAGACCTTGCCCTTCTAAAAATAGAACCATTTGAGTTATGCAACTCAAACTTTGGAATGCAACAATTTTAAGGATGACCTTTCATGTAAAATAGAAAACATCAAGTTGAAAATTGGGTCATCTACCTTTAAATAGTTATAGTTTTCAAGTTCGTGTTACTAAAGTTACCGCACCGCAAATGTTTGTTCCATTATTCCCTGTGGTCACGCGTTATGAACTCGCCTCCCAAATAGGGTGGTGCCGTTACATTTTTTAGTTTCATGCTGTAATTTTCCTCAAATATTTTTAAAACCACAAAAGCTATCTCAACAAATTTGGTATCATTTTAAAGCCCTAATAACAAGCTATCTGCCTGCAAAATGGCATTGGTATAGCTAATACAGAAAGGGAGATACAGCTGTTTGATGTTTGGGGACCAGGGGTGGTGCTGGAAGGGGTGTTTCTGGAAGGGGTGTCGCCTGTACAAACTCAATGGGGATAATCCCATGTTTTGTTCTTTTTACAATAACTAGTCATCTCCTAATGTTACAAACACCATTCTGGTCCCATTTTAAAGGATAATTAGTAGTCTTTAAGTATGTGGTTCAACAGACTTGTCAACTATTTGTAACAACTAATTAATTATGGATAAGACAATGAACATCAGCTTTCTTCCTATTCGCTACACAGTAAACATGAATAATCAGCCTCAATTTACCGGATTTATAAAATGACAATAACAGAAAAAGTTTTCAACCTATGATAGCAAAAGTATACATTTTTGGAAAGCTTGTAACTAGAGGAATTCAGAAATGCAGTTTATATCAGGGAAGGGTTCATCCTTAAACAAATATTTTTGAAAATTCTAAAAATATATAAAATAAAAATTGGAGATATTCACTAGCCGGTATAATTACCATACCGACGTAGTAACTTTAACAATTATATATCATATAATGGGTAATTTCATGAGGAATTCAAATATGTAAAGTAAATAATGATAGGGGTAGGTATAAAAAATATATGGATCTCGAATTAAAAATTAAAAACTCTGATATTTTTCCGAACATTTCCGATCATACCATTTTAGTTCTTAGTCGTACTATAATTTTAATGGCATATTTGGTTTCCTCATGAAATTTCCCTTCAGAAAATATATACTTTTACTACCTCAGGGGGGTATACAAGCAAATATAAATGTGTAAAGTTAAAATCATGTCGTGAAAGCCAAAATCCGTGTGTAACGCGAAAGGAGGCGAGCTTAAAACACATGACCCTATATTACAATCTGTTCTAAAAGGAAAGGAGGCTCTCGATCGATCGATACACCAACAAAACAAAGACGTGCATTTAATAAACTCTTCATGTATTACATCTGTGTTCTGTATCCTATTGTTATATCCACTAGGACACTACACATGGTGTCACATTGTTCGTTGCCAAAATTTGCAGAGCACCTCCTATAATGCTCTTATTACACATTCCATATCATGATTACCTGCACATATGCAATGTCAAAATAATAGATACTTTGTCATTTCCAGGAATTAAGCATATCAACCTTTTCAGTTACAGTCTTTAGAATGTAACAGTCCAAAATGTGTGTCAATGTTATGACCGTTTAAAATTTGTAAAAGACTTCACAGAGAATATCAATTCGTCAAAAATGTGGTATTATTTGACACATTAAACATTTGTCATGGAAGGTTCGTCAGTTAAGAAATATTTTGTAATGCTAAACAATTATTTTTAATAATAAATGACCAACTGGTAGTATTTTTAATTAATTTTCAACATAGCAAGTATTTTCACGACTCATTAATATTTGACTTTCAATGACAAATGAATGAATGAAAAATTAAAAGAATAATGTTATTCAATAATTTAATATAAATGACAAATTAAATGGCACTTAAATGACTAATCTTTAATTTGTCATTTCATTGATAATTAATCATTTAATTTGTCATTAAAAGTTAAATATATTTCAGTCAAGGAAATATTTGTTACGATGAAAATTCACTAAAACCACTCTAAATTGTTCTTTTATCATCCCAAATAAATGTGCACCATTACAGAATATTTCTTGAATCACAAACCTGCCACTTTCTTATGACAAGTTTTTAATTTGTCAAATAAGACCACATTTTTGACGAATTAATATTCTCTGTGTATATTAATGCTGATATTACACAAATGTTCCATATCATGATTACCTGCACATATGCAATGTCAAAATAATAGATAATCTGACATTTTCAGGAATTAAGCATGTCAACCTTTTCAATAATAGTCTTTAGAATGAAACAGTCCAAAATGTGTGTCAATGTTATGACCGTTTAAAAACCGTCAAATATTTTGTAATGCTAAACAATTATTTTTAAATGATAAATGACCAATTAGTTTTTAATTATTTTTTAACATAGCAAATATTTACATGACTCATAAATATTTGACTTTCAATGACAAATTAAATGACGAATTAAAAGAATAATTTTAATCAATAATTAGTCATTTAATATGAATGACAAATTAAATGGCAATTGCATGACTAATCTTAATTTGTTATTTTATTGATAATTAGTCATTTATTTGTCATTTCAATTGTCATTCCTTAATTTATCATTAAAAGTTAAATATATTTCAGTCAAGGAAATGTTTGTTACGATGAAAATTAACCAGAAACATTCTATTGTTCTTTTAGCATAACAAATAAATGTGCCCCATTACAGAATATTTCTTGAATCACAAATCCATTTCTTATGACAAGTTTTTAATTTGTCAAATAAGACCACATTTTTGACAAATTAATTTTCTCTGTGTTGTTGTAGGCGATTTCAAAAGTTCAGATCGAGTGTTGAAATGTACCCAACTACTATAATAGTATCTCTCTATATTACAAGTAAAAAGGAATAGTATCTCTCTATATTACAAGTTAAAAGGAATAGTATCTCTCTATATTACAAGTTAAAAGGAATGCTGATGTTAAAATTATGAAATCAAAGAATCACAATTCCTCTTTTGTTGTTGAAATTGTTTGACATACGTCTGGATTTGGTGTTGGTTAACTGTGAAAATACCCATAGGCCTAGAATATTATAGACATCAAACATAAATTCCAAATACTGAATACTAAGGAGAAGACAAAAATGGTTTGTCTCAAATGACCCGCGCGCAATCCCAAAACCACCCGCGTATTTTCTTCTTCCATTTCCAAAAAAAATCTGTCAAAAGTCAAACTTTTTCCACTTTTGATAAAATAAAAAATACGCATTTATTCACCTTATTGACTTGGTTTATTCCCAAATGCGGGTTTTTGTGCATGTGGCATATTTGAGGAGGCTTGTACTTGCAAAGAAACTTGTATTTGTGCTTTTATACTTGGCCAAACAATTAACGACCAGGTCTGAATTGAAAGAAAAAAAGAAAGAAAAATCCGCAGCGCATTGGATTTTCAGTCTCTCATGTCATTTGAGACAAACTTTTTTTTGTTGTTGGCCTAAGCGAACAATGACTTATATTCAATCCACAGCACGTGCTCCAATGGCCCTGAATGTAGAAGACATCAACGTCCGAGAATGTGTACATATTTTCTATCATTATAAATTGAAGTTCGTCTGCCCCTTGGCCTTTTTGAAAAAGTTCATTAAAAGCTATATACATCATTTGATTCATCATTCATAACTGGTTATTAAAATTGATGATAGCAGTACAAACATTGAATTGCATCAAATTAACAAAGACATATATACATACAATAAAAATACATTATAGTTATAATATAAAGATAAGAATTATTAATACATCAAAAATTGAAAACCCTGAGCCAGCACACATCAGCAATACTACACCCGTTTGTAGTTCAACCCCCTGGGTACTGCCTACCTTTCGTAAATTTACGATAATTCCCATTGGTCAATTACATGATATAATCATCTTGATAAATGATAACCAATTACAATTTTGTTTATAAATATTTTACGCTAATCTCTTTGAAAATTGTAATTATTCTAACAATGTCTCTGATTGGCACAATATTTGACATCCTAAATTTCATCCAATCGGCAGGTAAGTCTCATGGGATTAATGTTTCCACTAAAGCGATATTGTATAGTCTACTTGAAGTGTGCGGCGGATTAGATGAGCGTGTTACTACAGAAGGAGCTCATACTCGAAATGTTCTATTATAACTAAGCGTCGAATGTGGACGCTCACAAGGAATAAGATTAAAAGCTAATACAAAGTTCTTTTTTTTCTCCCTGCTGAACATATCTCTGATCGAACAATCGACATGTCATGGAAGATAGGAGGAGAGATGGTATAGTACGGGGTATAGTATCAAATTCCACGAAACAGGAAACGCTTGTAAACCAGATACCTTACAAAAATACGTGATATATATTTATGTATACTTGTAGATAAGATATTTTTATGTATAATTGAACTTCAATTGTTGTGTGAAGTGACTTAAACCCGGACAAACCAATGCTCATCATAATTTTCCATGCGCAGGCGTCTGCAGACGACACTCCAAAATGTCACAAAATGTTTCAAAAATGTCAAAATTATTAAATGTCATTACTATATTTGGAATCATCATGATAAATGCATTAAAAGTACAAACATGCCTATTACTAGTATTGGTTCAATAATCCTTGAGATAGACCTTAAAAGTTGGGAAAGGTTTCTGAAAAATCTGTTTTGTATAATATGGTAAAACTAAATAGTCGCGTGGTAAGTATAAGGGTAAAGAAAGGTGATATTTTAAAAAACGTAGCAATTTTGTATTTGTGTGTTTGTTTGTTTGTTTGTTTGTGTGTTTGTTTGTTTGTTGGAGTGTATAGGGGCATTTGTTTTTGTTTGTTGGGGTGTTTGTTCGTGAGAACATGTCAGCCATTCCTAATAGAAACACGCAGTGGCGTAGCTAGGATTTTTTTCAGGGGGGCAAGATTTCTAAAATTTTCGTAAAAGGCTGCCCCCAAAAAAATTCTAGTCACTTACCTCGTGAAATTCACGTAAGTGGGGCGGGGGGGGGGGGGGGGGGGGGGGGGGGGTTAACATACGAGTCTCGAATTTGTCCCCCCCCCCCTCCCCCCTTAGTGACGTTTTATGAAGCAATACTTGAATGGGCGGAGGAATTGTTCTGCTTGAGTGATTTATATCATGTATACCTCTTAACCTCTTAAGTAGCCGTTTTGAAGTTTGGTGTGAGTTTTATCAATTGAAATACGCTAAATTAAAGTGAAAAACAGCTAGGTTTTTACCGATTTATAATGTCATGCCATATCGGAACGGATAAGTATATTTTGATGAAATTAACAGAGTATGTAGGAAACATGTTCCCCCATTATATCGCAGGCATTATACTTTGACTGCAATGTTGTTTGTTTTCATATTGTTATTATTTTTTCAAACACGGTATAAATCTTTCTGGGACACCCTGTATACGGTCCATTTGTTCTGTATACCAAATGGGCGAAATTGAAAGGCTCTTTTTGTGTCCTTGCCGCACATATGACTAACACGACGCACGTTAACACTTTCCACACGCGGCTATTATTTCTACCATACAAAACAGATTTTTCAGAAACCTTACACAATTTTCCAAGTCTAGCTCAATGATTACTGACCCAGGCATGTTTATACTTATTGCAATGCATTTATCATGGTGATTCCAAATATGGCGATGAAATTCAATAATTTTGATATTTTTGAAACATTTTATGAAATTTTGGATGATGTCGTCTGCAGCTGCCTGCCGGCGTGGAAAGTGTTAAAGTGTTTTTTATACCACCTGTGGTAAAAACACAAAAATCCTTTAAATCAGCACGGAATCGGATCCCGGTTTTTTTTCGGATAATGGGTTTTAAAGTTCTACAGTGAAATGAACGGTCTCACCTATTTTTCTGCTAGGATAACTTGACAGCTCATCAATTCCTTCTATTCGTGACAGATGTGACATCTAAACCGTGCAATGTCTGTTTTTAGCTATCCTCAGCTTGCGTCTAGACGACGTTTTTTACTTCTATCACATTTTGTACATTTCAACTCTTTATATACGAGAACCACTAATAATAACAGGCAGGTGTTTTATGTGTATGCAATATTATAGTATTTAAATATCAGTTGACATTTGTATGATATGTGATGTGTTTGCTTTGGTGTGTTACGCGAATAACGCATTAATTGAATGTGTCCAAATAGACCATTATTCAATAAAAAATGTTTTTTTTTAATAAAAAATCATGCAATAAACGTGCGCTACCCTCAGAATCCCGGCTCATTTTTAATATTATCGATACCTTAAAAACTGTTATGTGATATAGGCCCTAGGCCTACTCATTTTTAAACACTGCATTGGTTTAATAGGCCTATACTAGAAATCCTCATTAGGACAGTTTTGACAGTTTAAAAACTGTCACTGATCTGATTAGGGTGTATCGTTGGCTTCAGCATATTTGAATGTCCTCCCCCGCCGGGACCTGTATATATTTGATCAATTAGTTAGATCAGGCAAGGTTCCCCCTCTCCTCTCTCCTGATCACGGGCATGTCCTTTTACTCTCCTCAAATAATGGTGAGCCTAGTTAAAGGCATTTTTGTGATATTTTCCAGAGAGCGCCCTCTATTCATGATTTTTTTTAGAAAGTAGATGTTCTTGCAGATTTAATTTACATTTCTGATCATAAATCGGACATACATTCCAAGTTACAGAGCGATACGATTCCTAATTACCTCAAAATCATGGTTTTAGCCTAGTGAATTTAGACCAGAGTAAAATAAGTTGTCGGACAAATATCGACAATCCGACAGTTTATTTTCACTCTAAAACCATGATTTTGAAGTAATTAAGAATCGTATCGCCCTGTAACTTGGAATGTATGTACGATTTATGATCAGAAATGTAAATCTGCAAGAAAATCTGCTTTCAATTTTTTTCGATGTTGAGGGCGTTTCCTGGAAAGATCACATAATATACCTTTAAGCAACCGTGACCGTACTGGTCACATTATATAGGTATCCAATTCCCGAAAGATCAGGGGGTCTATATGAAGATTCATGTGCTTTTTATTTTAATTCAGAATACTGCCCAATTTCCCTCAAATTTGACCCAGAAACTGTATTAACTTCAGACATTAAAGGTAGATGACCCGATCACATTTCGATTTTCAACTTGAAGTTTTCTATTCTACATGAAAGGTCATCCTTAAAAAAGTAGTGTTCCAAAGTTTGAGTTGCATAGCTCTAATGGTTCTTATTTTACACGCACAAGATGCTGTGAACTGTACCCATTGAGTAGTACACAAACTATATCGGTGGTATACCACCATTCGCGGTAATTCAACGTTATTTCATCGATTTCTCCGTAATTACACCGATTTAGGCCGTCAAATTTCAGTATGATGATGAGAAAAATACGAGCTTTCATATGATATGAAAATCTCCGTATGTTTGAAATAATTCTGTGTTACGAAAATGTGATCGGGTCATCTACCTTTAATGAAATCTGAACTATCTTAAGAAATCCAAGAACGCAAGCAAAAACCAACCGGGAAAACCAAAAACCATATAATGAAAGCTCGATGTTGTCCTCTAAGCCAATATTTGAATATTTTGATAATAGCTCCTGCTCAATGCAAGAAAATAACAGTACATTAAAGTGAAGAGGACTTTTTATCTAGACTCCGTGGACGTATACGGATTAGATTGCCGTTAAAACTATGTTGAATAAGGTATGGGAAATGCTTCTAATATAGTACAAGGTAACAGCATCGATACATGGTGTTCCGAGAAGTAAGGTCACCACTAATTCACTGTGTCACATTGGCATACGATATTAGGCATTAGCAGGCTTTCAAGCAGATTCAGGTGAAAAAGTAGGATAAAAGTAGGATATGGTAGGCTCAATTAGGATATGGTAGGCTCAATTAGGATAAAAGTGGGACACGTGCAGGCTTTAGGAGTAGGTTTCGTCAACGCTAGCCCATGCTCCTTTATCATATACCATATAATTTATTTATTAAAAAAGCGATAGGTTAGAACCTTCTTTCAATCTCAAAAGAAAGATCAATGTTGTGTTATGTTCAGTTTAGGTTCTCACTGGTTGCTCTGAAAAGAGCCTTTGGTTCAACTACATTTGTTATGTTTCACAAATGAACATAACACAACATTGATCCTTATTTTGAGATTGAGAGCAGATTACCACCGATTCACCCATCTCTTTTTTATAATAAATTCATTTTTGAAACATGAAATATGAAGGTGATTTGAAGATCCAAAGGCTCTTTTTAGAGCCAAAATTGAGTACCTTAAGTGAACATAACATTGATCTTTCTTTTGAGGTTCCCCATATTTTTATAACAAAACTCACACTATTTATTTAACACCCATTTAGAGACTTGTCACCATAGCGAATATCTTGATTATCTTACCCTCCATTTTTGAAACATAAAAAAATGTAGGTGATTTCAAGATCCAAAGGCTCTTTTCAGAGCCACAAATGAGGACTTAAAGTGCACATAGCACAAAATACATATTTCTTTTGAAATTGAAAGAAGGTTCCAACCTATTTCCCTTTTTTACATTTTATGATAGCTTGCACAAATATTTTTTATGTTATGGCATAAAAAAGTAGGAGAAAGTAGGAGATTCAGGGTCAAAAAGTAGGAAAAGTAGGAGCGCCTGAAAGCCTGCATTAGGAAAGGATAGATGGCATTCCAAAGGCTTAAAACCTCTACTAATTCTGATGAGGGCTGGTGGATGGGGCTGGCAATCAAATCGAGCAGTATGAAACATCAAGGCAACTGCTGATGCTGAAGGCAACACACATCAATTGAAGCTAGATGCTAGACTTCAAGCAATATTATGTGATCTTTTTCAAACTTTTACACATATCATTTCTCTCTTATAAGGCTTATGAAGTTTGACAATCTGGAAAGTAATTCCAAGACTCATAAATCGATCTTGACTGTATTTCCATAAAATCACATTACAGAACTTTAATAAATCACAATGTTTAAGGAATTTGTCAACATATTTCTTTCGATTTTCATCATAATTCAGCTCTATTTTGCATACAGTTGCGATCGTAGCCGGAAGCACGAAAGAAAAGAAAAAAATACTTGTAAAACAAGTTGTCAGAGTTAACCCTGAGTTTATTTGAACTATTCAAATCATGATTTTGAAGTAATTAGGAAACATTTTGCTCTGTAACTTCAAAAATATTTTATTTTTATAAATGTAATTTGACCCCCCAAAAATGCATTTAGAGGAAAAGCTCAAGATAGAGAGCATTCAATGAAAAATATTGCATAATATACCTTTAGATGGAATAAAGCGTAAAAAACACTAGTTTAAAAGCAAGTAGGTGTTGAATTCCGCAATTTTGCATACACGCAAATACACAATTTAGATTCAGACATTCTATAATCTGTTCAATCCACTTGACAATGGAATATTGATTTTATTATAGCACAAATATTATACAATATTGGAACTCATAATCCCATTACAATTAACATATAAAACAACAAAATACAGTACAAATGGTAAAATATAGAGGAATTCCAACCAATTCAGAGAAAAACATTTTAATAATGGTGCTTGCCTTGGGTTGTTATCTCTGTCTTACCAGAAGTGATCATACTTTAGAATTAGTAACAAAGGTAGCAGCGATAAAACTTCCTTCAAAATTGATTTTCAAACATCAAGTAGTTGTTTCAAAGTATAAAATAAAAAAAATACCTAAGGAAAAAATAGTTGTCCTTTTCCCCCATTGATCATGTAGTATTTGTTTACTATAGCCGATATTTCTAATATATATTTTTTATATATATAAAAAGGGTGTTTTGTGTTGTTAAAGGGATACACAGTGGTGTTAAAGAATATATTTCTTATTAAATTTACTTCATAATTTAAGATGAACATTAATAATGGTCATATTTGCTGTTACCACTCACGAAATCACGAAAGCGGCCGTATGCTCAGCATATTTATATTGTGACTATTTATAGATGGAGAGCACACATGGCTTTGAAACAAATGTGACCTTCTACACTAAATCAAGGTCAAAGTTCAATCAACCACCCACGTTGGCAAGGATGTCCACTTAGGTTGTTATTCTACCGACTTCAAAGAACATTTTGGTACATAACTCTCTGTGTTACCTAGACTGGGACCGAAAAACTCCTGTACTCCCGACTATTGGTGTGAAATTCTTGTCTAGCAGCAGACCAGAATATTTGAATCAACGTTTTGTAGTACAAAGAGGGCTGATTTTTCTGAATCCTTACAAGTGTAAGTTCATACATGTAATACAATTGTAAAAATGTACAAATCCAAGATTTTATCAAAATTGAGGGCACAGCCTCCAACACATACTGCATGTCCCTTTAATACCACCAGGAAGAGCATTGCGTATAATCTCCGGTAAACCACAACATTGGCTGCTATTACGACATTTGGTGAACTCATAATATGACAACACCTTAATGACACAATAAATACTAATAATTGGATAGTCCTTATATAGTGCTTTACGCACTTATGTCTGCCCTTCCTGTACATTTTGTAAACATGGGAGGAAACAATTGACAAAGTTTTCAAATTCAAGGGCATGATTATGGCCCATATTCACAACAAATTTAGTCATGGGTTAAATGTTAGTACTGGACTAAATTGTACTAGAGAGGACCTTTTATTCAAGTTTTGTTAATCATTTAAAAATAAAATATGAGAGTAAGACTTCAAAACTAAAATATTCTTAGAAGCATGTAGACTTAAAATATTCTTGTCTTTGATTCTTTTAAACCTTTTTAGCCGTTTAGCAATAAAACTTATAAATATTGGAAGTCCTTCATAGTAAGACTAAGGCCAAACAAAGAAGATTGTCTGATTCAGAAGCCCACCCGCATTGGTATGTGAAATGAGCTACGGCACGTAGGTCTACGCGCTGAGGCCTAAAATTTTTTTTTTTAAAAAGGTCTCTGTAAGCTTGGATTAGCAACAACAACAAAAAAAATTGCACAGCACTTAGCTTTTTTGCCAAATGTTTCTGAGACAGACCTTCTTTGTTTGGCCTAAGGCCTTGACCCAAATTCAAGCCAGGACTAAATCATAAAAACTTTCGTGAATATGGGCCATACAATGTTTTGCCCTTCGTAAAATATGAAGAAGAATTATTCCAATTAAAGTAATGAAATAATCAATAACAAATCTTTTCATAAAAAGATGGGAGATTCAAACACTGTGGTGATAATATATAAGACAATGTAGTTTATAATACCATTAATTGATCGTGACTAGTTATTTGCTCAAATTATAGCCCCTTGAACATGTGGTTTTCAACTATTTTTGCTGAGAACAATGGAGGTAAGGGCCACAAAATAATTAGAAAGACATTCTTGGTGCCAAATAACCCCTTTTTGTTCTTTTTATGTGTGTTTTTAGAGTTGTTCAATGTCAAGTCATCACTGCTTTTAGGATTTGACTAGATTTGACCATTTTAAATCCCCTGCTCTAAACAACATACAAAACCCAATACACAACTTCACAGAACACTCCACAATTACATAACCATTACAAGGCACTATAAAACACCATCTCTTCAACACTCTATTTCATATGAAGGCTTCAAATCTGGCTGAAATTAAATAATATTCTAGAATATTTTATAAATACTACATCCACATTTACAGTATGGAATACCTTACATTGGTAATTGTTGTACAACTCAGGCCTTGTATCCCAGATTTTATGGGACAGGATCTCAGATTTTTAGAACGACACATTTCGATCATATTACAAATTAATAATGAATACAAATACAAATAGTATGTGTAAAATTGGAAAGCAAAAATAAGCACCTTTTGTCTGTTTGGTAAGGGTGAATTTGTTTTTGCTCAGCCACTCGCTTGAGAATGTGGGGAGGTCTTATTCTCAATGTGCGAAATTCACAACTTTTTTAAGGCCAAAAGAACAGCTCATCTGGTTGTATAGTAGAGTGTTACATTGACAACTACAGTACAGAGAGATGCTCTATTGACTTTTAAAATGGTGTTGATTTTGTCATATTCAGACTGTGACCTCCAATAGTTGAGTAATGAAACAAATGATTGCTACCAATCATTGGAACGATGGACACAATATTACCTTTTCATCAATATTTAATCTCAAATTATTCGAAATAGTCACGATTGAAAATCATTTCCAAACCTATTTTTTTTGAGGGGTTTATACGAATCTCTCCATTTAGAGCAATTAGCATCAACTTTTCAAATGTTTTTTTTGTTATCATTCTCTCTCACATTTTAGAATTCAGTGCATTGCAAATTTCAAACAAGACTTATCATACAGTGTGTTTGTTCATGCTTTTTGCAGTGATGGACAAGGCAAACATCTACACCTACCTAACACAAGTGGTTCCACACCAGATGCTTATATGTTAGCTAATTCAAGATTCAAAATTGGTATCAAACATATTGGCACCTGGCCAGGAACTTTTTGTGTTATGTGAATATTGATGAAAATCTAAAACAAATGAGTTGCATAACTCCAATGATTCTTATTTTAGAAGCACAAGGTCACACGAAATGTGCCCATTGAGTAGTACACAAACTGGCGTGTGGTTAACCACCTTTGGCAGTAATTCACCACATTTTAGCTTATAATTTCTAAATGGAACATTTCTGGCCCCTAAGTTTTACAGACATAATGAGAAAAATATGGGGATTCTTCTGATATCAAAATATCTTGATGTGAAAAAAAATCATAGCCAAAAAAAAAGGGATCAGAACATATACCTTTAAGTTGGAAGGTGACATCAGCTTCTTGCATGATATCATGATGCCTTCACTGAAATATATGCTGATGTTACTCCAACTTGAGCTGACACAAAATATAATAGTTTGAACAAGAACCCCTTCAAGCAGCATGTATTTGATAGGGTTCAAATGAAAAATGCAATAGATAAATTTTGACCAATTTGAAAATTCAGTCGATTCATTCATGAACCGTTGCTGCAATTGGTCGCAAAAGTGGCTTCACGCGACCACTTGCGGCAACAGGCCCTGAAATAATATTCCTGATTTCAGAGAATTATTTTGCTGTCTTTTATTTAACACTGATATCTTATGTAGCTTAAACTAAGTAATTTTGATATCCAAAACAAAAGTTGATAACTACGTCTACATTTCTAATGTATAACTGATTGAATTCAATATGTTTTGAAAGATTTGGCGTTACATCTGTAATTTTACACGATTTCGAGCGAGAGATTTAGGATTGCATTGTAAATGGGCTGGCAATGACCCTAGCTACAGTCTGCGCTCTACGTATATCTATCCCGTTGAGACAGGGTCTAAAGTTAGACCGGGTCCAAGTGAAATCTTTTCAGGCCTCAAAAACTGTTGTCCTCTGCATTTTCATGAGATATTTTGTGCTATTTTTGAACTTTGCATCCAAATCTTTACAATTTGTTAGCTAATTTAAGAAGGAAATGTAATTAAAGGTGTACATTTCACAAAACTAAATTCCACTTAGACCAAGTCTAACTTTAGACCCGGTCTAACTTTTTGTGCATACGGACCAAAGACTTTGGAAAATAGTGAGTTTAGCACTTTTTACATCTCGTCAGTCACATCACATACTGTCCTATTCAGTGCATTGAAATTAAAAAACATCAAATACAATGGACGCACATCACATGAGGTTGACCTCGCATAAAGTACACGAGGTCGCCCTCACCCTTTTTGTGCGCATCTAAAGCTGCGCAATACGTAGGCTTGACCTCACGGCGCTGATTGGTCCGGATTTCTTTGAATTTTCAAGCATGCGCTTAGAGATAATCAGAGGATATGTGCCGTAGGTCCATTGATGCATGGCTAGGATTAGGCTTCAGTCTTACCTATTGCTCCATCAATTTTCCTGAAAAGAGTTTCTGTATGAAGAAAACTATTGAAGAATTCTATTTTAATGATGAAATTTGAATGCTGATAGTTTAATCAGCGTTGATTAATACGGTATTGAACTAATAGATCTGAGCTGTATGTGAATAGATTAATTCCCAGAAATTTGTGACATTGAATATGTGATGTGACTGACGATCTAACCAGTTCACCATCTAATTCTATTCATGGGAATGTATTTACCAAGGGCAGCCTACACACATACCCTCTACACCAATAGCTATTACATTAGAAATAGAATCCAATACCATTATTGACTTGATGTCTGAGACACATCAGCCCCTCCATCAATCACCATTGGTGACACTTGGGATGCGGGGACATCTTTGGTCTGTTCAATTGGAGCCATAGGAACAACTGGCACCTGTTTGACTTCAGTTGACTCTGTGACTTCCATTTCCTCTAGCTCATTGTCATTTGAGGTAGCTTGAAGTTCCACCGGCGCTTTATCCTCTGGCTCATTGTCATTTGAGATAGCTTGAGGTTTAACCGGTTCTTTCATTGGTTTTGTATTGTCTTCCACATTGGCAAGATTATCATCAATTTCATCAGGTTTATCAGTTTGCTTATCATGCTGTTCATGAATTGTGTCATTGGCAGGAGTATGACATACACCTTCAGCTGTATTATTGTCCACAGCACTTGTCTCTGTTTCTTTCCTAACCTCTCCACCTGGCAGACTACCTGCCACAGTTGTCTCCATCAAACCACCTGCTATCTTCACCTGTTCATAAGAGTCACTTGTTTCAACTGCAGATATGGCAGCAGCTATGGGTGAACCTGGCCTGGGGGATGGGGTAATGTCTGGAGTTTGCTCTGAGGATATGGACTCTGACGAAGCTATGGCTGATTCTGAGTCTTCTTGGTTGGTAGTGGCTGGTGATTCTACTGGCAGATCTTGCAAGATTTCTACCAGTAGAGTTGGTTGTACGGGATCTGACATCACATCCATGGCAACTTCATCTGTTAGCCTCTGCTGGACTTCTGTTTTACCTATTAGAGAATAGAGAACAATATAAATCAATATTTACAATCAGCCCATGACAAATAATTTGTTCTACTTGAAATTTATTTCATTTTTTTTCTATTAAAAAAAATCAAAATCAAATAATGTAAAAGTTGTCAATTTCATGTGACTGTTTATTTTTGCTCTGCCGATAAATTTCAATAATTTGTCTAATTATAACATAAAGCTTTTAATTCGCTTTGCGCACATAATAGACTTAGGAATGTGTTTATTCTTTTTATTTGGGTGTACCATGAAAACGACAACTTTTGCAGTAAATAAAGAACAATGAAAAAGGCGTAAACTCCTGAAAATGAAGCAAGATCAAAATAAATACAATTCATCACCAAGACCATCTTCGGCCATCTTACCGTAATGTTCCTTCAACATAAAGTAAAGGGTTAAAAAGTTAGAAGAACGTTAACAAGTGTGCCATCTTGCTCTTTTATGCACAATTAAAAGTTAAAATATGAAAACTCAAACAAATTAAGTTCAATAATAAACCTGGTGAACTTATTTTCTTAAGAATGAACTTGATTAAAATGAACAATGTAACTTTTTGAAATTGAACATAACAGAAAAACTAGCAATAGAGGTTATCTGTGTATAGGATCAGCAGCCATCTCGTCAGGAATACTAAAACTGTGTTTAACCCTTTCCACGCGGCAGGCGGCTGCAGAGGACATACCAAAATGTCATAAAATGTTTCAAAAATGTCAAATATATTGAGTTTCATCACCATATTTGGAATTACCTTTAGAAATGCATTACAATAAGTACAAACATTCCTAGTATAGGTTCAGTTACGCTTGCGATAGACTTTGAATGTTAGGAAAGGTTTCTGAAAAATCTGTTTTGTGTATGGTAAAAATAATAGCCGCGTGGAAAGTGTTAAGATTTTCAGAAGATATATTTGATAGCACAGTTCATGTTATGAATTGGACGTCATGCACCGATTCAATTGAATGAAGAAAAGGTCAGGTTCCAATCCATTTTGTAGTCTGTTTTGCTTGGCTACATGGATAACATAATGTTTTTCTTCCCCCCCCCCCCCCCAATATTAGAATGTAATTCCATTGTGAAACACATGGTTGACTCCCTCCCATTGATTAATGTCAGACGTACATTGGTAAAAGAAAACACAAAAACAGATTGTGGTAAGGATATATATGATTTTTTGGAACTGACTTGTTTTAACATTTTTGTAAACAAAACAAAAAAACACCAACTCTTAGCAAACAGATTGTGCTAAGGCTATGGCATTGATCAACATAAACAATTGGAATAAAAGTAATTCTAAATGTAAGACAACATTTCAGCATGATATTTTACCGATCTTGAAGGCGTGTCTTACTGCGAGTACGTATTCCTATGGGAGAAAAGATGCATTTAGGTTATATCTGGATTTTATAAGGAATCAGATTAAGTTCTGATATCAGAAACTTAAAGATGTAAATAGATATGAATTATTATCACAACCTTATGTTGAGCTTGGCTTGTTTTTATCATAATGGGTATGCATATGGACTGCATGTTATTTTCGCACAACACTACATGATATAATCTCAATATTCACTGGAGGGGCGGTTAAGAACACAAATTAGGTTTGAATATAGTGTTCAACAGGAATGAACCATTCTAATACCAAAAGTATTATTACAATGTCACTTTTTATAGACACCACTTTTAGGCTTTAGTACAATGATGCTACTTCACAGACATACATTGAGCTATCAATTTTGATTTTCAATAATAATAATAATAACTCAGATTTATAAAGCGCACTTATCCATCCATTTCGGAAGCCCCAGGAGCGATTTCCATTATTATTACGCTGTCGGAAGGAAATCGTCACAATTATTTCGCTTCATCTACGTGGCTGCTGGCTAGGCGCACATCGGTATCAGCACTTAGATTTTACAGAAATAAGGTACAGACCTATGGCTTTTGTGGGAATGTCAGTAGTTACATTTGATGAATTACTGTTATCAGAGTTCTCTTGATGCCTCAAATGAGCAAAAAAGAGTGGCACAATAACAATTGTCTTTGTACAACAATGTACCAATACCAAATGCCGTAATGATTATTACACACAATCAATCAACACTTACATCCTAAATGCCCTGGTGGTTTTTGGAATGAATCTCACTTTCGGGAGCTTGAAGATGAAAGGAACATAGTTAATGCCGACGCTTTGGAACCCAACTGTTTATTTTATCGGAATAAATTGTATTCAAAATTAGGAACCAGCGCAATGCAGGGGTAACTTTCAAGCTGCCAATAGTCAATTTCTTTTGGAATAACACTAGTAGATGAACAATACTGGAGCAAATAAGATAGAAATTGACTCCAGGTTACCAGCAGGAGAGTTTCAGTCTCTGACCGCTGTCTCATGTAAGTCACACTACGAAAACTAAAGTTTTATGAGATAGCCCGCAGAGTCTCAGCCAGAGTGCAGAAACTGCTCTTCCCATTGATCAGAATAGCCTGTCCAGAATTTAACCATCAAACATAAATCAACCAATTTACAACCACTATGGGGTTAGTAAGTTCAAATATGTGCTTGATTTGTCAGTCAGAACTAGTCTCAAGTTTACTAAACTCTTACAACAACTATTTTTTTGGAATATCGCATCTGTTAAATCCCTTAACTCTGCCCGTCCTGGGAGTAATCTGTCCGTCAAGAGAATGGGTAGATAGATCTCTGGCTAAGATCTTGAAAGCCTGCCATGAGTACATGAGATGAAGAAGCAGAGGCTTCCAACATAGAGTTGCGGTAATGTTTAGGTTTCAAAACTAACCTTTCTTCGCAGATGTTGGTGTATCCTTATCCTTCCTTGAAGGACGCCCTCTTGGACGTTTAGTGGCAGTACCTGGAGTCCCTGGTTTAGAACTGGGGGCTTCTTCCAAGGATGCTGGAGTGAGAGGTCTATCACTGCCAGGTGTTTTGCTTTCTTCCTCCAATTCTAATTTTTTTTTGGTTTTTCGACCTGTAAATAAATAAAGAAAAGAAACAAAGATCAAAATGTTTAGATGCACTCAGTCATTGACAAACAGATATACCGTATTATCCCTATTTAGCGCCCATGGCGCTAAGCAAAGTCATTTTGGGTGGGCGCTTATTAAGTTACCTTTTTTAAAGTAATTTATCATGGAAACTGTCAAATTGTTCCGAATTTTTATGCACATTTTTGTTGGAAATGTGCACAGCCCGCTGATGCGTTTATCGCCATCATGTTGTTGATGCCGGGACCTTCGGACGCTACTTTCATACTTTATTTTGAGCTACAGTGGCTAAAAAGATGGGCGCTTATTAGGTGTTACTTTTTGGTAATCATTGGGAAAAAGAGGGGTGGGCGCTTATAAGGGCATGTGCGCTTAATAGGGATAATACGGTACTCTTTTTATTGCAATGTTGGATAAAGTATACTGTAAGTCCCAGACATGTATTAATTACATGGTAGAATAACATGCATCATGATAACTAAATTATGCATTTTATTCTGTCAACTAAATGATGCGTTTTATTCTGTCAAAGAATTGATGTTTGGCTAGGACTTAAAGTACATCATATCTGCAATGTTTACTAATGTATTTACTTTGCCAACCAAAAGGATAAAGGCCAATGTTACATCATTTTGCATATAAATGAAATTTGTTCAGTGGCATGTTACATGGAATGTTAGGTACAAGTTGTTGGTTAAATTATGCATGTCTATCATACACCATGACACAAGCTAGAGCGTGTAAGATTTAAGATTATTGGTCAAAATACTCTGACCTGTTCATAAATAGCACCCTGTACCAGTAATGTAGTGTATTGTGTAGTGATTCTATAATAAAGTGTGCATTTGTGTGCAGTGAATATATGAGTGTATACATGTGCAGCAAGCAATTTGTTGCTGTATTACAGAGTAGAATAGAACATACTATAGATTCAAAAACAAACATTGTGATGGGATTAAGTGTATCACAGATTATGCTATGGTCATACCTACCTAAAAATGCAAATGTGTACAAGCTTGCGCACATTTGTTCGGTCGGAAAAGGTATACAGCGTCCTTTGTCGGCAAATTGGTAATTCCCCCGCTGCCCCCCCCCCAACTTCAAATTCAACTAGAAAAAAGTGCACTTTTTGTATAAGTAACGGGTTTTATAAAGTATTTTTAGTAAACACCAGGAAGTATCAATTCAATGACAAAAGACAACAAATATTAGTACACATTTCATTTGATAAATTAGTATAGTAGTGGGATAGTAGTCTTGATGACAAGTCATTGTTTCCCAACCTTTCTGTGCTGACGATGGTATTGGCGGTGGCGTGTCAACATCTTTCTTAACCTTAGGGCGCCCTCTAGGACGTTTGGTTTCAGTAACTGGTGTGTCTGGATCCTCCTCCACAGGTTTGGATTCAGAGGGGCTTTCATCCTCAACACTTGATGCTTTATCTTTATCTTTTTCCTCGTCAGCTTTACGCTTTTTAGCTGTGAAAAGAAAATCATGCAGAGGCATAATCAAGCAATGAATCATACAAAGTGCATCAAGCAAAGTTATGAGAACACCAGGTGATTAGTTGAATTAAAAACAAAACGTGTACATGAGGGGTGAAAAATCAAATTAAAAAGGACAAGTTAGGAACAATGGGCAAATCGGAGTATTTATATCAGGTATAAAATAATATTAAGCTTTTTCACACTGAATAGACAACTTTTAGTTACTTTAGTATACCTTAACACCAAGTGTTTTCAATGAGGATTGTATGTAAAGATGACCATACACACAGTAAATGATACAAATAGTAGGGTATTCTAAACGATAGCCCAGTCATTGTTTTGTCAGCTTAAACCGTGGTTTATGATCAGTTGGTTAAAGGTGACATTATCTGTGTTGAAATATGATCGATTGAGTGATAGATGATCCAAGGACATTTTGCATCCATTTTATATAACTGAACAAGACTTCAACACAACATTTAAAAATAAAAGCTTTAAATCAGAACTGCCAACAAGATTTAATCAAATTGGATAATGTATTAATGAGACATGATTTCACCAGGGAGGTGTTATTCACAACGAACAGTTTTTTACATTACTTATATATTCTTTTTATTTCACCAACTTCCTTTGCTTGTATAGCAAATACTTTGTGCCAACAATATGTACCATTGGTTAGAATTTGGTCTTTGCCAGAAGAGGTCGATATCGGAGCGCTCCGATATGGACCTCTCAAGGGGATGGCCAAATGCTAACAATGTTTATTGACTTAAAGTACTATTGTTAATAAATTTAAGATAAATTGTAATAAATTGATGATCATTTGTATACTTTACATCAAATGGTTCAGATATTATAAGTAAGGAGGTAATGTTTAATTTTTGGTTAGCCATGTTACTTATTAACAGCCTGAAAAGATGACGATGGTGAATATGTGCACATAAATAGATGACCATGGTGAATATGTGCACATAAATAGTTGAATTTGTGACATTCTCAATATTGATGATGATTCATACACTCTTAGTAGTTGCGAACCAATCAGAAAGCAGAAAACTAAATACGCGGAGGGCATAGAAACTGTCTAATTGCACTCCTTGTGCGCCGTAAATACTCGCACCACACACTTTGTTTTGATTCATTGTTCACGCAGCACGGGTTCGCCAATTTGTCTGCAGATGAAATATATTAAACTTGTTCACATGTTTTTATTCATTATGAAAGAGATTAAAAATATGCACAGAATCGTAGATTTCGATTTGTATTGTTGTGTATGAATTAGGTCAATACATGAGTATATTCAGTTTCTCAAAAAATTAGAAAAAATGCATTTAATGACCATATGATGCAATACTGATTGTGCAATGTATTCCGTGCATCACGCTTTTTACTATTCCAATTTTTACTTATGTATATTTCATAGTTATTCCTGTTGTCTGTTCTTGCTCTTCTTATTTAGACTTAAAGGTAGATGTTCCGATTGTTGGCCCGATTTTCTACTTGATGGTTTTCTATTTTACATGAAAGGTCATCCTTAAAATTGTCGCATTCCAAAGTTTGAGTTGCATTACTCCCATGGTTCTAATTTTAGAAGCACAAGGTCACAAAACATATGCCCACTGAGTAGTACACAAACTGGCTGGTGGTTAACCACCTTTGGCAGTAATTCACCACATTTTAGCCTATAATTTCTAAATGGAATATTTCTGGCCCCTAAGATTTTACAGACATAATGAGAAAAATATGGGGATTCTTCTGATATCAAAATATCTTGATGTGAAAAAAAAATCATAGCCCCCAAAAAGTGATCGGAACATACACCTTTAACTGTGCAATATTCATACAGTATTTTATCTTGTTTTTATCGGTAGAGTATGTTTTAATATTGTATATATTGCTCCCGTGCTTTATGCTTTTAATTTATCTTTGTAAATTGCCTTGAGTTCTTTTTGATGTAATTGCGCTATATAAGAAATAAATATTATTATTATTATTATTATTATGCACTTGCGCAAATGTTGATATGCTCACAATAGCACTCCCCTACGGGGTCGTGCCATTATTCACACATCAACATCAGCACAATGTGAATTGATTAGTCCAATTTATCTTGAAACCACACATACATATTTACTGACCTATAATTCACATGTCTAAATTCAACCTTCCAACTCTTCATTTATCAATATAATGTATATTGTATTGAGCTTGGATATGATTGTCACACAGAACCATAATCAGGTCCCTTCGGGCCGGGGTTAAGATTGCGTTTGATTTTGCCATCCAAAAATACCACAAACACCTGTTTTGTACATAGTTTTTGAATTAAAGCCAGTTCAGTGATACCAATTAAGTATATCTCTAGGTTATTAAATGTGAATATGAAATTAGTAATAGTGCAATTAAAAGGTAAAAATGCATATTACAGACATATAAGCATTGGACGAGGTTGCCAGTCTGCTGAAGCGCCTAGATTATGAGTAAAACATTACAAACAAATGATAATACATTTCTTGGAGGTGGTTAAACAAACCTCTTAAATAATTCAATAGTTAGTATGCTGTGGAGGTAAGTTATTGTGTGAACAAGGTGTAATTAGTTAATCCCCTGAGAACTACCGGCCGATTGGTCAGAAAGATGGATACATCATTTATTGCACCAATCAGAGACAGTGTTAGAATAATTGTATCCCTGATAAAGATTGGAGTGAAATACTTTACAAGCTGCATTTTAATTGGCTATTCAAATGAGTATATCTTGCAATAAACCAATCAGAACCACTGTAAGATAGGCCGGTAGTGGCCAAGGGGTTAAGGTGAGGTTACGTTATGACACTAGCCATATTACAGACATAGCACTTCAAGGACAGACAGGTATGCCATAATGTCCATAATTAAGCTGTAAGAAACACATGAACATGATTAACCTCTTTAGTTGTTAAATTGTGCTAAAAGATGCAAATAAAAATATGTTGCAAATTACACACAAGATTGATTATTATCGATGTTATTATGTATGAGTGGGGTTGGTGCACCTGAATATGATGGAAACACATGACATACAGACATGCAATTACAATGGTGTTGTTGTCATGGTTATCACAATATTATAAAAATAAGCTGTAAATGGGATAAGTAATAATGTGAGTGACCATATAAAACCAAACTATAATTGCCTTGTTCACTCAATTTCATGAGTAAAGTAACTGCTCTCATGTGCTCCAGTCGATCTGCAAGCAATACAGAGTTAATCAGTTTAAATTCATTTCTTGGTTCACAAATCCTGATTGTCGAAGCGATAATATCAGTGAAAATTTTACTGGTTACTGTTGAAGGATGATAATCAATACCTGGGCAAATTACATAAACTGTCACTGTTCAATTGACCATCTTGTTTGTATTTTCTATTCTTTAATTCATTTTTCAACACTGTATTCAATATGCTTAAACTGACACAGTTGTACCGGAGTTCACATGTCTGTGTCAATAATCCTAACCCTAACCCTTACCATATCCCTAAAACTAACCCTAGCATTCACCATAACCCTTACCCATACCCTAACCATAACTATGACCATAGCCCTAACCCAGGCTATGACCATAGCCCTAACCCTAAACCCTGCCCTAAGCCTAACCCTAGTCCTACCTATACCAATATGGCCGTCATGTGTAATTTGTCATTGAGAAGGTCAACTGAGGATTATACCAAAATAATCAAGGGATAACTTAAGCCTATTCACTGCTGCGATCAATCAAAAAAGATTGAAAGCTAAGATGTTAATTTAAAGTGATACTAAAATCATGGTAATATAACAAGTTCTGACATTAAATTCTAGGTTGTTTCTAGACTCCAACCTTTAGCAGAAGTAGTAAGCTGATGGCCTGTATCCTTTTTAGATCTTCCAATTTTGCCTGTTGATACTCTTTTAGGTTGACCCTTTTTATCAGCTGTACTTGCTGCAGGTGTATCTGTATCTTTTTGAGTTTCATGTGGCTCTGTTTCACTCACAGAATCATCATCACTGGATGCAGGGGTTTCATCTTTCACAGCTCTTGAAGATCTGTGGGTAATGGGGGACTCTGTTTTCTCTTTAGCTGTTGAATAAAATAAGCAGGCACATACTTGTAAAGAACTTGTGTCATATCTGTCGATGACTTGACTGGTGACCTGAGGTTAAGTGACTTGGTCACTTTACTGATGCGCACCACTAATAATGCTAATTATAGGCTGTACAATCTCTATCAACATTAAAATCTGTTTCGTGTAAGTTGCATCAGAATTCTTAATATTATAAAACAGGCATGTCATTTTTAAACATTTCAGTATATCTCATAGCGCTTTTGTGGTGAATTTCATACTTATTAAGTTCGATTTCAGTCAAAAAAACTTAACCTTGAAAAGGCTTTTTTCACATCTGAAAATTATCTATTGATTTAAATTTGAACTGTTGGCAAACCTTTTGTACTAGCAGAAAGAGGTGTGGCTTTCTCTTTTTTAGGACGCCCACGTTTTTTGTCCGTTTTTGTAGGTGTGTCAGGCTCCATTGGTTCATCAATCTGTCCCAATTCACTATCGGAGTTGTCATCTGCTAAATCTGCACTAACAGGGGCGTTTGTCTCCTTCTTAGGACGCCCACGTTTTCTGCCAGTTGTCGTAGGTGTGTCACTTTCCATTGGTGCATCAATCTGTCCCAATTCACTATCGGAGTTGTCATCTGCTAAATCAGCACTAACGGGGGCGTTTGTCTCCTTCTTAGGACGCCCACGTTTTCTGCCAGTTGTCGTAGGTGTGTCACTTTCCATTGGTGCATCAATCTGTCCCAATTCACTATCGGAGTTGTCATCTGCTAAATTTGCACTAACAGGGGCGTCTTTCTCCTTCTTAGGTCGCCCACGTTTTCTGACAGTTGTTGTAGGTGTGCCGCTTTCCATTGGTGCATCAATCTGTCCCAATTCACTATCGGAGTTGTCATCTGCTAAATCTGCACTAACAGGGGCGTTTGTCTCCTTCTTAGGACGCCCACGTTTTCTGCCAGTTGTCGTAGGTGTGTCACTTTCCATTGGTGCATCAATCTGTCCCAATTCACTATCGGAGTTGTCATCTGCTAAATCAGCACTAACAGGGGTGTCTGTCTCCTTCTTAGGACGCCCACGTTTTCTACCAGTTGTCGTAGGTGTGTCGGTTTCCATTGGATTGTCTTGCGGATCTGTTTCATCCTCTGATTCGGCGTCTGCTAAATCTGCCCCAGTCAAGGCTTTCAAAAGCAGTGATGGCGTATCGGGGGTCTCCGTTGTAGCTGTGGATAGAAGAAACATGCATGATTTTGTAAAGAAATATAGGGATCAGCTTCTAAACCTATGCCTCACACACATATGGCATGACCAAAACAAAGAATGGTCTGAAGAATTTGTATGAGAACTCCAGCAAGGGTAAAGTGGGATTCCAATCATGAAAGGAGATCTATACTTTGTGTCAGCTCATGTTGGGAAGTGATGCCAGCTTGTATTCTAGTAACCGCATTATGATAATTACAGGTATAACTCCAATGGGACTGACTTTCCATCTGCGTGATCAAAGAAGAACATCAGCTGTTACACAGAGGTACTGTGGCCATCACTAGATTACGCACTGACGTCACCTCCCAGCTTGATATGACACAGAGTACAGGTACTAGTAGGTACTAGTATGTAGCACCATGAAGACTCAATGCTTCCCCATTTTAAAATAGTTTGTTGAGTACCATTGAACAAGAGAAAGAGCAGTTAACCTTAAGAAAGGTGAGACACAAGCGCAATAGGAGTGTGTGGGATATGCGTGACACACAATGCCATCAATGGAATCGTGTGCCAGAGGACTGTTCTCAAATTTTGATTCTTATTACATTTTTGACCGAAAATGGCACACCATTAAATCTAACAGAATATTAAGCTGGTTGCAGATGTCCTTTATACATAACAAACTATATCAACTGCAAGGCGCACACCCCATATCCATCAACCATACCCATTGCATTCAATAACCTGTGGGTGACATATTTTGGCCCCCGATGTTAGTTTCATAAAAACAGGATTGCTATAAACAAGACACAAAACAAAGCACAACACTCATACTAGCTAGCTGCTAGACCCCAACCTTTCGATGCAGCAGCTAGTGGTGTTCTTTTAATCTTTTTAGGTCGTCCACGACCCCTCTTGCCAGTCGACAAAGGTGTTTCTATTTCTTTTAGTTCCTCGTGTATTTCCTGTTCATTATTAGATTCTTCTGCTGAGGCTGCCTCATCAGTCTGATCTGTTATAATAGGTAATGGTCATTTAGGGGTCTCTGTTATATGTTTAGCTGTGGATTGCATAATCATGCAATTTCTAAAGCATCAATGGCTGGCATGAAATGTATTTGGTTAAAAAACACTTGCAAGCTATAGTCAGCGTCATAATGCTATGGATATAATTCCAATAATGAGTGTGTACGTGCGTGCATGCATGTGTATGAGCATGTATAAACCTGGAAGTGCGTACCAGACGCTTTTAAAATTGACAGCGCGTCCTGATTGGTCATTCGTGAAATCGTCACACGCATAGTTGTTCGCGTATTTTATGCCTCTGGATGCAGCTTCAAGAACAACAACAAAACAAGCTCGCATGAAATAGCTTGAATTCCGTCCAAAGCATGACAGTGACTACAGGTTTAGGATGCTGGTAAAATGTTTCCCATAGAGATTATTATTACTATCAGACTGAAAACTAATAAGTGTTGTTGGTAGGATTTTGCGTCGAAGGTGTTCAACATAAATTTCAATGCAATATACATGACGGCCCTCAAAATTTCAGTAATTTCCATGGTGATTGGATACAGCTCCAAGTGTTAGACCCTATCTATATTATTTAGAACAGGACATGAAGGATGCCAGTTGCATCAAGATATCTTTCAACATAGATGGGGTCATTACCAACCTCCACAAGTCTAGCCCCTTTAGAGAGGTCACACGTATGCTTAAAATGCAAAAGTTACATGTCCCAATGATAGGGCACCAATTTGCTGATGAAAGTATAATATATTGTTGTTGAGAACCACTTCAAATTACAACAATGCTATTTAATAACATGTTTTGACAGTCACATACAAGTTCATCGACAAACTGAAATATGCCCTTCTGCACATAATTCATTATACACATGAATGTTAGTAGCAGAGCACAAACATCTTATAATAAATATATAGGTTTCTACTCAACAACACATCAAACAAACCACAGAACAAAGGACACATAAAAAGAGGTGGATAGTGATCAGTTTCAAAATGGCGAAGCTTCTTTGCACCAGCAAATCAATACAGAAAGATGTGAGCGTGCATGAAGGCAACAATCGCACTGCGCATCATATACGTGACCCGTGTGTGTGACCAAAACCATGTGTGTGTGGCCATAATCGTGCGCATAAGCTTGGATTACTTTTGCGCGCGGAGAGATAAAATACAAATATTAAGCACCAAATTGGAACTGATAAAACTATAGCAATCTAATCTAAGTTAATTTTAGTACACCCATGAAGCAGAGAGCTAGCCACAGCAGTATAAGCGTTGTAAACCGAGAAACACAATATAAGGATGTGCTTCAAGTGAACGAAGAGAGGTTTTCTATTACTCTAGTGCAATAGAGTGGATGCGTTCGCATCTGGATAGGTGAACTGTCAGCATTGTGGGGATTTGTATGTAAAATACTGCAAAATATAATTATATGAATAATCAAATTGGAGAGTTCCGTGTGGGCAAATTAACGAATACAATGTGAGAACCCTAGCGCCTGACAAATAAGCTATACTCTGTGTCAGCTCAAATCGGGGCTGACATCAGCAAGTATTCTCCTGAATGCATCAGGATAAAGGCACAACTGCAATGCATCCAGGCAATCAAAGAAGAATGTCGGCTGTGGGGCAGACTGTGCTGGAACAGATTACCCGCTGATGTCACACTATACTCGTCGTCAGAATACTTTGGTACTTTTTAAAACCGCCAACGCACACGTCTAGTTAATGAGCGTGTGGGCGGGGACATTCATGACCCATAGATACAGTCGCAGCCAATCGGATTACAGGGGCCGCGATGCGTCAAACTGCTCAAAGTTAACGCTGTTCTACAACGCACTTCCGTGTTTACACTGCACGCAGTCGTCACAGAAAAAGTGCTGAAGTATTCTGACGACGACTATAGATTCAGACAAATTTTTCATCCCATACTCATTTTCAAAAATACATTAATTGCTACAAAACGTAAGACAATAAAGCTTTTAAACAATGATAATTGTTTTTATTTGCTTAAAGCAGTATAAGATGCTAAGACATGATGGAAGTTCATCTAAGCTACTCTAGGGGCTAAAGTAAAGAAACTAAAGGCTTAAATTCTACTATTTGATTAGTAAGAAAAACAGAAGACACAACATGAAGTCACAGTACGATGAAGATTAGTTTTCCAACCTTGCTTTCCTGCTGAAGCAGGGGTTTCTTTATTTTTAGTTGAAGGGCGCCCTCTACGCTTTTTAACAGGGGCAGTTGGAGTAGCTGCATCTTCATCTGGGACATCATCCCCTATTTCTGCTGATACAGATTCTTCTGGTTTATCATCAGGATAACTTGCAGACTCTTTCTTGATTTTACCTGATGGAGATGAAGGGCGCAAAGCTAGATGCTTTATCTCAAGTCAGATAATAAGCATTAGAGCTTAATATTTGCATTGGTAAATGAAGATGGACATACAACATAAAACAGTCAGTGAAGGGTACAGTGTGGTGTGATGGTTATAACAGAATAATTCCAAAGATAATGTCACTCGGTTGACTTGCACATTCATTTGAAAATTCATATTTGCTTTATGATGGTATCATGATAGGCATACAATACAGTTAGAAAGAATTCGGTTAGTACAAAATTTGTAAAAGTAATCACAGTCTTTTCAAATTTGTTTTAAATGATCTAACAATATTCCAACTATTATATCTACATGTGTAAATCACATCACTCTAAATTCAACAAAACTATATCAAACCTTTCTTGGCTGAAGGTGTGTCCTTTAGTTTCCTTGCAGCCGATGCTGGAGTATCTTTCCGTTTCTTGGCAGATGAGATGGGTGTGTCTTTCTGTTTCTTGTTAGCTTTAGGGGTGTCTTTGTCTTTCTTTGCAGCTGCAGGAGTATCCTCATCTGTCTTTGAAGCCTTCGGTGTGTCCTTGTTTCTCTTTGGACGTCCTCTTGGCTTCTTTGGGGTCACTTGAGGAGTTATGTTTTCATCTGATTCTTCTACCGAATCCTCTGTGACTGTCTGATCGGGTGTGACTGTCTGATCGGGTTGCTCTGTCACTGTCTGATCGGGATGCTCTGTCACTGTCTGATCGGGTTGATCTGTGACTGTCTGATCGGGATGCTCTGTGACTGTCTGATCAGGATCCACTGCTGGAGTTAGAGGATCAGACTCAGTGGCTGCAGATTGTTCATTCGACTCTGTTGCCATGATCAGTTGATCAGGGTCAGTGGCAGAATCAGTAGCAGCAGCACCATATTCTGAGTCTTGTGAGTCTTGTTGGTCCATTGCAGCAGCCATGGGGGATTCTGGGAGATTTTCACCTTTCTTAGGGGTCTTGCTTTTATCTTTAGCTGTTTGTAATGTAAGAGCATGCAGTGTGTTGTGTGAAACAATAAACTCAATAAGTGCTGATGCAACAGGGTATTATTGTACTCAAATATACACAAATATCCCTTCTCTCTATGTTTTTTGTCCAGCAATTGATTTGGAAAGCTATTTTTATATTATTAGCATAAAGCCCCAGCAAAGATGCAATGCAATCAGTGACTTAACATGATCTGTTTACGCACAATGATTATGAGTGATTGCACTGAACATGTTAAAAAAGGATATCAGGTCAAACTAGGGTAGCAATCGGTGCACCTTTTGGTCTTTTAAGATAATCTTGTTAATTTGTTTCTTTAGTTTTTGATTTTTTAATTTTTAGGTTGTTTGGGTTTTTTAAGGGTTTTTTTCTTCTTTTTTATTTTAGAAGCTCACTTGATTCAATTGAGTGAAATTTGAACAAGAAATTTGAACAACTATATCTTCAAAAAAGTAAAATTTGAAAATGTGGAAATGTTTTGAGTTTGCTTACAACATAAACATATTACTCTCGAAATTATGTGGAAATGGATTAATTTTATTATTCCAGTGAGTACGTCCCTGCTTTGTAAAATGTCAGTGTGCGTGCATACCTATCATGCAAGACAGCACCATATATACCATACCATGTGAACACTAAGAGATCATGTGCAGTGAAATGACAAGATACATAGCTTTTTGTAGCTTTTGAAATGAGAATAGCAAGCTAGCATAGTCAAGATTATTATCTCAAGATACCAACTAAATGAAACTATGGGATACACCATTTAATTTGTAGGGTATAGGGAGATGGGGTAAGAGGTTTTTTTTCTTTACACTATTGTCACTGTCATAATGCTATGGATGAAATTCAAGCAAGTGTTTTGTTGTTCTTTGCAGAGCTGCGTCCAGATGCGTATGTGTGAACAAATATGCATACATGCCCGTGACGATTTCACTATTGATGGGCCGTGTTTGTGGCCATTTTCCTGAATGTAGAGACTATTTCTTTTTCTCTCCTATTTGGAGGGAGATATTTAGAAAATGCTCCTCCCTCACGATACCTACTGGTGCATCCCTTCATAACACTGTTTGGCTCAGTCTAATCAAGCCACCTGTAAGCCTGTCATTTTGAATCAAGAATTCTGCCCTTAACTCAGGGGGGAAAATAAGGTTTTAAATTGTTCAATAGGTTATTAAATAGGTTTTCTGAACATTAGAATTGGTTGTGGTTCCAAAAAATAAGGCATTAGGAGCACATGTATGAACTCATAACACTTCATTGTAGACTGCTAAAATCTATACAATGTTTCAAAGCTGAAATTTAGCCAGGCAAAATGTATCCAAAATGACAAGCAATCCTCCTTTTCTAGCTATGACCCTTCCCTATATATATCCAGATATTCAACTTACCTTTTTTCACAGGAGGTGTATCTCCCCCTTTTCCCTTGGGTGATTTCTTCTCCTTTGGGGTTCCTTTATCCTTCTTTTCCTTATTCTTTGAGCCTGGCGGACGCCCTCGTGGTCTCTTCAACAGCTTTTTTGGGGTGACCATCATCGGATCTGTACCAGACTCTGCAGCAGACTCTGTCATAGAAGCAGACTCTGTAGCGGCTGAGTCTGGATGGGTCATGTCTTGTATAGGTTCTAATGTAGCTTGTTCCATGGGTAATTGAGCTGTGGTTAGGGTTACAGTTGTGCTGCTACTGGTTGTGGTGCAGCTTTCACAGGCCCATTTACCTGCAGGGGTAATATTTCAACATTGTCACATCAATGTTTATTATAGTCGGATTTAAAATCTTTTGGACCAAAACATCATGCGTGTGTGATGATCAAGCCTACTGCGTCGCCATGTTATTCACTTGTGTTATATTTTGGCAGGCATGCCTGCTTACCTTTTGAAACGTTCCAAGGCGATGTGATTCAAACTACAAAAAATAATGTATTTTGAAAGATTGTACACCACATGTTTATTATGGTAACTGAAAAAAGCACTTGCTCAACCAACTCACTTAGGAGAGGCGGTCAGCTTGTATTTCAAAGTTTTTGATTTCCTTGCACTTGATAATAATAAGTCAAACACTCAAGCCAATTTCTACAAATAAGGTGCCAAGATTGTTTTTATTTCTCTTTTTTGCTATCAGTTATACATTTAGTTGCAGCTGATCAGATTCTAATTGGTACAAAATATGATCTATTTGTAAATGACCTGAAAACTTACCAGTAGGAATATCCTTAAGTCCAACACAGAATGTATGATAACCTCTGTCACAGTCATCACAAAACATCATTTTGTCCTGAAATATCAAGGTTGAAATTAGTTAGACCACTTGATGTATTACCAGTTGCATCAAAAGTGAACAATATATCTTGCACGTTTCTATAGTTTGTTTATATCAAATAGGCAAGCCATGTCACATTGCCTACGATTTAAACTAAGGCTCAAAAAACAAATTGTTTTGTTGCCCCCTGCAACCGATCTTAAAATCTCAAAAATCAGGGTTGCAATTGTTTTCACCTTTTTTTTTAAGATTTAAATTTTACCCAATATGTCGAAATATTACTTTTTTCTGCTTGAAATGAATAAGATTGCTTGAATAGATTGCTTTTAAACTATTATCACACTAGAAACATACTTGACATTTACCAATTTTGTCTTGTCATGAGCCACGGTCTGTCAGTAATATTTGTCAGGAAAAAAAAAGAAGGAAAAAAAGAAAGAAGAAAATCGACCGACCGATCCGACTTCAAGATTGTTGGCACTTGAGGGCAACACAACAAAAAAAACCTTGTTGGCCAAACCTAGGTGTAGCTAACTCAAGAAAACACATGCGCATGTACATGTCAAATGCACAACACGCACTAACACCTGTCATGAATTAGAGAGTCCTATTACTTGAGGGTGCTAGACCTATCTTAATTGTAAGAGCTTTATACTGCACACATCAGTAGTGTGTTACAAGGTCCACACATACAGATGGGATTCCATTTATGCAGATAAACTCAAATTTATCAGTTTTGCCTATTTGAGACAGAACAATGATATAATGGGTTTTTGTTGCTGTTGGGTTTTTTATTGAGCAGGTGACTAATAACGATAATAATAGAAACTAATTGAAAGCATCAGTATCCACGCTCATGAGGGTTGTACATCTATAAAGAATTTAAACATTCAATTCAATTGTGGTCCACAATTATTAAATATTATAAGAAAATAAAAGATCATCCGTTATCATAATATATTTAATTGACAAGCGTACATTGTCAACATGAAAAACAGCCTACAACAGTCTACCATTAATAATCAATAGATCTTCAAAAAGTGTTTCTTAAAATTAGTATTCAAAGAATATGCCCGTCTCTTTCAAAGTAAAAAAAATCATGATACTTGCATGCATGATGGATGATAATGATAAATAATGCATGCAAGCAGCTTAAAATGCATGAGTGTTTTTTTAACAATGGTTTAAATCATAATGGTACATAGCAGCGCATAATAGTACATTGTAATGGCAGAGATCAATTGACACTTGTTTTTTACTGTTATCTGTTTTTAAAAACATTCCAATTCCAAGTTGTCAAGTGAATTTTAACCACCACACAAGCTCTCTGTTTAAACTAAATTAAAAAAATAATTTGTCTCAAAGCTCCCGCGCGCGTTAGTTTATTGATGCACATTAGAAAAACAAACAAATTATATTGTTTTGTTATTTAAAAAAAAAAATCCAAACATTTCACAGATTTTTCAGATTTTCATTGATCACATCATTTTAAATACAAAAGGTCACTTTTACAAAGATTTCAATATTCTATATGTAAAAAAACGCATTCCGCATTAGGTTTTGAAAAACTGACGAGCTTTGAGACAAAAGATTTGTTTAATATAGCCTTAGCATCCTGTTATTCGAATAGCTTTTTGGATTCAACAAAAGATTTCAGGCATGTGTACAAAATGGAGACCTATAGATAATCATATTACCACTGTGACTCCCATCTGACTCTTAAGCCCACATGACATTTTTTCTGGCCCTGTAGGTACCACCCGTGTAGCAGTATCAATTGCCATAGCTTCTAAAACAAAATACCCTCGAAAACCCCAACATATTCCACAATTGAACAGTAGACAGCATATATATATATATAGCAAATATGATGTGCAGCTTCAGTGTGCTCACAGCTTATATGATACGCAACTTCAGTGTGCCCATAGCCTAAAGGCCTCCCAGCATGAGCAGTTGTGATATGCATGAATGCTGTATGTGCATGTGCATAAATGTAACCATTTATTGTGCTCGTTGTTATTATATGCATTTACAGTGCTAGTAACCAAAAACGTTTAGGCAAGCGGAGGTAAGCTTAAGCTGAGAGTACTCTGTCTTAGATGCAATTGATAACAGCAATGGCAACAAATCTGGTTTCCCTTTCTTATTCTTCTTTAAGTACAATAAATTGGGTTATGCTCCTTTTTAAGTAACCAGAGCCAATAATGCATTTGTTTGACACCAAGGATGAACCAAAACCCTGCTCTAAATATATCCATTGGATGCAATAATGTATCAAATAATTCAATTTCACTATTGACAATTGATCATCTTTCAGGACTTCAGTTTCTTTTCTGACATTTGTGTGTGTGCTATTCTACAACACTAATCCTCTGTGTTCCTACCTCATGTGTTGGGTCACCACAATGCATACAGGTCTTACACTCCATACACTGCCATGGATAGGAACATATAACTTTGACAAGTGTTGGATCAGTCATCTCCAAACAAGAAGGATGGCCTGCAAAGCAACATAACATAACATGCAAAATGGAGAGATCGAAGAGTTGGTAGTAATAAGGATGCACAAGCCATGCGTCCAAAATGCAAACAAAAAATAACTTAGCAGCATGTAGACTGATATGTCACATGTGACAAGTGGAGGGTAGTAAACACTATGCTGAATGAAGGGGTCGCGATGACCTCGAAAGCTACAGAGCTCAATAACCATGGTTCAAAAAAGGTATCTAAATTAATCCTAAAAAATAACTTGTTTTGGCTAAGAAACAAAAAGGTTTGTGCAAGTTTCCCCTGCATATAGCTTTTTAAATGATTTTTTTTTTGCAAAGCTTTTTCAAGATATTTGACCATTTACTGCTTGATTTTTTCCCTTTAGCTATCCAAAGGGTTGTTAAGCAGTCATAAAATGCATTCTCTATGTGTAGTAAGTGAACATGTCCTTCCTATTGACTGCAAATGCTAGCATGGCTAAAGCATTTTGGGGAGAGCTGTTTGTGAATGAGGGAGCTATTGAACTGTATAGTTAATAATGAAAGTGTTTACTTTTTTATGCTTTTTTATATGTTATGGATGGGAGGAGGGATAGAATATGTTGAATTAAAATGGAGGTGTTACAGTTTTTAGTTTTGCGACTGATATAGCAATTATTTGGGGATATACTGCTGTGTTTGCATTTAGGACGCAATCCTTAGGCCTAAAACTTCAACAATTATTCTGTGGACATTGTTTAACCTAATAATGTCTTTTTATTGCTGTTAATGAGATAAAAAAACAATATTAAACCATTACAATCTGCTACTATTTTTACAAAATATGTTTGGAAATAAACTTAATATTTACAACATTACAATTTTAATTATTGAAAATGGTAATTTATAATTTATACTTTACAGTAAAATATCTAATTGTATTCAAATCTTATTTTATATTCAAATCTTGTAAAGAAATACCATTTTGTCTTTATTCTTTACCAAACTTAGTGGGAACTGTCACCCTAAACTTGCAATAATTAATCCCAATTTCAAAAAGCAGAAAAAGTTCATCTTAGTAATTATCCTAAAGGTGAGTCAAAATTATGTAAACTATATATATCAACCAGAGCAAATCTGTATACAGTTGTAACTGAACCTAGAAAGCATAAATATTATACATAATGTGAACCCAAAAGGAGTTATTCAATGATATAATTGCTTAATTACCATAATAATAATAAATCATTCAGATGTTAATTATGAAACTAACTAAAGTTAGTCATCGTTTAATTTAATTAAGTCAAAAAATAATTGATCACCTACCACTATTATCGCACTGGGAGCAGTGAACAAGCTCTTCGGGCTTCCCATCTTTGTTAGCTGATTTATCCTTAAGGCACAAGCCACAGATAGCATCCGGAATGTTCTTGGGCTGGTGTGTAGTAAATAAACAAGGACAATATATATAAGCCTTTTTATACTGGTCCTGATCCTGTTTACATGCATCATGATATACCAAAGAGGGCATATATTGGCAACCGTCCAATAATTGTACCCATTATTGCTGATCCTGATCCAATCACTATGTAGAGATGCATAAATGGTTGATGAAAAAAGGCATTCTTTTGAAAACAGTCCAATCTTTTTGCCCCTTTCATATCCTACAAAGCATTGAAACAGGAGATCACTCACTCACTATCACAAATAAGGCTTATAAGTGTATCAATAATTTATACAATTAGTCAACCATAAAAAATGTGATGATTATGTTGAAGCCTTGTAATCCTGAAATATTGAGACAAATTAATTAAAAAGCGTGAAAACAGTCAAATGATATGATGTACTAACACAGCTCTCCTCTTTTCATTTATCATTCATTCCAGGAGAAAGAGAGGGGTAATTCAATAAATTCTTGGTTCTGAGGTGAGGGACAGGGTCATGCTGCATCTCTTGTTGATTTCACCAGTATTTCAATTTATTCAACCGATTAACTTATTCCGATTCATGTTCATGAACAAATTTATATACATATGTAGGAGATAAAAGTACAGCATGACATTTTCTTGCAATAAAGGTCGGCAAATTTTACATGTCATAAAAATAGCATTATTTGTGGTACTGGGCTTTGAAAAGCGGTTGGTTAGTCATTGACCATTTAAAATGTTGCTCTTCGTAGTTAATTATGTTATTTCTTCTTAATTTACCCATGGACTTGCTATTCATTTTAAAACCTTTGTGAACATTTTAAGATTTGGACAGGATGGGAAAAATCACAGGGTAGTGAGTGTAGTATTAAAAAAGATAAAATCAGCATATTCTTGTAGTGCCAGCTGGGATACAACATGCACACATATTACTATAAACAGTAAAATAAAGTTGCATACTATCTAGTAATCATTAATTGAAAATAATTTGTACGCCATAGATGTTGGGTGTTTTTTAAAATGAAAGATAAATATAGTGCTTCATGGGGTGTACAATACAACCATGCGTGATATGCAAAAACAAATACTTGGCTTGGTGGCTGGTTTAGTTTAGCTTCATCCCTGATGAGATGAGGCAGCGCAGTGTGCAGACACCATATTAGATTAGATATTAAAAACTCAACAGAAATAGACCTGCACCATCAATGGCTTTTGTTATAATCTGGGAAATGACCATATTTGGAGAAAACTGCTAGACCAAAATATGTCACTGAAGGCATGCACAACCATTTGTTGGCAAATGCATTCTTCTGGCAATTCTGGATAATTAGTATAGTCACCAAACTCACCATGTGTGTTGGAAAAGCCTGGAATTAGTCAGTTCAATCATTAGATCAGTTTTTAGAATGCAGTAATTGAACTTAATTGGTTTCAAAATCTTGCTCATCTAAATGGCAAAATACCAATCTGTAAAAATGGAACTTACGCAGATACTAAAATATAACTATGGTGCTATCAGGCTTTTGGGCCTGTAAGGTTAGAAATACTCATGTACTTACCACATACATTTGCTTGCTTACATTTGCCCTCTACAGGCACTATTCGACCATCAGCCTTCTAGTACTATTAGGTTAGAGGTAGTTCATAAACTACCGTATTATCCCTATTAAGAGCCCAGGGCAGTTAACTAAGTCATTTTGGGTGGGCGCTTATTTGTATACTGATTTACAAAGATGTTGACCGTCAAGGTTGCAAAATTCAACAACCTTTACGTCCCAAGACTGCAAAATTCGATGTTTTGCAATTCAAGATGGCGGCCTCCATGAATGACAATAAACACGAAACATGCGTATTTCGGATGGTTTCTGTTGCTGTTTGAAGGCATAGCACATGGTTTAAGTTCACTTTTGGATCACAAACAATATGTCAAGTATGCCTGAAGTTAAAATAACCACAATTTCCTCTTTATTTTCAAGCAATTTGTAGTCCGAGACTTAGTGTGATGTGAGTAACTTTTAAGTAAGCTTATTTTTTGGGTGGGCGGTTAATTAGTATATATTTTTAAAGTCACCTGAGAAAAAGGGGGTGGGCGCTTATAAGGTCCTGGGCGCTTAATAGGGATAATACGGTAACCAAATACGCTGCTTACTTAGGTCATCCTCCAGTCTGCGGTCAAAGTTTGTGGGCTGTAAGGGTAGAGGTACTTCATGAACTCACCACAGGTACTTTTTACCTTTGGGGCTGTAAGAGCAGATGTTCTTCTTGTAATTACCACATAATTTGCTTGCTTAGGTTTTTCTTCAATAGGGACAACTCTCCCATCAGGCTTTTAGGGCTGTAACGTTAGGTGCCCTTCTTGTATTTGTACTTACCACATACGCTGCTTGCTTAGGTTTTTCTTCAATAGGAACAACTCTCCCATCAGGTTTTAGGGCTGTAATGGTAGATGCCCTTCTTGTATTTGTACTTACCACATACGCTGCTTGCTTAGGTTTTTCCTCAATAGGAACAACTCTCCCATCAACCTTGGGAGGTTGTAAGGGTAGTGGAAGCTCACCATCAGCCTCATCACCTGCTTCATCATCACCGGATGAGTCACTGCCACTACTACTGCCGCTGTCCAATCCTGTACTCTCATCTCCTGATAAGCTGACCTGAATGGAACAAATGGTTGTAGGAGATTGATTTTTTTATGAGATTTTGTATGAGATCTGTAGTGAGATACATTATTAAGTTGAGAAAGGAAATTCACCTTATAGTTATTGGCACAATAAACCATGGGCGTTTTCCATGGTGGTTTGCATTACAACATGGGTGAAAAACAAAATGGCACTCTCAATCTCAAGATTTCTCCTTATAAACTCCATGATTAAGATTGATATGTCTTTCGTAGACTAAAGTTAATTCATGACTTGACTAAACCCTAGTGAAATGAATATTTCTTGCTGAGCTTAGCGGTGATCAACATAGAACACTAGAATTATTTTTTGAAGACTATGACACCCACATTTTGGGGAGGATACTAATACACTATTAGACAATCTTTACTTTGAATTCCACACTCTTGGTCAAACAAATGTAAATATGGGAGTGCCTCTGGTGGTGCAGTGTAGAACTAAACTTAATTGGAATTAACATTATAGGGAAATAAGAAACAGAATTCCACCCAACAACAATAATATTGAAGAGCCTGTAGTGCACACCAACATGTAGGAATTACAGTTGCTTTAGCTATGAGCATAGGGCTTCGGTACGTGTATAACTTTTAGTAATACTAATTCAAATGTCATCATGTCACACTTTTTCTTCCACTATATTTTGTTTCTGTCCTACTTACTGGAATACTGCCATCATCTGATGCTGCATCTTGGTCTGTGGGTAATTTGGCGTAGTGGTCTTGTCTGCGCGGAGAAGATGGACCATAGAGGGCGGTAGATACAGGGAAGTATTTCAGTTCATCAGAGTTATATCTGAAACAAATAATAAAAAATTGGTATTTATCTTCTGATTATATGCAAAATTCAGATCTTTATCTGAAAGTTAAATAAATATTGATAGTATGCGTGTGGAGATTTTTTGAATGACTGAATCCAAGATGTTCTACATTAGTCAAAGGTAGCATGTTATAGTGGTCACAAACTGGGTAAAAAATCTTGTTTGCTAAACCATGATGTCATAATATCAAACAAAATATACTTTTCACATCTTTCAGCTTATTTTAATAGTGTAATGGGTCACCAAATAAGGCATTACCAAACATTGTTCACGCTCACTTTCTACCATCACCTTCATAACCCAGAAATAACAGGTGACAAATGATATGACATAGGTTATAAAAATACTGCAATTCAGGACTTCCAAATTCCCCCTGGCTGGGAGATCAACTAAATGAGGTCAAAGGTCACATAGGGGTCATGTTCCCCCGGTGTTCATGTTTCTTGTCTCCAAGTTTGACGTCAATCAGGCAACTTTTACGATTTGACCTCTGGATGACACTTGACCTCAGATGACCTTAAATAATTTTTTGACATATTCCCCCGATGTTCATTGCACAATTTAACCCCCTGTTGACCTTTGATGACCTCTAATGACCATTGACCTTGGATGACCTCTAATTTATTTTAGACATGTTCCCCAGGTGTTCATGTTTCTTGTCTCCAAGTTTGACGTCAATCGGGCAACTTTTACGATTTGACCTCTGGATGACCTTTGACCACAGATGACCTCAGATGACCTCTAATTATTGTTTGACATGTTCCCCCGGGGTTCATTGCACGATTTAACCCCTTGTTGACTTTTGACCTTGGATGACCTCTTATGACCGTTGACCTCGAATTTATTTTAGACATGTTCACCCGGTGTCCAAGTTTGAAGTCAATTGGGCAACTTTTACGATTTGACCCCCTGGATAACCTTTGACCTCAGATGACCTATGCAAATTAGACCCAAAAAATGTTCACCCGGCGTTCATGTTTCTTTTCTCCAAGTTTGAAGTCAATCGGGCAACTTTTACGATTTGACCTCTGGATGACCTTTGACCTCAGATGACCTATGCAAATTAGACCCAAAAAAGCAGCCACATTTTTTGACCATGACCTACCTATCGCTGAAGGTTTGAAGTAAATCCGTCCATCCGTTCAAAAGATACAGCATTCGGGGAAAAGGCTAACCAAAAAGGCTAACCATAAGGCACACCCCGACATACGTGGACGCACACACATTGACATGATTACAAAATCCCCTTCTGGTTTCATAAACCAGGGGGATAAAAATGATGATGAAGAATAAAACATTTGTGAAAAGAATTAATCATTGCCATATCTTATAACATTGACAAGATTATGAGAATACATCATAGAATTTAATAGTTGAATCTATGTGAGGATGAAGTATTAAACAAAGAATATATTATACCATAGCTCTTTCTCCTAGATATACTTACTGTCTATAGTAGTTTTGGAATTGACCTGGGATGACAGCTACGGGATAGGGTCCTGGTTTGGTGTACGCAGGGTTGAGTTTCCTCATTTTAGTAACAGGAACCTGCATAGTCTGAAATAATAGACAATACATTACGTAAATATGACACCAATTAAAAGATTACAACTTATTTCTAGACTAAAGTAACACCATACTGAATAAGACACACACACTAATAATCTAATGTGACAAGTTAAAGCTGGTTGTCATCATTTAACCAACTACAGTTCAACCTCCGTTATCCGACCATCTTTTATCTGGATAACTCTGTTTATCCAGCTGAATGAGCCCAAAGAAAATAGGTTTTTACAGCCTAATCACCTTATTTTCACGCTCTGAAGCATTTGAAGGCTGTGTTTTGATGTTGGAAGTGCTGTTTAATGCTTAAATAATACATTGTCACTGTAATCACTCCTCATTTAGTATCCTTCTATTTTCCAAATTTAAAGCACTTCTGGACTGTCAATGCAGAATTACACATAATTTGCTCATCCAGATTTTTCTCTTATCCGGCCATTGCTTGGTCCCATCATCCGGATAACGAGGTTGGATTGTACCCATGTCGGGCCATGTCCTGCCTTGACCAATGTATTCAACTTCTGTTGAGTAAACCAACCTACAGAACCAATATATTTACATAGATCTAACTTCATGAAGCCACAGGGCAGGGCTGAACCTTTTTTGTATGAACAAAATGAGTTTATTTCTGGGTATAACTTACTTTTACTTGGCGTGACTCTCTCATCTTTGTTCTTATGCATGTTTATGTTATTTTGGTTGGTATGCAGAGAAGCACCATGAGCACCGCTTGCGGCGGATACCGGCGCTTTATAAATTACCATTATTATTATTATTAAATATAGTTTGAATCACAATCCTGTAGACAGTTTATGCCTGTTAAATATAACTCAACTGAATCACATAGAGACTCTGAGCACATTGGGTATCATGCACATGTTACTTACCATGGTTTAGTTTTGTCTAAGGGATTTGGAATGGAACGATTCTATAGTTTAATCAGGTCCAAATTGGCGAGAAATATTTGGTTTTTATATCTCCGCGCGCAAAAGTAATCCAAGCGTACTCGCAAGATAATGGCCACATACATGCGGTTTTGGCACCACGCATGCGTCATGCATGATGCACTTGGTGTTTTAATGCGCGCCCGCGTCCTTCTGTATTCATTCGGAACTGATCAAGCTGTAGCTTTAATGGAGTATGAAACACCAAATGCTGCTGGATACTTGACAGATGTAAATAATGAAGAGTCATTCAAGAGTATGGTTGAAGCCAACTACAATGATTTATTTAATTTAGGGACAACAAACCGACCGGTTCCCGACTTGTGGCAAGTCGCTGCCGATTTAAACAAAATCTTTTTAGGACAGATGACATAAAATAAACCATTTAGCTCAGACTTCAATCCATACATATAATTATTCCTTACCAGGGTTTGCATGTCAAAGTAGTACTGCCGTTCTTCTCTTTTCTCCCTCATGAATAGACTATTGTATTCGGACGCTTGCTTGGCAGCTTTTTTCAAGTATTCCTTCATTTTATCGGCATCCATGACAGGTTGCTAAAGAATCATAAAAACACATTATTTAGCGAGGCAGAATTAACGTTTACTTGTTGGTGATTTAACTTGCTGTTACTGTCATCCAATCAAGAAATATGAAAAATACAGTAGTGTAAGCCCTGTAACATTCTGTACCATTGAAGGAATTAATTAATGGTTACTTAATGTCAAAAAACAAAATTCTTCAAAATAACATAAAAGAACAATTCTGGTGAGATATGTTCCGTGGCTTCAGCCTGCATTGGTTTCCCAGCGTAATTACCCATGAAGTGCGCTGTCGGAAGGTGTTTACATAATGGGGTTTTCACTCAATTCTGGTGGAAAACTAAAATTTCTGATGGAAAGACCTCTGAAGTAGGGTCAGTCAGCCAGGAATTTGTTTCCAGATTTTCTTGAAAAACTTTTCAAATTTTCCCCAAATCTTTTGAACACTTTTCAAATGGATTGATCGGCCACATAGAACAGGGGTTCTTTTTCTCCATGGCCTTATAACCAACTTCAGCCATGATTGATTATATGACATACAAGTACAATAAAATGAAAATAATTTTGAAGAAAATCATCCCTATTTCCTACCTTACTACTATAGGCTTTATTCCTGTCCTTGATAACCTGTTGTTCTTTCTCTTGCATCACTTTCACATAGGCAGCATATTTATCTGGATAGTCCTTCAGCATCAGATCATACAACTCTTCAGACTTGAGTGCTGTCAAACCTACATACAATTACAGTAAAATGTAAACCACCAATATTTAGTTTTTGATCATATTAAAGTGGATGATCCAATTTGGACTCAATTTTCAACTGCTCAAAAAAAAAGAAATTCAATCACAATTTGTTCAAATATCGCAGGATATGTTCATTAAGTGTAATATATCATTTAGAAGCTGATGTGTTCATCTTTACAATGATATCCAATTTGAAGCAATCCCTTGTTCCAGTGCTCAGCCACATGCTTGAGAACATGGGGAGGTCGCAATCTGAAAGTGCCAAAATCAACACTATTTTGTGCTTAAAAATCAATAGATCATCACACTACACTGTAGTGGTCTATGTGAACCGACGACAAAGATAGTCTTTTGAGCAAGAAGAAGAATAATTCATTGGTAGATTACCAGTGTAGTCACCTTCGGAGCCGTAATTTCACCCTTATTAAGATGAGCACTTCTGATGTAGTTCTCGTTGAAAATGACTATTGGGAAAAATCACTGTGTTGCATAATATAGCTTTTCTTCATCATCTTCATCTGTGTACATGTAGATAATTTTATGCTCCGAGGTCTCTGGGCTGCGGACCAGACTTTGGCGGGTTAAACCGGTTTTGTGAGCGCTCAACCGTCCCCTTTCCCTCATAGCATATGGTTGGAGGTGGAATCAACTCCGCTTGTCTGAACGCCTTGGCTTTGATTTTGGCACATTCAGATTGTGACCTCCCCATGTTCACAAGCAAGTAGCTGAGCACCGGAGCTAGGGATTGCTTCAAATTTAGTATCATTGTAAAGATGAACACATCAGCTTTTAAATGATATATTACACTAAATGAACATATCCCGAGATATTTGAACAAATTGTGATTGAAAAAATATTCCAAGCTCTTTTGAGCAGTTTATAAAGCAACATCATCAACAGTCATATTCCAAAATTTGAGTTAATCTCCTGAGATTTAATGATAGTAGCAAAAATTACTTACACTTTCCCCATAGAACAGTACACAAATGTTTTGGGTGGTATACAGTACCACCTTTGGTGGTAATTCAACTCTTTTTTACTCATAACATGTAAAAGAAACATGTTCAGGCCTAAAAACTTGCAAGGTAGTAGGGGAAATATGGGCTTTCATCTGATACCCAAATCTCAACACTTTGATGGAAAAAGTGTACCTGATAGGTTTTTAAATGTAAATTGTGAATGTGCACCCTTGACACAGTCCAGACAGCGCAGACATTCATATTTGAAATTAAGTATGAAATCATGATTACATGGTACTTTGCGTAATCTTGCGGAATAGCTGACTATCATCACATAATAACTGGCCAACCAATTAATATTTGAATATCATCACAGAATATTTTGCTATCATCATCTATTTACTGATCTACATATAAGAATCAAGATTCAGAATCTCCCAATTCCCAAATACCTTTTATTTCTGTTATGCCACATTAGATAATTTGTACCCTTCTTTCTTTCTAATTCCTAATTCCTAATACACAAAACTTACCAAGTGTCACTTGTTCTTCTGATACCACGCCCCTCTCCCTCAAAAAATCTTTCTCCTGTCCAAGCATTGTCCTCCGTTCAATATCTGAAAGAAAATAAGAAGAAAAATAGTCTTACTACATTTTTGTATTTAAAACAATATATATTTTGATTGGACAAAATGACCGTATGGGATTGTCCATGAAACTCAGAGTAGCGATAATATTCCGGAAGGTCTATACCTCTGAATTTTTATACGCTCTACCGTTTACGGTATTGAGCACTCTATTCAAATGTCGTAGTCTAACCAGAAATGGTTGTCAATAATAGTTATAAAACAATATATATCATATTAAATGTATGTCACGAAAATGTCACCAACTCCCAGCATATTGAAGGCTTTAAAATATTGTGAAGTTCAAAACTGTTTCTAAATGGCATACATGTTATAGTCATAGATTTACCAAATGTTCTGTAATTACTAAATACTTTAAGGTTTTAGTAAGAACCTCTGATTGATTGTCATTGAGTTGCTTTTAATCAAGCTGTTCTGTTTAAATAATCCACACACACAATTGATTGATCACATTGCCCATTGTATTCACACAGAAATGTGGTCATTTTGACAAACAATCAATTTGGAACTGTTTGAGCTACAAAAGAAGAATGGATCTTTCCAAGATTGATATGGTGGATCTAATAATGATATGCTGAATTACATTGGAACCAGAGCTCAATAGTCTATTACTATTAACTAACCTGGATACTTCCTTTTGAATGATGTGCAGGATAGATACTCGCTGATTTGCTCCTGTACAAAATACCACTCTCCGCCATCTTGGGGCCACTGATACTCAAATACATTCTGTGCCGGAAATGTTAACCCATCATAACTGAGAAAAAGATAATAACACATCATCATTGTAAATACTGCTTTTAATATAATTCTGTCAGCAAATCGCGGCCTAGCACCGCAATGCTAATAAACCCGAAGGCGAAAAGGTCTGGGGAATTGGAGTTGGGTTACAGGGTTAGTGTTAATTAGCATTATGTTCCCAGGCCCAGTTAGATATTGCATAACTGGCATGTGTATCTTTAGTCATGACTACTGTGGTAATTTTCGCGCTATTTTTTATGACTAAAGCTTCCTTAGATAATTAAGTATAATTGATAATGCAGATGTCTTACAGCCTCCCGCAGCACAGGAAACTTACTATAAATAACAAGCTCCTAAAATTTCAGCTTTGTAGCATTTACACTTTGCTTGTAAAAATTAATTAAACATTTTTGCATAGATTAATTATTTTGCTAGGTAGGCTAGGGGGTCAAAAAACCCAATAAGAAACAAACGCTTCAATTTTGCTTCATTTTTGACAATAAAATTGTCATATCTAGAATGGAAACCATACTCTATCTTACTTTTGGTACTGTTCTGTAACTTCCTTGATATCAAACAATTCTTCACATGCAATATTTCATATTAACGAGGAGACATTTCTCAACAAATATATCATTTGATATTTCCAAGTAGGAATAATACTTGTAGAGTATAAGCACATTTATTACCTGGTAGTGGTAAGTTACTATTTTGATGACTGTGTAATACACAAAGATTGTTTTCTTTGTTGACATTTTATTCCCTCAAAATGGTGTGAGAAAAATTAGTAAGAAAAAAAAATGAGTCCAGGTCCCCTTTGTGTGCTGCGATATTGCACTCACTGTGATTTGAATATTGTAACAATCTTACCTTATATTAGCCTCTTTAGGAGTTTCATCCTCATCCTTTTTACTGTCCTCATCTGCAACCTCTTTGTCATCTTCCTCTCGTTTCCTCTTTGCAGGACGCTGTTCATCTTCTCCGTCCTTATCCTTCACTTCATTCTTGTCCTCTTCTTCCTCTCCCAATTTCTCTTTCCCATCTTCTATAGCTACTTGAGAACCAGTCTGACCTTCATCCATAGGCGCTTCTGCTTGCTGACTTTTGTCAGAGTCTAACATTGATTCTTTGTTATTAGAGTCATTTGGAATGGTCTGTTCTTTGTTTAAGTCAAAGTCAACATCACCAGACTTATTTATAGGTTCTTCAATTAATCCACTGCCATCTGATTCAGTTGTGGTATTTTCTTTCTGAGTAAATGTGGCGTCGCCAGAATTGAATGGTTTTGTCAATTCCTGCTCTTGGTTAATATCACTTTCAAGACACACAGCTTGCTTTGCCTTTGTTACATCTGTAACAACACTACTCTGACCCTGATCAATACCCAGACTCTTGCGATTATAATCTTCTTTGCTACTACCCATATCAAGTTCTTGAGACACAGCAAGGGTTGACGTCTTGTTATCATCGCATGTTTCTGTCTCCATAGCCTCTTCACTGTTTTCAGTTTCTTCAACTTTACTTTGAGATGCTACATGTACTTCTGTTCTCTGTTCTTGATTTGGACCCTGAGTGTTTTTCTCTTGGTTGTCTTTGTTCCCATCAACATTTACCTTTGCACCCTGTATACTCTGACTCTGAGTATTCTGCTCATGCTCTTGTTCACTGACACTAGAGGGCTCTGCACCAACAGGTGCCAACTTGCTCTCTTTATCCATCTCTGTCCCTGAATGGTCCTCTACACTAGCCTTCTTACTGACCTCTTCACTTTGAGTTGCTTCAGTCTCTCCACCAGCCACTACTCCTTCAATTGTGTCTTCACTACCCTGTTGTTTATTTTCAGGCTTCATTACTTCTCCTAATTCCAATTTACTGTTTGAAGAATTATTCACTACATCTTCCTGCTGTTTGTTGGTTCCTATTTCTTTACCGACACTTTCATCAATACATTGGCCTTGTGCTTCAGATGCTGGATCCATGGCCTCAGGTTCTTTAATGGCAGAATCAGTAACCTTGTAACTGACTTGGTCGTCTCCCTGAAATAATGTATTAATTATAAAGATGAAACAAAAAATAATTCAGTTTTCATGTCTGTAAAACACCCTTACTCTCAGGTCTAAAATTGACAATTTTACAAATAGGTACCAGTAACTACTTACAAGAAAAGGGCTATTTTTATGTGTTAAGGCCCAGAGTCCAATGTGGGGAGGAAAACACAACAAAATCCTCACTTTATTGCGGATTTTGGTGTCAGAGGCAATACAGGTTTAGGGGGTGTTTGGAAAATCATTGGTAACTTCATGCTGAGTTAGTTTGACTGCATCTTCATCATCAACTGTTGAATGCAGCATACTAGACTAGATACAAATCTTGCTTTAAACAGTGTTGTTATTCCAATGAGGACTTGTTTTAAGTCTAGCCTCGTTTCCATGAATAGAGGCCTGTGTTGGCTTTAAAACAATTCAAGTGCTGGGACAACGAGGGATGTTTACATGTTTCAGCATTTAAACGAACGGAAAGGACACTGATTTTACTTAATTCAACTACACATTTATACTTCGTGTCCAGCATCGTCTGGCGTCAACAGTTTATGTAGGGGTGCTCCTAGTGATGAGGGTTTAAAAATGAAACCGGTATGGGTATTTGTGTTATTGTGCGTTCTTCGGAATTTTCAACTGTTTAGTTAGCTTTAAAATAAAACATAAACCAAATAAAAATTAATAGTTCATGTTCTATTTGATATTTGATATTTTTATTGAACAATGCGTCAGAAAACTTGATACAAACAATGTATTCTGCAAGAATTGCATTTTACTAGAAGCGCAAAAGTTGGCACTTGTGTAGAGTGGAACAAAGGTTTGTTGACTTCTTTGGTAGGCCTTAAATCTTATCAACATTTACATGGTTAAACGCCCGAATATCTTGCTCGTTTAAACGGATAGGAAATTAAATGGTAACTCCCAGCACTATTAACAATATTGCTTTGTTTATATCAAAAAAGGTATTTCCCCACAGGTCATATTCATAAGTTTTGCAATTGATAAAATGATAAATGGAGTCAGGTTTCTCCTCCAAAGTTCGTCTTGGTGATCGTCAATGGCTTACCCTGTTGATTTGTCGATTACCATGTTTCGTTTAGTCTCCAATATGTGATGAAAATAAATAATGTTTCAGTTGCAATTGTGAATGTTCCTGTGAGTAGCGACATGCGAGTGTACTAATAGGGAGACAGACGCAAATTAATCACTATGAAAATCATTTGCGCCTGGTAGTCCAGTCTTTGAATTTGATGATTTTTGAGCGCATTTGGTGGTTTTGAAATTTTCAGAGCACAAATGTGTGCCCTGTGCCATCTTCAAGGCTTGGTGGGTAACATGTTGCATCTGTCAAGTTATGTTACAGTCCAGAGAAAATATAATAGACTAGGACTATGTAGTAAGTAAGCTTATACAAATTCAATTGAAATTTAATGATTTTAAATAAAGGTAGCTACTATAAATATAATCAAAACAAAGAATTGTCGATCACAGCGTCTCAGATTCCTCAGCATCCCGTGCACCTGGTGCGTACTTGACAGCTGCTGCGTAACCGCAACATTCGCGTAGAGCAAGGGCGCAGTGAACCGGAAGCTGTGACGTACTTGTAAACATGTTGGTAATTGACCAATCGTGACCCTTAGTCAACAAGACCCCGCGCCGCATGATTGGACAATTATAAAGGTCATGTTTATTCATGTCGTACTGGGCATCCCATTCACAGCGCGAGCGTTGTTTTGGAATGCAGTGCATCGCAAGACCACGTTCAACTTTTGGATGAACGGATCATGACGTTCTAATCGATAATTCTTTGTTTTGATTATAGTACTATAGTCGTCGTCAAAATACTTCGGCACTTTTTAAAACCGTCAAGGCACGCAATCTCGGTTAATGAGCGTGTGGGTGGGGACATTCATGACCCATAAATCTGATTGCGGCCAATCAGATTACAGATACCGCGACGCGTCAACTCAAACTGCTCAACGATAACGCTGTTGTGACGCTGTTCTAAAACGCACTTCCGTGTTTACGCTGTTGTCACAAAAAAAGTGCCGAACTTCTCTGACGCCGACTAAAACTTAAAATCCTAGCCTAACCAGGGAGGTGTTAAATGTTTTACACCTCCCTGGTCTAACTAAGCTCATAGTTATTACATTACTAATATTAATATTAATATTAAATTATTATTAATAAATTAAAAATAATATAAAAAATTGAAAGAAAAAAAGTTAAAAAAAAGATAAAAGGCCCCTACAGGCTTACCCGTTCCGTTCGTGACGTCAACATAACAACAACGTACCATATTGTATATATTATTATTATAAGGCCAAAAAAAAAAAAAAACTAGTTTCTCGTCCCAACTTTTGAAAAATGGAGGATGAGGGCAGTTTTTTTTTCTTTTCCAAAATGGCGGATCCAAGATGGCGGATGCCCCTTTTTCCAAAACTGGTTTCGCTTTTTCCAACATGGTGGAAATGTTTTTGCTTCAAAATGGCCGCCACTTTTCTAAGACTAGCTTTATAACCTTAAAATGAGTACATTTCGCCTGTTGTGTTGTTTTTTGATTGTAACACAGGTTTTTTTTAAAATATTGACACGTTCTCCATTAACAACATCAGTGTGATCTTGAAATTTAAAAAAAAAAATTAAAAAACTTAAAAAAAAACTTTAAAAAACTTAAAAAAACTTTTAAAAAAAAAAAACTTTTTGGGATGCGGCAGCCAAAACGGATGCGCGCGGGGACGAATCGATAGCACACATTAATCCGTCCCCTCAAGCCGAGGCCGAAAAACAATGTTTTTAAAATCAGATCAGGGAATCTCTTTCAATCCTAGCAGGTGGCCAAATTGTCCCACCGAGTAAGTGGGCAAATATGGCCACCAAGACAAACTGCGTAATAAATTCACTATTTTTCATGTTTGAAACCCAAAATAATTGTTCCAATGGAGTAAAAATCTGCTGGGGAAAGGTTAAAGTTTGATTTGTGGGGTTTTGTGGTGGGGTAGGGGTTTGTGGTGCGGTTAGGAAGGGGAGGGGGTTTAGGGTGGGGGATTGTGATGGGGTGGTGTGCTCCGCGTGGATGCGTAGGGTGGGGGAGGGTAGGCCGTGGGGTGGGTAGGGTGTTTGTGGTGGGTAGGGTGTTTGTGGTGGGAGAGGGGTTTTGTGGTGGGAGAGGGGTTTTGTGGTGGGGAGGGGTTTTGTGAATGGGAGGGAAGGGGTTTGTAGTGGGGATGGGAGAGGAAGGGGGTTTGTGGTGGGGAGGGGTTTGTGGGGGGGATGGGAAGGGGAGGGAGTTTGTGGTGGGGATTGTGATGGTAAAGGGGTTGTGGTGGCATGGGGGTGGGGGATTTGTGGTGGGGAGGGGAGGTTGAAGGGGTGGGAGGGGGCATTGTGTGAAGGTGGAGGTTTGTGGTTGGGGTTGAGTGGGTTTGTGCATGTGGGATGGGGTGGGAGGGGATTGGTGTACACCAATAAGTACACAATAAATAAGGCCTTAAAATGGTTTGATTGGCCTATAGGCTATAAAGCATGACAAAACAAATAGGGTAGGTCGGTCGGTCGGTCGGGATTTTTGTGTTGTTGTTGAAATCACCAGCAGAAAATGAAAACAAACAGTCAGAAACTTTAATACTATGTTCAATTTTTATATTTTTTTTTTCTACAATTTTTTTTAAAAATTTTAAATATTTATTTTTTCCTCCCTCAAAATAATAATAAAAAATATTCAGGGTCGGCGGTGTATTTAGGGTCGGTCGGGTTAGGCCAATCAAACTTCTTTTTTTTAGGCCTAAGCGTAGAGGATTCTCTGTTTGTTAATGTAATACTATAGTGCACTTTCAATGAAAGCTTGAAAATGAAATTTCAAAAATAGTTTTTGCCAAAAATGACAGAAATTGCATTTTTTTCCCCTAGTAAAACGTAACCATGAATTGTTTTGAAGCGACGCAAAATATTTTGGTATCAAGTTCCGCTATCGCC